>CM014737.1:26521041-26593519 GCA_004329165.1 Spatholobus suberectus | reverse complement strand
ATTTTTTAAAATACATATTTTTAAATTAAATGATATAAGATATGTGTGATATAAAAATTTGGATGTATATTAATATCCACATTATTCTATATATATAATATATATATATATATATATATATATATATGTATGTATCACCAGATATTTCTGAAAATTAAAAGTACTTAATAAAATATATTAAATAAAAATTATAGATTATAACAATTATATGGACAAGCAAAATGTGTGTCAAAAAAAATTTTCGCATCTTAAGTATAATGTAGACCTAGAGAAATCCAAAGACTTGGTTTTCTATGTTGACAATAGGGCTGGAAATATGTCAAACTGAGCCGAGTTGAACCAAGCTTGACTCGGGTCGAAGCTCGACTCAAGTTCAATATGAACCTTTTTTTCTAACCCAAACTCAACTCGAATCATGCTTACAAATACCTTGATTTAGTTCATTAGCTTGATTCGATTTAAAGTTAAAATAGTTGCATATTTTTATTTATTTCTTACCAAAGTAAAATTAATATGAAAATAATTATTAATTTAATAATAATATATATCTATATATATATACACCACACATATATTATATATACACATATATATACACATAACACATATATAACATATACACATATACATACATACATACATACACCTACATACATACATACATATAAACCAATCAAGTTGAACTATGCATAACTCAAGTTCAGTTCATTTATTTAACAAAATAAATTTTAACTCAAGTTCAGCTTGTTTAGTTCATGAACCAAGTTCAACGAGTCAATTATCAATCGAGACTCGAACTATGTTCGTTCAGTTCATTGTCAGTCCTAATTGGAAGAGTTAAAATTCCAGGTAACACATACCACTTCCAAGAGAAGTTTCACTTAGAGGGATACTTTCTAGTCAAGTTACTCCTCTAGGTGCCAATCTTGCTTTATGTGAAGCCGAAGATAAAGATGAAATCCCTAGGCTAGTCCAGGATGCAAGGGATTGGATCATGCAGTGGTTTGACGATGCAGTGGTATGGGTCAAATGCTTGGGGATTGCCGCACATGCATGTGAAGAATTGTTGAGATTATTGGTGTACCTTTGTACAATACATTAACACAGGGAGCAAACAAGGAGGAAATATAGATTGGAGGTCGCTAAGATTCTAACGAGGACCACAGCTCAAGAAGTAATAATTTGACAATGAGAGGTGAATATCAATGAAAACATTTATCCTATCAGAGTAGTAGAAGAGGTGTACAAGGATAATGTCTTCAGAACAGCAGGGACTAAACTAATAAAAGATGATGAAGTGAACAACTCTAAGGAAGAAATTAAGCTACACATCGGAGTTTAAGTTTGGCTCACCGGAGAAGCAAGATGACGACCTTCATAGGATGTTGAGGGAAGCCCAAACTTTTTCAGAAGTATGTAGGAATTCTAAACAAAGCTCAAAGAGAGGAGAGGAAAGTCATCAAGTTCATTGCCAACATTAAATGTTAGTCATGCGGGGGTGCAGTGCATCCACAGTACCTCTACTGTTGTGAGTTGTGATCCAAATGGCAAGTACGTGATGTTATACCAAACATATGCTTAGATGAAGTTGTGGCAGAGCAGAAGAACCTAAACAAAAAAGTGAGGTCAGTAAGGGGTCAGGAGAATCGTACGTCTAGAGGGGAACATGCTAATTCATTGAAAGTAACAAGTCAACTATCCTTGCATGAAGCTGGGCCCGTAAATGTGCTTCTAGAGGAAGAGAAAATATTGTGCCTAGGGAGAAGGTAAACAGACAAGGCTAGTAATATGAAACTTGGGGAAACTGTTCGGGCTAAAAGAGGCTGGTTGGAATTAAGCCTGCGCCACTACTATTTCTACCATCTTTCTTTTTTTATTCTCCCTCCAAAACTTTTAAAAGAAACCTAAAAAGACATATTTGTCCCCACTGTTTTAAAACCCTTCACCCGTCCTTCCTTTTTACTTTCTCCTTTTCTATTATCACCCGTGCCTTCCCTTCTCTGATTCCCAGCCTGCGCCTCCCACTTTCTTCCCTCTCCCTACTCTTTCTTGTCCTGGCCATAGTAAGCCCCCACGCTCTCGTTGCCACCTTTTTGCCATCACATTTTGCCACATTCTCGCTGCCGTATTCTCATATCCTAGGTGAGTTTTTTTTAATTTACTTTTAGATTTCAATAGAATCATTGTTCCATTATGTATTGATGCAGAATGGATTGGCAATTTCGTTATATATGAGGGCTAGATAATCACCTTTTTGTTATGTATCCAACCAAGATACATAACAGAATCACAATTTCATAATTTTATTATGTATCTGGATAAGATATTGTGAACACTCAATTTTATCCGGATAGTTATAATTATATTTTAAAAAAAAAGAGGATTAAAAGTTGAAAATAGTATTTGTATTAAATATGTTTCTTGCTAGGCCAAAAGAATTTTAAAGCCCACAACTAATTAAAAATATGTGTGAATAAATAAGTTTTTTTTCTATTAGAAGTTTAAGAAAGGAAGACCTAGAACAAAGACTGAGCTTGTTGGGCTAAATAGGCCCATAGCTAATTAAAAGAAACAAAAAAGAAGGTAGAACTAGGTCACGTTTTTGCCACTCTTTCACGCTTTCCTCACATCACCCACAGCATCATACATAGATTACAAACCATACACAAAATCATTACTGCATATTCATTTTACTTCATCCATGGTAATACATATCATCAAATGTTCATAACAAGATAATAAATAATATAACAAAAGGAAGAGAATAGTTGAGAAAGGAAATGATTACGAGACTTAAACAATCCCGTTTACACTTTACAGTAGCCTATAAATAAGAAAGAAAGAAAGGAGGAAAGGAGGAAATGGAAGCTAAATTGAGAGAGAAGGAAATGCTACATTATTGAATTAAAGAGTAGAGAGGAGAAGGAAGAGCTTGGTCTTTGTTGGAGAGCAAGAAGAATTTGCTGAAGACTGAAAGTTGCAGAGGTATTTCTTCACACTTTGTAATCATGTAGGAATGTTTATGTAGTTGTTGCTTTGCTTCAATATTCATTTGTTAGCTATGTTCATGACTATTAATTCTTGCCTCTACGAATGCTTGATTTGATATGATTTGTTGAAATATATTCTGCATCTCTACTTTCCTCGTTGACATGTGAATGATATTAGTTTCCTCCAGCGCTTCTCTTCTAAATCATAGCAGTTATCACCTTAACACAAATCAATTTTGGCATTCTTTCCAAAACTGTCACGCTACATAGAAACACACACGCACGATTTCACGATTGATACACATAAGTTGTTTTTAATAATAATACACAGAACCAAACGCTGCAATTATGCAGTTTAAAATTTTTGAACGTCACTAATGCCACCATCGCAATAAGGCATGGAAATTCATAAAATTGTCAAAATACATCCAGAAATCTACCAATGTTCATCAAAATAAGTAAATAAATAAATAAAGTTTAGAAAAATTGAAATTAAAAGGAGACAGAAAAGAGAGTGAAAACATCCTTTTCAATTTGATCCACCTGAAACATTAACCACTGCGACGCAACTCGCCGGCACCGTCGCCTTCGTGATGTCAAAATGCAAACTCCTATACAACCACGCCGGACAAGAGCCTCCGCAATTCCGACTCTTATATAAAGTGCAAGTTAATTAATAATTTACTAGTTAATATTTCTTTTTAGTAAAAATAAAAAATGAGGATTTAGTGATTATTCATGTTGCGTCTAGGATTCATTTGAGTATCACAAAAAGCTTCATTTAAGTTTAAGTTTAATTAATAATTTGTTAATAGATATTTCTTTTTGGTAAAAAATTAAAAATGTAGATTTAGTAACTATTCATGGGTCTAGGTCTCACTTAAATATCATAAATTTTATCTAAATTGGATTAATAAATTGTTAATAGTTTTTTAATAATAATAATAATACTAATGTGTAGATTTGGTATTTTTTTTATCGAGTCTAAACTCACTTGAATATTACAAAAAATTTATATAAAGTTTGAAATTGATTAATGATTTGTTAATTGAATATTTCTTTTAATAAAAATAATAATAAGTGATTATCAAGGTAAGTCTAGGACTCATTTAAATATCACAAAATCTTCTATAGTTTTTGCAAGAGTATTCTGCATCTGTTAGTCGTCTGTCATTGTAGATAATACTCTATAATATTTAGGATTTAATATCTTAATAATTCCTCTAAAAATAATAAAATATAGATATACTAAAAAATATCAACCCACAACATGATTTTCTACAAAAAAATTACGTTTAATCTGATTTTTCATTGTATCAAAGAATATGTAGGCGCAAGGACTCACTCCTGTCAATCTCAAAAACAATAATATATTTTAATAATGATAATAATTTTTTAAAACAAATATACAATAAAAATATAAAAAATAGGATTTATAATTTGATAAGTAGGAAAAGAAGACAATTGATTTTGTTCATGCATCAAGTTAAAGGGGTAATTATTTTTATAACGGATGTCATGCATACAAACATCTTCCCTATGCGTAATCGACCCCCGAATCCAATCTTTGGTTCAAAGCCATTTTAAAGATTTTTCCATGTTTTTTCTTTAATAAACTGTGATGGCGACTCCTTTATTTTTTTAATATTATTTTTACCATCCCATCATGACCTTGGTTACGACAAATACATAACGAAAATGTGATTCCGTTATGTATTTTATGTATTATGTAATTTTTAAATTATTTTTTGTCTTTTAAAATTAATAATTTATTAATTTTAACTAATACTTTTTTAGAATATTTCTGTAATTATATATAACTACAAATTAATAATTTTGGTTATAATTTATTATTAATTATTATCTAATTATTAAATTATTTTGTTTTAGATTCATTATGGCATGTACAAGGTTTAGTGCCTTTTGTCCTAAACGAGGCCCTTCATCAGATGATGCGTCAAGCATATCTAGGCACCCACCAGCAACTGCATCTCCACGTCAGGCTAGACAGGCTGCATGCATAGCAATTAGGCAACAATAGTAGGAGGAGGTACATGCTAACATACCCGAGGTAAAGGTTGAGGTACCAGAGGTAGAGGCAAAGATGCCTCAAGTTGATCTTGCTGAGCGCATTATTGGACCCCCCATTTAGAAGGTCCTACAAACTTGTCTCTACTTAGGTCCTATAAGGACAATATTGCTAGACATATATGGCTCGGATAGCCCCGCCTTTAGCTCAAGCTAATCAGCCAGGAGTAAGGTCTTGTCGATGTCCATGCACCTGTAGGTCACAAAACCTGTGTGGATTTTAGGGCTTGCCCCTCTTATAGAAACGAGTATACTGCTTCCAACAAGGACATCATATGTACCTTTGTTGAGCAGGGGCATAAGAACACCAACTTTTCCACTTGCTAGTAGGGAAAATGACCATCACCCTAAATGATGTGTCATTTCTCCTGCACTTGCCTATTACAGGCAAAGTCTATGAGCACACCTGTTATATTCGTGAAGACGTCGTAGGGTTACTTATGAGAAAGTTCAACATTATGCATCATGACGCATATGGGAAAGCCGAACTAATCCTTTGACAAATTTATTTATAATTTAAAAACATCTAAAGAATTTTTCTATTTACTAAATCTTAATCATTTATTATATCATTAGGATAATTTTTTGTGGTCACTTAGTTCATGACAACAAATTAATAAATGTTAAGTAATAAATAATATTTAATTTAAATCAAATTAAATTCTAATTATATAAATTTATAGTCAAAACATCACATTCAAATTATAAATCTCATAAATAAAAGTAAAAAAATGATAAATTAAAAATGACAATTAAGTTATTTTATAATAATTGTTGTCCACAGTGATCTTATCTAACTTGAATAGAACTACCTCCAATGAAAAATATATGTAATCTCCACCCAAAAAAATAACAAATAAGTTGTGAAAAACATATTTTTAAATTAATTTTTTTTAATTTCAATCAATTCCAAATTTATTTTAACTTATATAAGAAAAAAAATTACATCAAATCAAAATTAGTTCATATTGATGTATAAGTGGATAGTGTGTAATGATATATATCACTTTTCTTCAAAGTATAGGATATAAATAACATTTTTAAATTGTTTAAAAAAGAATTTTTAGATGTTATTAATTACATTAAATTGTAGACGATGTACACTCATATTTTTATACTCAATATATTCAAATCTATGCCCAAAATAAATTTGATTCATATAAAAAATATCACAATCAAATTACTTACAATGCTTATACAAAAAACTAATTAGTTATAAAATTAAAAAAATAAATAAATCATATGTAATTTCATCCATTATAATGTAATAAATAGTGTATTTAATCAAATTAAATAAAATAATTTAATGTATTAATAATGATATTGATAACAATTTCTTGTCTATTATAAAAAAAAATTGTTTTTTTTTTTCGTGAAGCTCATCCTCATTCCAATTAACAACATCATCATCAAATTTGATTAGGTAAGGTTCTATTCTTTTACATAATAATTTATTTTTTTAGTTTTAGTTGTTTTCTCTTTTCCTCCCTTTGCCTACTAGGATCTTTGGTTTTTGTCTTCTCTTCTTGAATACAAATGAAGTATAAGGAAATGATAGAATGCAGGTACTTCATGATCACAAGGGAGAAGGGTAGATGAAGAGACCATGTGGAACTTGATATCGAACAAGAAGAGTGAGGGTTTTTTGTAGAGGGCAATTCTACAACTTTTAGATTGGTTGCTACCATAATTGATCTAAAAAGTTCTTTTTACGTTGGTTCAATATGTTTGAAATCTTAGATTCGTTGTAACTAATTTTTTATTCTTTCAAGTTCTATTAAATTAGATTCTAAGTTGAAGGAGTCATGTTGAGTTTCGTTCATGTTTGAAAATTTGGGAGCAATTGAGTTGTTTGGAGAGTAGTTTCTTCTTCTACAAAATATAATAGGCCGTGACCAATATAATAATGTGCATATGCATTGTGAGCCATATCAATTGACTTCAACATTTGTTCTTGCTTTTGGCAGCCTTTCTTGATTAGACAAGGATGGAGTTTCTAAATATAACAATAGGTCATCATTGTTGTTATATATACTCTAAATTCAAGCATTTGTTATTCACAACATTTGGTGTTAATGTCTTGCGTTCATTAATCATGGCTCACATTGATGCTAACTGAAAAATGTAATATTTCTTTATTAGAAGTGAAAGTAACTGAAATATATATATATATATATATATATATATATATATATATATATATATAATATTTTACATCAAACATATCTTTTTCAAATGACATTGATTATCTAATAAAAATTTGTTGGTAATATCACTTAAGATAATAACATAAATATATAAACACATTCCAAGCTAAATATTTAAGAGTAAAGATATTACGCTAAATAGAAAATTTAAAAATCTTTTATTCTTAACTACTGAGAATACCAAAGTAAGTCATAATTCAGAAGAAAAAAAAAATCTTTCATCAAGCTACATGAATGATAATATCTATGCCTCCCTTGCACTTTTTTCAATTATTTTTGTAATGAAAAAATATAACTAAAACAGTAACTACTTTAAAGATCTAAATAAATTGTTTTATTAGCATTTAAAATATTTAGGAATAATTCAAAAGTCTATTTATTATATAATTTTTATTTTCAATAATTTTAAAAATATCTCTAATATATAAATTATTTAAATATTACCTTTTAATAATTTTGATAATAAAAATATTATAATTATATGAACACCACTAAATACTTTGTTTATTTATTTATTTATAATATTTTTTATTATTTATATAAATATAATACGTATTATATTTATATGTACAAATGTGATATTTTTGTTTGATGTTTCCTTGTTTACCATGTTATAATGTAATAAAATGATGAAAGAAAAGAGGTTAATTTCTAAAATTGAAGTAGTTTAATTATGCTTTAATTGTAATGTTGCATCATAGGTGTTAACAGTTTAATTTAGCTCTTAGAACTATAGTAAAACATATATTTAATTACTAATTTTGGTCCTTTAATTTATTTATTTTATTCTATTAGGTCTCTCTTGTATTAAAAGTTCAATTAGGTCCCATTATTTTAAAAAATGTTTCAATTTTACCCATTCACCCAAAATAACGTCATTTTTCGTCTAATGTTACACTAAACGACATGAAAAATATTATAATAAAAAATTACTTTGTTTTAGACAAAAAATGCAATATTGCAAATGTTTTGGAAAAATAATGGACCTAATTAAACATTTTTACTAAAAAATGGACTAATTGAATAAAATAAATAAATTAAGGGACTAAATTAGTAAGTAAACCTAAAACATACGATTTATAAATTGAGGATACTTTGTCTTTTTGTACAAGAAGATTGGCGTTAAATTTATATGAATAAAATAAATCATTATTTAATGAAAAATAGTTTCTTTGGAAAAGAAAAATTTCTCTTTTTAAATAAGAGTTTAATTTTCATGCATTGATTGTGCAATGATTTTTACACTATCAATTGATAAAATAATATTCTAAGAATAACTTTTAAAGTGATTCTTATAAAAGTCGATAAATTTATCATACATTTTACACTATTAGTACATTCTAATTAAATTCTTTAAAAAGTATATACACTCATTTTTGATATTATTTTCGAATTTGAAACAGTACCATTACTTTTGTCAAATGATAATACTATATGTATATAATTAAAGTTATTTTTCTATTTTATTTAATGTGCCAATTTTTTCACATATCTCTTCATCATTTTTTATTTTATTTAATAATTATAATTAAATAATTAACATCAGCGCAACGCGCGGTTATATATCTAGTTTGTAATGAAATGTACAATCTGATTAATAAAGTTAACAAATGCGATAGTGATTTTCCTGGAAAGAATTTTAAGTTGAAGTAAACAAACATGTACAAAACTTATTATAGATAAACTAACTGAGGATGGAGAACTTCATAAGGATATTGCATTCTAGTTAATGAAGTTAATGAACTCTAGTGATTTCCTTAGATAAATATTATGATCACTTTGAAGGAGTAAAAGAAAGTAATATAAAGTATTTTTTTTCAGTCTAACAATTTAATATTGTTATTTCCTTTTCAATTAACTATTTCATTGTTTAACAGATTATAGGTCCCTATAACTTCTTTGAGTTCAATGATGACCTAACTTAATTATCAAGTAAAAAACAATATTATCCCAATAAACAAGATTGAAGATGCTTTGCCAACTCTTCAGTGTTGAGTTAATAACCTAACTCATAATATGATATTTTTTACTACTTTTAAAGTTTAAATACCATAAAAGAAATGAATAGCCAAAAATTGCAACTTGTTACACCATCGTGATATATAAAACTCTCGAGAATAAACCAAAATCACAATTAATTCCAACAGTCGGATAGCTACAAAGCTACAAACCAAAATGCACTTTTATATCTAAATTTTGAATCATCAATCCATTACCATCGTAGTTTGATATCACTCATTTACTGTGTCTAAGGATTCTGTAGAATAAATACCACAATTGTCCTTTTTTATTTCTACATGAGAGAAATGGATCACCAAACGATAGAGTACTGCTTTAACTCTTCCACCAAGCTAGTGCTCATTTCCCACCAATATTTTCATCAAGTGTTTCAAAAGAAAACCTGCTCAACATGTAAATACAGGACAATGTTATTGCAATATGCTAGGCATAATTTTCTAGAACTAATTGCCAACTGATAATTTCTATATTTGAAGGACTAATTTCATTTTAGAAAAATGTAACAAATAAGGAGCCTACAATCAAGGAGTGGGTGAGGTTTCATACCGATGAAGTAATCACGTGAAGAAGTTGATCCCATTCCAATTCATTTTCTTTATTAGAGCCTCCAACTCCAATTGCTATGGGCTGTGACTCATTAGTGGAGATTTGATCAGTAATGGATTCCGATTCAATAATTTCCTTGCTACTACTACCAAACACCTTCAGCCCCGATTCTGAGTCATATACTGGCAAGACCACACACTCTTTTATTCTCACTTGACCGTTTTCGTGTTTACGATTGTCATCATAAGAGAAATAAAATTCAAATTCAATTGGTATGTCACTGAAAAGACACTGCGGCCTTTTACCACACCAAAATACCACGTGATCTGAAATTAAATTGTCCCAAACTATACGAGAATTGTTGCCCAAGCCGACCGGTTTGCCATCTTGACGAATAGAACATGAAACAACTCCTTGGAATGATTTCTTAGGAAGAATGATGCAATAAATGAAACTGTACAAGTCAGATAGTGGGAGATGAGGAATAGTCATTGAACTGCCTGTTGTACGAAACCCACACTTGACCGTCACATGGTCTCCCGGGGCAATGAAAGAACTTCCGTCTCCGTTCCAATAATGTAACATGTGTTGTAACACTAGCCGTTGAGTGAAGCCTGTCCCCAGAGAAGGGCAGTCGATGACCTTCAACTCTTCCAGGGATGGTGGAAGCTCTGGCAGAGACACGAGTTTCCTGCAATCATGTAAGTGAATCCATGTCAGGGATGGTGGAAGCTCTGGCAGAGACATGAGTTTCCTGCAATCATGTAAGTGAAGCCTTGTCAGGGATGGTGGAAGCTCTGGCAGAGACACGAGTTTCCTGCAATCACGTAAGTCAAGCTGTTGCAGGGATGGTGGAAGCTCTGGCAGAGACACGAGTTTCCTGCAATCATGTAAGTGAATCCATGTCAGGGATGGTGGAAGCTCTGGCAGAGACATGAGTTTCCTGCAATCATGTAAGTGAAGCCTTGTCAGGGATGGTGGAAGCTCTGGCAGAGACACGAGTTTCCTGCAATCATGTAAGCTAAGCTTTCTCAGGGATGGTGGAAGCTCTGGCAGAGACACGAGTTTCCTGCAATCACGTAAGTCAAGCTGTTGCAGGGATGGTGGAAGCTCTGGCAGAGACACGAGTTTCCTGCAATCATGTAAGCTAAGCTTTCTCAGGGATGGTGGAAGCTCTGGCAGAGACACGAGTTTCCTGCAATCACGTAACCAAAGCTGACTCAGGGATGGTGGAAGCTCTGGCAGAGACACGAGTTTCCTGCAATCACGTAAGCTAAGCCCTCTCAGGGATGGTGGAAGCTCTGGCAGAGACACGAGCTCCCTGTAATCATGTAAGTAAAGGTTTCTCAACAATGAAAGGTTTTTGATGTTTGCAAGCAAGCTCTCAACATTGAATCCACTTAGGTATAGCGTTTCTAAAGACAATAAATTGCCAATGTTGTGAAAGTCTGCTTGTAAGAATGACAAATTGGATGCATTGTGCTGAATGCACCCAGAATGGTCTGGTGATGTAATGGACTCCATTCTTGGATCATCTGATAACTTGCCAAGATTGTTACAACCCACTAGCTGAAGATCAATAAGTTTCCTGTTACGCCAAATTGATGATGGCAGTGCACATATAGCGGTGAAGAAGATATGTTCAATATTCTCATTTCCTCTGATGCCAGTGAGAATTCCTTGAGAGATGAACAACAAATGACGTACAGTTCACAAAGAGATTCTGAAAGAACATTAAGGCTTTCAACCTCTCTGCAGAAACGTAAAGACAAATATCTAAGCTTTAGGAGAGATGACATGGATGGATGGAGCTGACGCAAGCTTTCACATTCATGAAGATAAACAGATTCAAGTTTTTCTGCCTTGGACAAATCTGGGATCTCAATCAGGTCTCGGCACTCCGAAAGGTTAATGTTCTTTAAATTCACAAGATTCTGTAATAAGAAAGATGCGTCACATTGTTAAGAAATCATTAACTTCTTAATCATGAGCCATAACTAAAAGAGAAACCTAAGCATGAATAGAGGCACACCATCCTAGGTGTGGTTCTTGTGAGTGAGCTTCACTTGAGGCAGCACAAGGCCAATTACCACTTAGGACTTTCTTTTGTACCTTTACAAATTGACAAAAAATAAAAATGTAGTACGTATAGCCACATTCATACCTGAACCCCGTCCCAAAGCTTTTTAACCTTGCTACCAGTCATGCGAAACTCTACAAGCTGTTCAGCACAAAAGTTAGACGGCAAAGACTCAAGACAAAATCCATCCCAACAAAGGTACGTCAATTTATAAGGCAATGACTCGAGACCGTTAGGCAGGTACACGTTAAATCCTCCATTACTTCCCCTTCTTCTATAGATTTTAAGAAATCTCATGTTACTCATCTTTGCTAGGAAATCAGAGCTCAAACATAGATCCTCAGTTAGTGAACCCAAATCTAAAATTATGCCTTCAACATCATCGGTTCCCTGTCAAACAAAATTTTGAAAAATAATCGGCAGGGCTATCATACTAGCTACATTATAAAATAAACATGTATTATAGAAAAGAAATAATTGAATCCACTTGCCTTCTTATATTTCAATACTTCACACACTTCCTCAGGTTTCCATATTCGACTTCGTCTTCCAGGGTCTTTGATGGGTTCTTGAAGAACAATTTCTTGACCCATTTGTTGTATCAAGTCATGCATTTCTATCTGATTGCAATCTGAAATTGTTATGAGAGCTTTGTCCAAAAGGACTTCTATCCCAGATGCCGCAAAGAATCCCCAAGCTTCCAGGTGACTTGTTACCAAATCTCTTGCTTCTCCTTTGAAGAAGCATGCAATGTCTAAAAAGATGTCCTTTTCAGAACGATCTAAGCCGTCATAACTTAATTTTAATACGTTGTGAATTTTCGTATTTGGAATCTCTTGGAGTTTTTTCAATTCACTTTCCCATGCCTCTTTACTCCTTCGACGAAGACTTGCACCCAGAATATTTAAAGCCAAAGGAATACCTTTGCAATAAGAAATTGCTCTTTTTGATAGATCTACATATCCATCTTTAGGTTGTTCTTCTCCAAAAACAGTCAAACAGAAAAGTTGAAGAGAATGATGAGAGCTCAATTCCTCAACCTGGTATATTTCAACAACTGGTCTAAATATTTGCTTATTTCTAGTTGTAACAATGACTCTACTTCCTGGTCCCAACAAATCATAATCACTAATTAGATATTCTAATTGCTCTGAGGTAGCCACATCATCCAACACAATCAAAACTTTTTTACGTCCAAGCCTACTCATGACAAAATCGGGTACTAAAAAGGGTGCATCAAAACAATGAGTTTCATTTTCTAACAACTTAGAAAAAAGTTTAATATGTAAAGCTTCGAGTCCATGTCTACTTGAATTTTCCCTTACATTTGTGAGGAAGCAACTACCTTCAAATTGATCAGACAGTTTGGCATAGAAGGTGCTAGCAAGGGTGGTCTTTCCTATGCCACCCATGCCCCATATTCCAAGGATTCTAACTTCACTTGACCAAAATTTCAGCAATGATTCAATCTTTTCATAATTGTCCTCAATTCCAACCAGTACTTTACGTTGGTTTGGGTATTTAGGAGTCAGTTTTTGCAAAACGACTCGAACAATGTCCTTAAGGAGTTCAGCTTCAGTCCTAGCATATGAAAAGGGCAACAAAGAAATAAATGAAGTGTTATAAATCTAACAACTTCAAATAAAAAAGAAAAAAACATAACTATAGAAATGATAATCTTGGATCAATACGGTAGTGTAGTAGAGAAAAATTAAAAAATATAATTGTGGAATGAAAATCCAATGACTTAGAGAAGATAATCAACATCTCTCTTTTTTCTACACAACAACCTTCTCAAGTAAACTACCATGAAAATTGTTAATACTACAAAAAGTACGCTCACAATGCTCACATGCATGTAACAGTATTAGAAGTTAGCAAGTACACATACACGGCAATTAATGGACAGGACTAAATTTTAAAATTTATAAGAAAAGTTAAGGTGTAATAGAGATATCAATGTTTAAAATTTATTTTCTGTGTTATTTAAGAGAAAATAATTGAAATATTTTTCAAAAGTAAACTTCAAAATAGATGAGTAAACTACAATAAATTATCATTGCTTATTTGTATATATTACTTCAATGTGAAAAATATACTATTGAAATATCGCTTTTCACATAATGAAAACCTAGTGAGACCTAGGATTGACGAGAATTATTCCAAACCACATAAAGGAAATTCTTGTTACTTTATTACCTCTTGTGCATTTCTTATTTTGTTGTATTCAACTATAATAAAAAAGAATAACTTTTTAACTCTACACAATTAGACACATTCATGGACAAAGAAACTTCACTGTAGAGCAGCAATTGCATTGCACAAGCATACAAGAAACAAGGAAACACCTATATATATCACTATGCAATTTAATTTGATATCTTGTGTCATAGTTTCATCATCCTTATCTTTCTATTGGGTTTAGAATCAAATTTGGCCAACTCTATTTAAAAACAATATATTAACTTTCTCATTTTTTCTTTCAGAAAATTTAGTCAATCTCAATTCATTTTATTTACCTCTGTCGAGAATCCCACCCAGATAAATTGGCTACTTCGGTGAGGGCAACTTTCCATTTGTTGCACCTGGGTTCTCCCTCGTGTTTTGCAAAGGCTTGCTCATAGCTCCCAGTCTGCTTCCTCACATGGGATGGATCTATGTTGAAGAATACTGGCATCACAATTTGCCCTTGGTTTTTCTTGCATTCAAGAATCTTGCTGAGTTCTTCCAAGCACCACTTTGAGGAAGCATAGTTCTCTGAGAGGATTACAACAGATACATGAGAATCTTCGATGGCTTTGATGAGTGCTGGTGAGATTTTATCTCCCTTCTCAAGTCGGTAGTCTATATATGTTTCAACTTTCTTTTGCATCAAAGCTTCACGAAGATGACTTGTGAAGTTCTTGCGAGTGTCGTCACCTCGAAAGCTTAGGAAAACATCATATTTTTTAGAAGACACCACAGAAGAAGAGTTAGAGGAAGAAGCACAAGCACTGATCATTTGCTGCTCAGCCATTATGAATTCCATGTGCTGCGCCTGCAATAGTTATAACACTAAACTTGAATACATAAAAATAAGGCTTTTATTTTTCAATGTGTTCTTGAAACTTGTCCTTAATATTATTTGTTGGAATTAATAAATTTGTCTGAAATGAGATCAAAGAGTTCAAAATTCATACTCTTGCTCACCTACGAAAAAACAACTAGACAAATGTTTGCCAAGTTGCTAGTTTGACTTTTGAGGTATTTTGTGATCCTTGGAGATTTCTTTTGCCTTGATTGGTGGCTTGCTTTGGACTTGGGAAAGCTAATAGTCCATTTGAACAAGTCAAAATTTAAGTAAATGATTAGATATAAAAAGCCTAATCACATGAATAATGAATCAAAGCTTCAGATTACACTATAGCAGAGCAGATCAAAACCTGAAGTCCTAAACTTCAAATTCAGATCAATATTTCCTTGACATATTATCAAACAGATGACTTACATTTAACAATGATTAAAATATATGCAGTATGTTCAAGACACTGCAGCTGTTTAATGGACAGATTGTTTAGAAATATCTCAACTTTAAATACAAACTGATATTGACAGTTGAATCTTTTATGTTTCAGCTTCTTTATAAGTCAAGCAGTGCTTGATTTTCATCAGTATACCTGAAAACAGGGATCTCTAAAACAGAGAGAGCAGTAAAGCACTTAGAATTCGGTCCAATTTGTAATAAAGCTTACTTTGATTGGCCCGGAAATAAAACCTGAAATGTGTGTTATAACCAAATTGTGTTTGCTTTCCATCAAACCAAACAAGGTTGGAATCCAACATGCATGGTTCAGCTTCTATTACTAGTAGTAGGTGTTTCTACAATATTAAATTAGCCTTAAACAACCTAGCTCATGAGAAAAGCATTGACATCAACTGGAAAAGAACTTATATCTGCAAAGCACACATTCACAACACCATGGATAATCATGCAAATGGAAACAATTAGAAATTAAACCAACATATTAGTTAAAATTCACAATTCTAGTAACTAACTACTTAGGTTAAAAGAGAATTTTAGAAGACCAATCTGAATGACAACTTGAAGCTAATGCCCTTAGAATTATGCCGGCTTAACAAAAGCAAGCTTGACCAATAATACCAAGAATATAAATGAATGTCTTTATGCACTTCATTGAAAAGAATATATATATATATTATTTTTTTTTTTAAAAATAAACAAGTTATTTTTCATCATAGACAACCATAGAATGGCTCATGTTTTGAAGTGCATAATATATTCTCAGGGAAGCATTCATATTCTTAACCATTCTCTTTCAGTTAAAACGGGAAAACAATAGGTAATCCACTTAGCCATGTCATTTCATCTCTTATTATTTCTATTTGGAGGTAAAATTAAAAATGGACAAAAATACCTTATGACAAACGTAACCAACTTCTTGCAACAGAGGAGAATACGCAGATTCTTTAGTTCAACACAAGAGCTTCTGGGGTTTAACATAGAACAAGTAGTCAACAATTGTATAGTGCATATAAATAAAGAAGAATTAGACAAGAGATGTAAAGATACTGTTCATGTCATGCAAGTTTCCGAGAAGTTTCGTTTGCTATGATGCAGAGTCTTGACGTGCTCTCTTGGCAAGTTCCAAGTGGGTCTCACATCCTCTGAGCTACACGTTCCACGTCTCTTCACTTCTTGACAATGCAGAATCGATGTGTAGCATTGGATGAATCCAAGGGTTAAAAATTGTCTGAATGTGGGTTAGTGTATGATACCTCCAGTCAACGGTAGACAATCCAAATGCCTATTGGCTTGTCTCGGGTAGATTGATGCAAGTGGTTCAAACCCAAATGCAGAGTTTTCACGCGCTTTCTTAGCATGTCCATGTCATGTACGTGTCTGAGAAGTTTTATTTTATACATAATACTGAGTCTGCAAGTGCTTTCTTAGCAAGCTTCTTGTGAAAGTTTCATTTGTCATAATGGGTCTGTTTAGATATATATTAAAAGATATTTTGAGAGTTTATTTTTTGGAATAAGCACTTTATTATATAAAAAGTGAGATTTGGATGTATATTTTTTTCAGCTTTTGAAAAAGTAAAAGCTTTCAGTAGAATTTATGGTGAAGCTAAAATTTTTAACTTCTCAAATAATTATCATTCTGAATAAGCATTTAAGAATGTATTATCCAAACATAATATTAGCTTGTTTAAAAAAATCTTTTCATAATAAAACTTCTAAATAAGTTCTTTTTCTATAAGTTCTTTTAGAAAAACTCATTCAAACAGGTCCTATGATGCAGTCTTCAAGTGCTTTCTTAGCAGGCTCCTAGTGAGTCCCATATGGAACACAATGCGTTTCATGTCTCTTGACTTTTTGACTATACAGAGTCTTGAGTGTTATTAGAGTCTGAAGAAGAATCGATGTGGAGCTTGCGATACATTCATAAGAGATGTACCTAGGAGTTGACTACACCTTTGTGTCCAGAATGATGCATTCCTAGCACTTGATAATAGATACGATTACCAAGTTAATTTTATGATTAGAAATAAGGATTGCTGCAGACATTAAAATAAGTAGGAGCAATAGAGTTAGAACATATACATACGAAGCATAAATATTTCTCAATTAGAAGAAACAGTGTTTTAGATAAAGGCATAATAAATTGTACTAAAAAATGGGCATATTTTCTTATTTGTTTTTGGCATCTTGTATCAGTGATTCAAAATAAAAACAATGATGATATTGGATTTGGAGGTGCATCTCTTTGTTTACACGAAAATAAGCTTCGATTTGGGAGTCCTAAAGGCTAAAGAAATGTGTAATTTTGTATAACTTGATATAAATTCGCACTATGTGCAACTGCCTAATATTTTAGAAAAAATAAAATAAAATTCATGCTATAAAATGTTTTTATTCAATTAAATTCTTTAATCAAGTGATCAACATATAATCATAAAAATGTCAAGGTATTAGTATTTATAGCTTAAAGTTGATGAAAAGAAAAAAAAATTTATTCAACAAATTTATTTGTCAAAAAAAAAGAGAAAGAAATAACACAAGATATTTAAAAATCAAAAGATTACTGATGTCTTTTGCCTATTTTTTTTCTTTAATTTCATTTTCTAATATTTTCATGACATGCACTTTAATAGTATTTTCTTTATGTTAAACTCCATTACCATGCATATTTGCTTCAAGACTTAAATCAGTAATATCTATATTATAGATATAAAAGATCCATCTTCTCCTCAAATCTTGGTACTTCTTATAGATATGCAACAATATGAAAAGACAAATTACAAACCTGAAAGAGAAAACATTTGAAACGATAACATGTGTGTCAAATAGTTCAAATAAGTTCACATTCCAGTTCTTTTGGGTTAACTTTTTAAATAATTTGCACTCATTGTTAAGTTTAAAACTTTTCTTACACAGAAAAAGGGAGAAAAAAATATGATCTTTAGAAAGAGAATACAAATATTGTACAGTATGAAAGAGAAATACAGAAGTTCAGTCTTTGTAGGTTATTTAGTCTTTCCAAGTTATTCTCACAGCCAATAAGTTCAAAAAAAAAAAAAAAACATGTTAGAGCATTACATTTGGTCAGTTAAATTGTGATATATTTTTTTTGATTCATGTTTTTTTTTTTTTGATTCATAGTTAAATTGTGATATATGTGTAAGAAAAAATTGACTAGAAAAATAATAATTAGAAACTCAATTGCATTGTAATACTCCAAAAAGTATGCTCACATGCGTGTAATAGTATTAGAAGTTAGCGAGTACACATACACGGCAATTAATGGATAGGACTAAATTTTAAAATTTATAAGAGAAGTTAAGCTGTAATAGAGATATCAACTTTTAATTTTTATTTATTTATTTTTGGTATTATTTAAGAGAAAATACTTGAAATATTTTTCAAAAGTAAACTTAAAGCAGAGGAGTAAACTACAATAAATTATCATTGCTTATTTGTACATATTACTTCGATGTGTTAAACATACTATTGGAATATCGTTGTTCACACATAATGAAAACCTAATGAGACCTACGATTAAGGAGAATCATTCTAAACCACATCAAGGAAATTCTTGTTACTTTATTACCTCTTGTGCATTTCTTATTTTGTTTTATTCAACTATAATTAAAAAGAATTATTTTTAACACTATATAATTAGACACATTCATGGACAAAGAAACTTTACTATAGAGCTGCAATTGCATTGCACAAATATACAAGAAACAAGGAAACAACTATATCTATCACTATTCATTTTAATTTGATATCTTATGTAATAGTTTGATCATCCTTATCTTTCTGTTGGATTTAGAATCAAATTTGGCCACCTCAATTAAAAACAATACATTAACTTTCTCATTTTTTCTTTCAGAAAATTTAGTCACTCTCAATTCATTTTATTTACCTCTCTCTCGAGTCCTACCCAGCTAAATTGGCTACTTCGGTGAGAGCACTTTCCATTTGAGGCACCTGGGTTCTCCCCACGTTTTGCACTTGTGTGTTATAACCAAAGTGTGTTTGCTTTCCATCAAACAAAACAAGGTTGAAATCCAACATGCATGGTTTAGCTTCTATTAGTAGTAGTAGGTGCTTCTGGAATATTAACTTATGTTGGAAATAATTCTTTAAATGCATGCTTTAATCTTTAATTTGAGAGATCTTTAGGCGGAAGCGATATAATAATAAAAGCATGCTTATATCAAGAACAATCCCGTTCTTGCTTACATAGGATCTACAACGTGCTGGATTACTAAAGATAAGATAAATACCTAGATCCATAACCAGTTCTTTATCTAAGCGTTCTTCTCAGGATCTTCGAGGCAATTTATCACGAATGCAAATAAAGAGAGCTGGTGGCTTTATGGTTCTTCCTCAACCCAATCTCTTGAGTTCCTGATGGGACCTCAGCCTCTCTTAAGATGGAGAGAATGGAGTATGAGTTTTCTATGATTCGATATATTGGGGGACCACAGCCTTCTTATAGTGTGTTAACCTAATAGGGTTCTCATTATCTCCTAATGGGCCAATACTGACATCTGCTCATTTAAGCTCATATCATTTTATTTAAAAGTCTAATGGGCTCACTTAATTTGACCACATAAAATAAAGCTCACTAATGATAAATAGCTAACATAATTGTCTTATAATATTAGTTCATATTAATTATTGGAATATAAAATTCCAACAATCTCCTACTTAGGCTACATATTATAACAATTATATCACAATTCTTTAGGCGCGGGTCCGTAATGCTATTTATCTTTAGACTTTTACTTTAACAATCTGGTCCATCTTATGCATCAATAATGAAACCACTGCGGCTTTCGTCACTATTGTAAAATGTGACTAAACCCCAATGACCACCACATCAACACACTTAATGACATAGATCTATATGGATGAGCAGCATGAAAATTACATGCAATGTGATCTCAATCATGCCTATTTCCAACTGGTCCAACTTTATTATTTAGTGAGATCAATTCAAAGTCCTTAAGCACAAAATAATTTTGCACACAACAAGATACAAACAAGTTGATTAATAAACTTATAATCTTTATTTTTGCAGAAAAGATGTAACAACATAAAGTTTGTATCAAATGAACATAGAACATAAAGAAGGACTCCCACTAAACTAAGGCAACCTCAGTGATAATACCTATATGAGCAATATGCTCGTGAAAGACCTTAGGTGTCAAGCCCTTAGTTTGTGGATCAATTAGCATAGAATTCGTTTCTATATGTTCTATTGAAATATGTTTTTCCTGAACACTTTCCTTAACTACAAGATACTTAATGTTGATAAATTTTGACTTCGTAGAACTCCTATTGTTGTTGGAGTAAAGCACTGCTAATTTATTGTCATAATAAATTTTGAGTGGCCTCTCAACGGTGTCAATCACGCATAGGCCCGTGACAAAATTTCGCAGCCATAATCCATGGTTTGATGCCTCATAACATGCCACAAACTCTGCTGCCATCGTCAAAAAAGCTACAAGAGTCTGTTTGGTAGACTTCCAAGAGATAGCTCCTCCAACCAACACGTAGATGTAGCCTGATGTGGAGTGTCTACTGTTGGGGCATCTCGCAAAATTAGAGTCAGAGTACCCAATGATCTCTAAACTGTCAGACTTCAGATAAGTAAGAATGTAATTTCTTATTCTCTTCAAATAGCACATCATGCGCTTCACTACTTTCCAATGCTACATACCAGGATTACTCATATATCTCTCTAGGTCTCCCACTATAAATGCTATGTTAGGAGAAATACAAATTTAAGCATACATAAGACTCCCTATAGTGGAAGTGTAAGGAATCTTTTGCATCTGTCCCTTTTCAAGATCAGTAACGGGGCACTGTTTGAGACTAAACTTATCTCCTTTAGCGACGGGTGTATCTCCTAGTTTACTATCTTTTATGCCAAATCTATCCAGAACTGTATCAATAAAGCTCTTTTGTGATTACCCAAGAATACCTTGAGAACGATCTCTAAGTATTTGGATTCCTAAGACAAAAGAGGCGTCCCCAAAATCTTTTATCTCAAAATTCTTCATGAGAAATTTCTTGGTTTCGTGCAACAAGCCTATATCATTACTAGCAAACAGGATGTCATCAACATATAATACCAGAAAGACAAATTTACTCCCACTAAACTTTTGGTATACACAATCATCAACCAAATTTGCCTCAAAGCCATAGGAGGTAATAACTTGATGAAATTTGTAATACCATTAACGGGAAGCCTGTTTAAGCTCATAGATGGATTTCTTTAGTTTGTACACCATGGACTTTATATCGCCTAAAACAAAGTTTTCTAGTTGCACCATATAGATTGTTTCATCAATGTTGCCATTTAGAAACACAGTTTTCACATCCATTTGATGTAGCTCTAAATCAAAATGAGTTACAAGTGTCATTATAGTCCTAAGAGAGTCTTTCGAAGAAATTGGAGAGAAAGTCTCTTTATAATTAATGCATTCCTTTTGAGTAAAGACTTTGGCAACAAGACAAACTTTATATCTCTCAATATTACCCTTTGAATCCCTTTTGGTTTTAAATATCCATTTACAACCAATAGGTTTCACGCCTTAAGGTAATTTGATGAGATCCCAAACTTCATTGTCAACCATCGATTTCATCTCATCATTCATGACATCAATCCACTTTTGAAAGTTAGAACTTTGCATAGCTTGACTAAAGTTGATTGGATCTTCCTCAGTCAAGCCAATGCCATCCTCATGTTCTTGAAGAAATATAATATAATCATCTGAAATTGCTCTTCTCCTTTCCTTAGTGGATCTCCTTAATGGCACTTCTTGAGGCTGTTGAGTTTGAACTATAGGTGGTGCTTGGGGAGGAATCTCAGTGTTGTCTTGTTCTTGAGTGATGTTAGGAATAACATCATTATTAATTACTAGATCTATTTCTTGAACAATGATAGGTGCAAAGACTTGTTCATTGCCAATGACAGGTTCTTCTTCAAAGACAACACTCCTTAATGTTTCCTTCCCCTGCAAATTCAACTTCCTCAAGGAATCTTGCATTTCCCGTCTCAGACAAGGATCTTGTGGTGGGATTATAAAACTTATACCCACAAGAGAGTTCAGCATAACCAACAAAGTAGCAACTAATTGTTCTTAAGTTTGGCTTACCTTCATGCAGCCTATAAGGTCTTGCTTTAGCTGGACATCCCCAAATTCATATGTGCCTAATGCTGGGTTTTTTCCCAGTCCATAGCTCATAAGGGGTTTTAGCAACTACTTTACTTGGTACCCTATTGAGGATATAAACTGTGGTCTTTAATGCCTCTCCCCAAAGTGACTTTGGTAGAGAAGAGTGACTAATCATACTCCTTACCATATCCTTAAGAGTCCAATTTCGTTGTTCTACAACTTCGTTCATCTTAGGTTTGCCCAGCATAGTGTATTGCAAAACGATTCCACATTCATTGAGGAAAAGTGCGAAGGGCCCTGGACGTTGTTCACCTGATCCGTTATATCTATCATAGTATTCACCACCATCGTCAGATTTGACAGCCTTAATTTTCTGTCCTAGTTGAAGTTCAACTTCAGCTTTGAAAGACTTGAAAACTTCCAGAGACTGAGACTTCTTATGAATTAAATAAAGGTAACCGTACCTTGAGTAATCATCTATGAACGTAATTAAGTACCTTTGTCCATTCTATGAATCTGTACGGAAAGGACCACAGATATCTATATGTATTAGTTCTAAGACATCTTTTGCTCTTTCGACACCTAAATTCCTTTAGTTTGTTTGTTTACCCTTAGTACGTTTAACACAGACATGGAAGTCTGACAAATTTAAGGGTCCAAGAATTTCCTCCGACACAAGCCTTTGAATTCTCTGTTTAGAGATGTGGCCTAAGCGCTTATGCCATAAAGTGGCGGAATTCTCATTTAATTTACGTTTTGTACCACGCAAATTTGTTTGTAATATCTCGTTTTAAGAACGCTTAATATCAAGCATATAAAGATTGTCAATTAAAGACCTATAACCAACAATATTTGAATCATAAGAGAGACTAACTTTATTATTTCCAAATGAACAAGAATAACCAGATTTGTCCAAAATAGAAATAAAAATTAAATTTCGTCTAATAGACGGTGCAACATATGTCTCAATCAAATTCAAATAAAAACCAGTCTTTAAAAACAATCTAAAAGTTCCTATAGCTTCAACTACAACTTTATTGCCATCGCTTATATAGATGAATCTTTCAGCATCACTTGGCGGATGGCTCCACAGACAACCCTACATAGATATACTTATGTGAGTAGTAGCACCAAAATCTACCCACCAAGTGTCCTTAGGTACATAAACTAAATTAACTTCAGAACATACAAAAGTGAGAAGTTTACCTTTCTTTATATGCCAAGTGGCGTACTTAGAATAGTCCTTCTTCATGTGTCTTGACTTCTTGCAGAAGAAGAAAGTAAATTCCTCATCTTGCTTCTTTCTTCTTCTTTTGAGAAGAACTTTCTGTAGTTTCCTTATGTTTCTTCTTCTTCTTATTCTGAGAGGTCAAAACCAAATGAGCATTTTCCATCTTATCCCTCTGCAGTCTCTCTTCCTCTTGCACATAGTGAGATATTAGCTTATGGAGGGACCATTTGTCCTTCTGAGTGTTATAACTCACTTTGAATTGCCTAAAGTGTGCAGGAAGTGAGATCAAAACCAAGTGCACGAGCAAATCCTCAAAAAGCTCTAACTTTACTATATTGAGTTTTGATGTGAGATTAGACATCTCCATAATGTACTCCCTTATGTTCCCTTTACCTTTATACCTCATAGAGATGAGTTTAGCCAAATGACTACTCGTCTCTACTTTTTCATTCTTGGCAAAGAATTGCTCTATTGCCTCCAAGAACTTCTTGGTATTCTCGCTCTCAATAATTGAGCCCCGAAATGCCTCCAGAATGGAGTGTTTGATGATCATAAGGCACATTTGGTTGGACCAATCCTACCTCTTAATTTTTTGCCTCATTAGAGTTTTCCAGAGTGGAAGTGGATCGTTCCATCCTTAGTGCCAGGTCCAAGTCCATATAGTCGAGAACAATTTCTACAGCCTCTTTCCATGACTTGAAGTTCGTCCTATTCAGCATTGGGATTCCATTGATTTAAGTACTGAAGTTAGGAGCAGTAATGGCAGCAACTAAAGAGAGAACAATAAACATACAATAACATTAGTGAGCATGTCAAAAGATAATTAATAAAACATGCACAATCAAACTTTATGGAAAATTTCAATACCCAAACAAGATACCTAGCACACCATTAATCTCCAATCTTTAGATTGAATGAACTAACTGCAACTGGTACTCTCAACGCAATGATCAAACATTGGTGATAAGTCCTGTCAAACAACGGTTGTCTTTGGACACTCCATTGTTCACATGGAAAATTAATCTTTATAATCACCACATGTTTACCATCGTAGGTATGTAATTATCCGGCCAAATTGTCTTCCTTTGGGCTGAGCACAATTCTCACGAATAATTCTATGCTACATCTATGTAAATTCAATTGAATCAACCTAAGCAACAGAGGTTACTTTGGCAACATGTTGCTTCAATTAATCCAACCCAAATTACTAGACAATTAAAAAAATTGGGAAGGGTCTGAATTTGTCCAAATCATGCATAAGCATTAACGTCAATATCTTGTTTAATCCCATATTTTCTAAATACATATTAGTAAATTGAACAATTTAGAAAACACAATAAATCATATATATATAAATATATATTGCTGGATCCAAATATACCAAAATCAGAATTCATACATAAATTTCAATTTTGATTTTTTATATATATTAATATAAAGGAATATCATATATATTAATATAAAACTGAATATATATCAATTAACATATTAATATATTCAAAAAACCAAATCGTTTGATCTCTCCGCTTTCAACAAAAAAAGGCACAATCATATATTAATATATGAGAACTCAAATGTTTGGCATCAATTTCGCTTTTATCGAAATCTTGGATTCATAATATATTGAATCAAAATCAATATCCAACAATATATTAAACGCATATTGATTTAACAGTTTTTAAATATATACTAGATCCAAATCACTTCACAGCAATAACAGTGAATCCCCAAAAAAAAGGTACAACAGAATTGGGTGTTGCGATTTTTAATTGGACACAGTTTAACTTTATTTCAACACAATTAAGGTTCATACAAAATTTTTAAAAAAAACTCATTCAAGAAAAAACCAAGAATTATTCAAATTATCAAAGATTAATCCTAATAACCCAACATAGAAGACCGCTTTGATACCACTTGTTGGAAATAATTCTTTAAATGCATGCTTTAATCTTTAATTTGAGAAATCTTTAGGCGGAAGCGATATAATAACAAAAGTATGCATATATCAAGAACAACCTCGTTCTTGCTTACATAGGATCTACAACATGCTGGATTACTCAGGATAAGATAAATACCTGGATCCATAATCGGTTCCTAATCTAAGAGTTCTTCTCAGGATTTTCGAGACAATTTATCACGAACACAAATAAAGAGAGCTGGTGACTTTATGGTTCTTCCTCAACCGAATCTCTTGAGTTCCCAATGAGACCTTAGCCTCATTTCAGATGGGGAGAAGGGAGTATGAGTTTTCTGTGATTCGGTATATTGGGGGACCATAGCCTTCTTATAGTGTGTTAACCTAATATGATTCTCATTATCCCCTAACGGGCCAACACTAACATTTGCTCATTTAAGCCCATATCATCTTATTTAAAAGTCTAATGGGCTCACTTAATTTGACCATATAAAATAAAGCCCACTAATGATAAATAACTAACATAATTGTCTTATAATATTAGCTCATATTAATTATTGGAATATAAAATTCCAACAACTTAGCCTTAAAAAACCTAGGCCTTGAGAAAAGCATTGACATCAACTGGAAAAAAACTTAAATCAGCAAAGCACATGTTCACAACAGCATAGATAATCATGAAAATGGAAATGATTAGAAATTAAACCAACATATCAGTCAAAATTCACAAATCTAATCACTAACTACTTAGATTAAAAGAGAGTTTTAGAAAACCAATCTAAATGGCAATTTGAAGCCGATGCCCTTAGAATTATTATTAGCTTAACAAAAGCAAGCTTGACCAATAATACAAAGAATATAAATGAATGTCTTTATGCACTTCAATGAAAAGTTCATGTTGTGTCACCAAATATATATTTTTTAAAAGAAAGTTATTTTTCATCCTGGATAACCATAGAATGGCTCATGTTTAGAAGTCTACAATATATTCTCAGGGCAACATTCACATTCTCAACCATTCTCTTTCAGTTAAAACATGGGAAAACAATAGGTAATCCAATTAGCCATATCATTTCATCATTTATTAGGTAAAATTGAAAATGGAGAAAAATAACTTATCACATATGCAACCTAACTTCTTGCAACAGAAGAGAATACTAAGATTCTTTATGATATGTTTGGTTGGAAGGAAAGAAAAGAAAGAGGAAAAAAAAACACAGATAACGAAGTGTTTTCTTTTGTTTGGTTGGAGAAAAAATAGAAAGAAAAGTTGACTTTTAAAAACAAAAATTTAAACTTTTTTTTCTTTCCACATTTCCTTCAATTCAAATTTTAAATTTTTTTCTCTTTCCATGTTTTCCATCCACCCAACCAAATAAGCCTTAGTTTAGCACAAGAGCTTCTTGGGTTTAACAGAGAACAAGTACAATAATTGTATAATGCATATAAATAAAGAAGACTTAGACACGTGATGTAAATATAATGTTCATGTCGTGTAGGTTTCCGAAAGTTTCGTCTGCTATGGTGCAGAGTCTCCACGCGCTTGCCTAGCATCCTAGTGGGTCTCACATCCTCTGAGCTATACGTTTCATGTCTCTTCATTTTTTGACAATGCAGAATCGATGTGTAGCATTGGATGAATCCAAGGGTCGGAGATTGTCTGAATGTGGGTCACTGTGTGATACCTCAAGTCAACTATACGCAATCCAAATCCCTCTTGGCTTGTCTCGGGTAGATTGATGCAAATGATCCAAATCTAAATGTGTCTTTGCGCTCTTTCTTAGCATGTTCATGTCATGTATGTTTATGAGAAGTTTCATTTGCTATAATGCAGAGTCTTCTAGTGCTTTCTGAAGAGGCTTCTATAGAAGTTTCATTTGCTACAGGGTGTATTTGGTAGGAAAAAAAAAGGTAAAAAATAGGATGAATGGAAATAGAGAAAGTGAAAGAAAATAGGTGAAAAATAATGTAAAAATTAAAGTATTTGGTTTAAGAAAAATAAATAAATAAATAAATAGGTGAATGAAAATAAATGAGAAATAAAGTGAAAATAACTAATAGTACTCACCAATTTTTTATACTTCTCTACTACATTTCTCATTTTCTAAATTATAGAAATTTTCAAAATTTTAAATATTTATTTGCTCTCCATGCTATTTCCTTGTTATTTCTTGGTTATTAATGATAATGATGCAAAGTCTTCAAGTGCTTTCTTAACAACTCCAAGTGGCTTCTATCGCAACCATGGTCGTGACGGGACGGTGAAAAGAAATATAGAAAACAAATGAGACGTCACTATAGTTTATTAAGGAAAAACATGGAAAAACAATAAAAAAGGGTCTTGAATCAAAGATTGAATTCGGGAGTTGATTATGCATAGAGAAAGTGTTAGCACCCTACGATGTCTATTATAAATATGGTTAACCTTTAAATTAATGTGTGAAAATATTAATTGTCTTATCCTCTTGCTTATATAATATTAATCCTATATATTATTATATTTTTTATTATTTATTTATATTACTTATTTTCATTTGAATTTTATTGTAATTTTCTTTTTTTTAAAAAAGATTGTTATTATTACTATTTTATTTTTATTGTTTTTGAAATCGACAGGAGTGAGTCCCTACTCCTACGTATTCTCCGATGCAATGAGGTATTTAGACTCACGTAGTTCTCTGGATAGAAAATCATTTTGTGAGTTGATGTTTTTAGTTATATATTTTATTTTTATTTTATTATTATTTAGGGATTATCAAGACATTAAATCTTAAGCTTTTATAGAGTATTATCTACAAAGATAGGAGGCCTAATAGATGCGAGATACTCTTGCAACAAAAAGGTTCTAGATGAGATTTTGTGATATTCAAGTGAGTCCTAAACCTAACATAAAAAAATACTAAGTTTACATTTCATTTTTATCAATTAACAAATTACTAAGTTATCTTATAGCTTTAGATGAAAATTTTATGATATTCAAGTGAGTGATAGACCCAACATGAAAAGTCACCTAATCTACATTTTTTTTTACTAAAAAAGAATTACCTATCAACAATTTATTATTTAATCTTGAGTTTTAGATAGGATCTCTGGGATTTTCAAATGGGTCCTAAACCCAATATGAAGAATCACTAGATCTATATTCTATTTTTATTAAAAAATATCTATTAATAATTTATTAATTAATCATAAGCTTTAGATAAGGTTTTTGTGATATTCAGGTAAGTCCTAGACCCAACATGAAAAATTATTAAATCTATATTTTTATTTTATTATTAATTTTTGTGTTGTTAAATCTGATATCACCAAATTGTACTACTTAGATGTATCAAATTTATTGAATGACCAAATAGAAAGTACGTTCAAAGTGGTCATATTTAAATTTGATCAATATTTTTTTTATATATTTTTTTAGAATTTAGAAGGGCTTTACTATTACAAAAAACCTAATGTCGAAGACGCTAAATTTTTGAGATTAACATTTTATGAAAGATCAACAAAATATATAAAACTGACGAAAATGAATCTTTAAGAAAAAGAAAAGAATGAAGCTGATTTTATTTTTATGAAATTGTTTTTTTTTAAAATTTAATTAAAAAAGAACAAAAGTGCCAATTTTATTTTACATTAATGATTCCTTTCGGGCATTCTTTTTATTAAACTTTGTTACGCAAATCTAAAAGAGGAGGGAGTCAAATAAGTGCCAAATCAATAATAACTTTTATATGCCTTTTTTTTTCCCTTTAATCGTTTGGAATTATCTAATCAAAACGAATGGATTCAGGTGTTTTTTTTTTTTTTTTGTAAAGAAAGAAACATCTCATGATAAAAAAAATCAAGTTATTTTCCAAGTTTTTTTTATTTCTATTAATTATCACTACTGAAGCATAAAAAAATTTATTGAACCAAAACCTATCATTATCAGTACTTTTAATCCTGGGCTATGTATTTTACAGCAAAAGTCATTCAAACCCAACATCTATAAACAGCTTGATTGCCCCATTCTTGGAGACGCATTCATTGGAGGGGGAATTTGGTCTTTGCCCTTCTATTGCACACAAAGTGATCGAGACCTAACAGGTAATAAAAGCTATTGACCTAGAGACTAAATCAATAAAGCAAAAAAACAAAAAAGAATAACCACATAAAACTGGACCAAGCATCGAGAAGGCAAACAAGAGTCTAGACACCAACAAGATATTTTCCAGCAATTACGCACAACGAAACCAGCACAATGTCAGCCCAAACAAACTAGCCTAAGACAGAGCAAACCATTATTGAATGAATGCAAATAGACAAAAAGGAAATGAGGCATTACTCAAATAGACACACATATAAGGCAAAACAGGATCAATCAAACCAGCAAGCATATCACGCAATCGTTCCAAGCAATAACTCCCAATAAGAGAAGAGCGATCTAAGCCAAGATCACACCTGAGTGTGCATGTCCTAGAGCATCTATGGAGGGAGGAAGTACAGCGCTGACATAACGCTTCTATCATCGCTAGCAGGTGGCTTCACAAGCGCCTCAAGAGTGAAATCTGTGATGGTGAAGTAGTGCTGGATTCGGGATAGTTGATGGCAGGTTCGGGTTGCTGCTGTACTTGACACCATTTGTTCATGGAGGATTAAAGCACCGGATTGCCATGGATTTTCTTGAGTGAAGGATCGAGAGCAAGAGAAAAAGGAAAGGTGAAGCTCTGGATCCGATCTGTGTGTGCCTTTTATATTTTGAGATCAAAAGGAGAATGGCTATGGGTTTTTTCTTACGCAAGAGAGAGAGAGAATTCGTTTTTTTTCTGTGTGAGAGAGTGTGAGAGAGAGTTTGTGTGTGACGTGAGAGTGGCCGGCCGAGTGAGAGTTAGTTACGTGATTTTAAAAAAAATGTGTATTGTTAGTGGAATGTTGGTGAGGAAGAGTTTTTTTTTTTTTTTTTTCAATTTTTTTCGAATTTTCTTAAAGACAAAATTGTTGCCACAACATTGCTTCTAGATTTTTTTTTATTCCTATATTCTTCTCTTTTGTCTTCTTTATTTATTCTGCCTTCTCTTTTTCTTTTTTGCAAACATGTTTATTTTATTTTTTAACTCTCTTTTTTGTCTTTAATTTCATTATTTTATTTTTTTAATTTTTCTCATTTTTATTTTTCAATTTTAAATAACCATCTTCTGAGTAAGGCGTTCTGTTTCTCTTGACTTTTTGACTATAAAGAGTCGTGAGTACAATTAAAATATAAAGAAGAATAGATGTGGAGCTTGTGATACATATTCATATGAGATGTACCTAGCAGTTGACCACACCTTTGTGTCATGAAAAGGTATCTTCATGATATATTCCTAGCTCCTAATAATGTATATGATTACTAAGTTAATTTTATGGTTAGAAATACAGATAGCTGTAGGCATTAAAATAAGAAGGAGCCACAGAGTAAAAACATGTACATATGAAGCATACATTTTTCTGAATTAGAAGAAATAATGTTTTAGATAAAGACATAATAAATGGTACTAAAAAATGGGCATATTTTCTTAATTGTTTTTGGAATCTTGTATCAGTGATTCAAAATAAAAACAATGATGATATTGGGTTTGAAGGTGCATCTCTTTGTTATAGAGCAAGTTAGACAAAAATGAGCTTCAACGTGTGGGTACCTAATATTTTAGAAAAAAAAAATTAAAATTCATGTTAAAAAATGCTTTTATTTAGTTAAAACTTTTAATTAAGTAATCAACACATGATTATAAAAATGTGAATGCTATAGTATTTATTTTAATAGTTTAAAGTTAATATAAAGAGGAAAGAATTTATTTAACAAATTTATTTGTAAAAAAAATGAAATAACACAAGATATTTCCAAATCACAAGATTATTCATGTCTTTTGCCTATTTTTTCTTTACTTTCATTTTCTAATATTTCCATAACAACCACTTTCATAGTATTTCCGTCATGTGAAACTCCTTTATCATGCGTATTTGTTCAATACTTAATATCAAAAATATCTATTGAAAGAGCAAAAATCGCACAAGAAGCGAGGTTAAATTGTGCGTTTTAAAAACTTTTTCACTTAATAAAAAATGAGTTCGAAAAGCAGTTTAACAGCGGGACAAGGAAAAAACAAAAACATAGAGATTTTATATTAGTTCACTCAACCTTAAGCTACGTCTACAATCTGAAGGTATTCACTAATCAACCTTAGGTTACACAAGTATTCTTCACAGCCTCTTCAAACTTTACAAAGCAATCAACCTACATTGCTTAACCACCCAAGTATTTTTTCTCACTGAGCATCTCCAAGCTTTCACAATAGGAAACAGTTGTTTACAAAGTAATCAACTCACAACGTGAGAATATGAAAGTTTAAGTATAGAAGATAAAATCACTTCAAAAAGTTTTCAAGGTCGTCTAGTAAGCGTAAGAATGTAGTTGTCCTTTTTCATATTCACTTTCACACCTACTAAATCTTCTTTTCGAGTTGAAATATATAGCTTTTTCGAAGTATCCATTGAAGATTAAGCTTCAATCTTCAAAAAGAGAATGTGTGCACGTGTATCGAGCCTTCAGAGGAGTCAAAAAAGTAACTTTAGTTCTTGCACCAAAACGAAAAGTGCAGGACTGTATTGGGGGGTTGCTTTTCTGATCATTCTTGGCAGCTTGATAGGTTGACATCCTTTTTCTGCAACGCTACGCCTATACACTAAGATGTGTCTACCTTTCAGTTAATGCTTGGATATTTGAACGTTAGATCACTTAAAAAGGTAAAGCATTAATCATGAGATATAAATGTGAAAGACATATAGGCTAGCTTTAAACACTTAGTCATTTGGAGATAGACTTATGCTTGGATGATATTCATATACGAGTCCATTAGACGCTCGTTAAAACTGGCGTGTTGGATGCCTTCATATAGAACACACGTTGGACGATGTAGAAAAACATTTTTCACAATAGAAACTTAAAATTTAATAAGTTTGTTATTTTTAAAATTTTGAGGGACTAAACACTTCACACGTCTTTGGTTCCAACAATCTCCCCCTTTGTGATGATGAAAAACCTTATTAGTTTTTAAGTTTTGCGAGTATATATATATATATATATATATATATATAACAAAAGGAAAATGCGTCACATAAGCAAGATTCGATATACTTACTATAATACTCCCTCTGAGTTTGATATATCAAACACTTTTGAAACATATAAATATTAGTTCAATTTATATCTAGACAAGACTCAGTTCATGTAAGTATATGGATGAATGTCATGTAATGCAAAATCCAGCAAATAAAAAGCAATAATAAAAAAACAACTACAAAGCAACTGTAAATAGTATTAGAGCAAAAAGCAACAGAAAACACTTATACTTTATTTCTCCCTCCTTTTCATTATCAAAAAGAAGAGAAAGAAAAGAAAAAAAGAAAAACAACATCATTGTCACTTTAGGGCTGAAGGAGGTGGAGGTGGAGGTGGAGATGGAGATTGTTGCAGGGTTCATAGAAGTTCTTGTTGGTTTTGGAGAATTTGTTGGAGTAATGTCATGATGGACTAGAGTTAGGCGGTGACATATGTTTGGACAACGGGGTCAATGGGGGGAAGGGTAGGAGGGGCAAGAAGGGTAATAGGAAGGCGTGCAGAGGCTTATGAACTGGGAGTTGGAGGAGGTAGAGATGTTGGTGAAGGTGGTTGAGAAAGGGTTGGTGGTTAGACGTTAAAGGGTGGAGGTGGTGCTTCCAAAAACTTTAAACTTGGAATTTGAAGTTGGTGTGGACGTGGGGTTTCCTAAGGTTATGGCAGCTTGAAGGATTTTGGATGAGTGATGACAACAATAATGGCATAGATGATAGAAGTTTTTGTACCCAAGAAAGGATGCTTGTCAGCTGGACAAATGAAGGCGGCGGATGTATTAGAGAAATGAAAGACACGAGTTGGACGTTGCATGTACTTACAATTCTGCATCATTGGAGTTTCGGCCTTGTTGTCCATTGAGAGTCCACTACCGGATGCTTCTTGCTCGCATTTGAACATGTGTTGGCACCAGAAACGTTCAACATCTTCCCCATCCATGTCTTGCATTAGACGCCTAGACAAGTATCATTCCAGAGGTGTGTCGGCATGTTATTGAAATTTAACTCTAGAAGATAGAGGAAGTGAGGGTGGCTTGGTGAGCAAATTCACTTTTTTGCTATTTACATCCAAGTTTGGAAGCCTTGGGCAAATATGACCTGGTTGAATGCTGACGGTTGTTGATGGTGAAATGTGTTGAAAGGGAGGAATGAATAGTTGATACTTTAGAGTTGTAGAGTTCCTTAAGGGGTTGCAGAATATTTGATCGAAGGGTGAGAGGAAGAATCTAGCTTCCAGAGGATCCAAAGGCCTAAACCTCAAGTCAACAGGCCTAATATGAATCCTTCTCTCTAGCTGTTGGCTGCATTGTTATTGCAAAGCTTGCTCAATCTCCTCAACTAAAGGTACTCTATGTTAAAGTACTCTAGGAGGGTGTGCATTAAAGTGCCATGCTTGCACAAGTTTTGGATACCTTTTTTGATGAAACACTTGAGTGGTAAGTATTCAATAGCCTTTGGAGGTAGAGCCAAGTATGCTTTCGATGGTTGATGGACATAATCTTCCATATATGGCTCAAAGGATATTAGCGGGTAGTCAAAACCATACTTTGGCTCTGGAAGAGGCTCCGGATGTAGTATCATTGCATTGTCGTCCATTCGGTTTTGCTTATTCCCTTTAACAAATAGCAAGTTCTATTTCCTTTTTGTTTTCTCTAAGTCTTCTGCATGTCCAACAGATGCAAAAGAGATAGCTAAATACATGGAGGAAGTTGAAAAGGGTTGCTTGGAGGGTTTAATGGAGAGGTATCGTTTGGTGAGGCTAGGATGGGAATGGTGCAAGTGTAGCCATCATCACTAGGTAATAGCATATCTGGTTTAGGTGTGGTGTAAGTGGATTGGTGCCAGGCATTAATTGCACGGTATGGTTGGTGTTTGGGCCTGTGTTTGTGTTTGTGGTTTGGTTGGTTATTCAATAGGCTCAATAATAATAGATTCAATAAATTCTTCTTCAGTCACAATAGCAGCATCAGAAACAGATAACTTGCTTTTCTTTGTCATTGCAGCTATTGGTTGAGACTCTGTTAGACGTTTAAGGATTGGAGTAGGTTGGACAACAAGGGCTTCTAGTTATGGAGAAACTTCAACAATGGTGGTCTTCTGCTTCTTCAAAAGAAGTGCGATGGGTTTGCTATCCTCATTATCAAAATCCTTTTGTAGTTGAAGTCTCCTTTTAGCAGGTGTAGGTGAAGGAGGTGCAACAGCAGGAGGAGTAGGTAGAGCTGGAGGTTGTTGGGTTCTGGACTTTGTAACCCTAGACAACCTCCCTTTGGATGGTTGCCTCCTGGTGGACGATCTAGCACTTGCAATACGATGGACAAAAAGGGATTTTTCATCCAATTGCTCAACTTGTTGGGTAGCTTGTTGTTCAAAAGGCTGAGGTGCTTCCTCAACTAGTTCTTCCTTGACGTCCACCGACTTGGCCGTCTTCTCTAGGGGTTTCAGTACAAACCCAACCTTCATTTGCATTGTGTTGTTGTGGCAAAAGGGCAACTGGGTGAATCTGTGGACATCACCCAGCATCTTGATCTCAGCCTGCTCACCACTAGACAGAGTAAAGAAAACGCGATATACCTGCTGCAACCAGAAGATTTTGTTTAGCAGAGCAATGTAGGTAATCTGGTCAAATTTTCCTCGCCCCTCATGATCCTGAAAATGTTGTTGAGGATGAGGTGAGGAAGATTGAACTGCTGTCTAGTTATCATGTGGAATAGAGCAAAATAGTGTAGAAAGGTCACACTGTCCTTGGACCCAGCCTTGTGCAGTATACCTTTGTTCAAGAACTGCTAGTACACTATCCCTTCCTTTATCAGTTTGCTGTATTCTATAGCTCCTTCAGCTTCTGGTCCCATTAAAGTGACATCCACTGTTTCATGTCTGCCGAAGCTATCTTCCCAACTATTTTAATGCAAAAGCCAACTCGCTTGTAGTCAATGGCTTAAGCAACGCTGCCCAGGTCTAGAATGACCTTAACTCCCAGAATAGTGCCAACCACACTATTTTTGGTGAACTTTGCAGTTTTCCAGAAGAGTCTAATGAGTTCTGGGCAGATGATCTCATTCAGGTGGAAGCAATTCAGGATCCCACAGTGAATGAGGTTGTCCTTCACCTTGACCCCCATGTCGTCGAGAGCTTCAATATCAAAGCATCTCTCAATGAGAATAATAGCTTCATTTAGATTTTCTACACGTGCTACAGCTTTTATGGCAGCATCTGTCTTCTCCCAAATATTGTTGAAAGTTAGGGTTCGGGATGATTTAGGAGTTGGTGAAAGAGAAAGAGAGCAGTTTTCTCAGATATAGCAAAAAAAGTGGTAAGAGTGTTTGGTTCGCAAGGCCTTTGAGTGTATAGGAAGTAATTGAAGGGTTTTGGGTTTTGGCAATTTTTGAAATTTGAAGAGAGATAGTATGCATTTAATGTTGGTTCAAGCGCACACGTTTCTTAATGGCGGTTTATAGCATAGTAGTGACTCAGATAGAGAATAAAGCATTTATTTCAAATCATTATCAGTGAAAACATGATTATGGACGGATGAAGATATCTATGCACATAAATGTGAAACATTATAGAATATGAACCGTAATGCTGATGGACACATGAAAGTTAGATGATGTTATGATAATGGACGCTATATGGTATTGGATGCTACATGTCATTGGATGATCAAGGCACGTGAAAGAAATCTATTCCTTTATAAATTTCATACCAAGACAATCTCAAATATGGATGAGTTTATCTTTAGGAAGTGGTTTTGTAAATATATCTGCTAATTGATTTTTAGTGTTAATAAACTGAATATCAATAACCCTTTTCTAAACATAATCTCTTATAAATTGATGTTTTGTTTCAATGTGCTTTGCTCTAGAATGTAATATAGAATTCGTAGATAAGTTTATGGCAGCAATATTATAACAAAGGATAGGAATTTGACTCTCATAGATACTGTAGTCCTTTAATTAATGCTTGATCCATAGAATTTATGAACAATAGGACGTTGCCGATATGTATTATGCTTCTACTGTGGATAAGGCAATTATTCCCTGCCTTTTGCTTGTCCAGGAAACAAGACTTCCACCAATGAAGTGACATTCTCCATTGGTACTTTTTTGTTCTATTTTATCTCCAACATAGTCAGCATCATAGAATCCAACTAACCTATATTCTTTATTTGACTTAAAGCATAGACCAAGATTAGTGGTTTCTTTTAAGTATCTAAATATTCTTTTACTGCTGTGAAATGAATCTCTCTGGGATCAGATTGAAAACGAGCACAAAGACATACACTAAACATGATATCAAGTTTGGATGCTGTAAGATACAGTAGAGATCCAATCATACCTCTGTATAAGGTTAGTACTAAGGATGAATGCATTGGTGTGCTCATTTCTTTGGCATCGTCCATCTTGTACTTCTTGAGTAGTTCTTTTGCATACTTCATTTGATGTATGTATATGTCACTGCTTGTCTGTTTTATTTCTAATCCCAAGAAGAATTTCAATTCTCCCATCATGCTCATCTCGAATTTTGTTGTCATAAGTTTAGAAAAATCCCTACACAAAGCTTCATTAGTAGCACCAAATATGATATTGTCCACATAAATTTGCACAATAATAAAATGTGAGAGAACATTTTTGTGAAATAAAGTTGTATCTACCTTTCCTCTAGAAAAATCATTTTCCAAAAGAAAAGAACTTAATTTTTCATACCAAGCCCTTGGTGCTTGCTTGAGTCCATATAAGGCCTTTTTAAGTTTGAAAACATGTTTAAGAGAAGTACACACTCAAAACTAAGAGGTTGTTTCACATAAACTTCTTCATTTATTATACCATTAAGAAATGCACTTTTTACATCCATTTGATAAAGCTTCATATTACTATAAGCAGTAAATGAAAGTAAAATGCAAATGGCTTCCAGTCTAGCTATAGGAGCAAAAGTTTTAATTAAGTTTATACCTTTTTGTTGAGAATACACCTAAGTTACAAGTCTAGCTTTGTTTCTTACTACATTACTTGCTTCATCCAACTTGTTGCGAAATACCCATTTTGTTCCTATTATAGATTTGTCTTTTGTTAGCTTCCAAACGTCATTTCATTTGAATTGACTTAGCTCTTCCTTCATGGCTTTAATCCAACCTTCATCCAAGAGAGCTTCGTCCACTGTCTTTAGTTCCAGTTGGGAAATTAGAGCGGTTTGAGCTTGCTCCTTGAAGGTTGATATTGTTTTGACATGATCACGTACATTTCCTAAAAGTTGATCTTTTGGATGGTAGACCTTCATTTGCCATTGTCGTCCAGTTGGTTCTTCTTTCTTTGGATCATCCAATAGAGTTCTGGACGCTAGTTGCTTGGTGTCGTCCAACTTCATATCAGTAGAAGATTTGTCCAGCTCTGATAGTTCTCTATCAGGGTTATTGTCATTGAACTTAACATGAATGGCTTCTTCAACTATTAAGTTTCTATAGTTATAGACTCTATATGCCTTGGAAGTTTTAGAATAGCCTAATAATATTCCATCGTCACACTTAGAATCAAACTTTATTAGATTGTCCTTAGTGTTTAGAATGAAACATTGACATCTAAAAGGGTGGAGATATGATATATTGGGTTTTCATCCTTTCCACAATTCATAAGGAGTCTTTTTCAAAATAGGTCTAATATATATTTTATTTTGTAAATAGCATGTTATGTTACAGCTTCAGCCCAAAAGTGTTTAGGAGTAGAGTTATCATTAAGCATGATTTTAGCCATTTCTTATAACGACCTATTCTTTCTCTCTACCACACCATTTTGTTGAGGTGTGCAAGGTACAAAGAAGTTATGGAGAATTTCGTTCTCCTCACAAAACCCTTGAAAACTTTTGTTTTCAAACTCTCCTCCATGATCACTTCTGATTGAGGCTATGCAAATACTTTTTTCGTTTTGAATCCTTTTACAAAATATAGAGAAGACTTTGAAATACTCATCCTTGTGTTTTAGAAACATAACCCATGTCCATCTAATATAGTCATCTACTACAACTAATCCATATCATTTTCCACTAAGAGTGGTTGTTCTAGTAGGTCCAAACAAATCAAGATGTAGAAGTTCAAGTGGTTTAGTAGTGGAAACAATTTTTTTTGAATCAAAAGAGCTTTTCATTTGTTTCCATTTTTGACATGTATCATAGAGAACATTAGATTTATATACAAGATTTGGAAGTCCTCTTACAAGGTTATGCTTATTTAGCTTTGAGATTAACATCAAGCTTGCATGTCCAAGTTTCTTTTGCCACATCCATTGATTCTCATTGATGGATACTAAATAGGAAACGTTTTGATTTATAAGGTCATTTAAGTCAATCTTATATAGATTGCCTTGCCTTTTAGCGAAAAATAATAAAGATCCATCCAAGTTTTTGACTATACATTCATCTTTGTTAAAGGAGACACTATGTCTACTATTAGATAATTGATTTATGCTCAACAAATTGTGTCTAAGTCCTTCAACATATAAAACATTATCAATAGAAGGTAAGGGGTGCTTGCCAATTTTACCTATTTTCGTTATCTTTCTTTTCTGATTTCTTCCAAAGGTGACCTATCCACCATTCTTTGATTAGAGGCTTTAGAACATAGACTTTTCTCCTGTCATGTGTCGTGAGTAGTCACTGTCTAGGTACCATGATTGGAGCTTCCTTTTTGTTAAGCAGATCTACAATAGGAATAATCATAGACTTAGGTACCTAAATAGACTTGGGTCCTTTCTTGTTAGTTCTGAAGGCATTGGACGATGAGTACATCGTGATGATTCATGACTACTCTTTCCACACAATTTATAGAAAAAAGTATTTTTAGTTGTTCTAAAGGCTTCCTTCTTTACAATGGCAAGTCTAGATTTGTCATGTAGACTTCTTCTATAAGACAAGATTTTATTTTTTAAGTTTTTAGTTCCATTGACAAATTTGGATAGACTTTCCTTTAGGTAAGTTACTTCCTTTTGAAGATCTCTAATGCTTCATTGGAAAATGACACTTCTGGAACATTCTTTGCCTTTAATTCTTCATTTTTTCTCAAAATATTTTCATAATTTTCTTTTAGTAAATTGAATTCTTTTGACATTTTGGAAAACTTCCTTTTTAAATCTTTATAACCTACTAAGAGAGTTGAAGAATTAGAAAGCAGTTCATTATATGCCTCTTGAAGAGAAAATATGTCATTAAAATTTACCTCTTTGTCTTGCTCATTTTCTAAGCTTTCTGAACTGGCCTCAGCTATGAGACAAATGTTTGCTTCTTCCTCACCTTCTTCTTCTGCGGAGGATAGGTCCATGTCTTCCCAAGTAGCCATGAGTCCTTTCTTCTTCTTTTTGAAGAAGGTTTTCTTTTTCTCCATTTGATGTGTTCAGGCTTTTGGCATTCGAAACAAACTGGTGGACTCTTCTCTTTGGGCTCCTTGCTAAACTTCTTTGTAAAGTTTCTAGCACTGGACCCTCTTTTCTTTCTTCACAGGGCTTGTATCTTTCTAGATATGAAAGATATCTCATCCTCATCAAAGTCATCCTCTTCGAATGCTTCCTCAAAAGATTCTTCCACATATAGGGCTTTGGACAATGATCCTTTTGTTGAATACTAGACGCTTAAGGCAATGGGTTTTCCTCTTCTCTGTCCTTCGTCTTACTTTAACTCCAACTCATGAACCTTGAGAGTTCCAAGTAACTCTTCCATGGAGAGTGTTATTAAGTCCTTGGATGCTCTTAATGCCATAACCTATGGTCTCCACTATCTAGACAAACTTCTTAAGATTTTGTCAATATGATCATAGTTATCATAAGTTTTACCTAGGGATCTCAGATTATTTATAATGGTTTGAAATCTACTAAACATAAGTTTGATAGTTTCATTTTCTTCTGTAGAAAATAATTCACATTATCTAACAAGCAAGCTTAGCTTAATCTCTTTACTTGTGAGGTACCCTCACAAGCAAACGCTAGGGTATCCCACATTTTTTGGCACTTCTCAAACTATGCACTTTTTCATATTCAGATTCATATAAGGCACACATAATAGATAGTCACTTGTTTCCACAACGTCCCACATGTCGATGTAGCAAGCATCGAAAAGGGCTATCATTCTCTGTTTCCAATAGTCATAATTTGACCCTTGAAGAGAGGTGGTCTGTTGACAGCTTGTCCTTCATTATCCATAGTTCTAAAGATCTTTTAACCCCTGCACTGTTAGATGCTTAACCTTAAGAGGCTGAGCTGTGATATCAATTGAAAGAGCAAAAATTGCATAAGAAGGGAGGTTGAATTGTGCGTTTTAAAAACTTTTTCACTTAATCAAAAATGAGTTTGAAAAGTAGCTTAACAAAGGGATAAGGAAAGAATAAGAACATAGAGATTTTATACTACTTTGCTTAACCTTGAGCTACGTCCAGTCACTTCAATCTGAAGGTATTCACTAACTAACCGTAGGTTACACAAGTATTCTTCATAGCCTCTTTAGACTTTACAAAGCAATCAACCCAAATTGCTTAACCACCCGAGTATTCTTTCTTATTAAGCCTCTTCAGGCTTTCACAATGAAAAATAGTTGTTTACAAAGTAATCAACTCACAATGTGAGAGTATGAAGGTTTAAGTATAGAAGATAAAATCACTTCAAAAAGTTTTCAAGGTTGTCCAGTAAATGTAAGAATATAGTTGTTCTTTTTCGTATTCATTTTCACACCTAGTAGATCTTTCTTCGAGCTGAAATATATAGTTTTTTCGAAGTAGCCGTTGAAGATTTAGCTTTAGTCTTCAAAAAGAGAATGAGTGTACGTGTATCGAGCCTTTAGAGGAGTCAGAAAAATAACTTTAGTTCTTGCACCAAAACAAAAAGTGCAAGACTATGTTGGAGGCTACTTTTCTAATCATTCTTTATCCGACTTGTCAACTTGATAGGTTGACTTCCTTTTTCTGTAATGTTGTGCTTATACACTAAGATGTGTTTGCCTTTCAATTAATGCTTAGATATTTGAATGTTAGATCACTTAAAAAGGTAAAACATTAGTCACGAGATATATGCGAAAGATGCATAGGCGAGCTTTAAACATTTAGTCATTTGGAGATAGACTTACACTTGGAGGACGTTCATATACAAGTCCGTTGGATGCTCTTTAAAACTGGCATGTTGGATGCCTTGATATAGAACATGAATTGGACGCTATAGAAAAACATTTTTCACAACAGAAACTCAAAACTTAATAAGTTTGTTATCTTTAAAATTTTGAGGGACTAGACGCTTCACACGTCTTTGGTTCCAACATCTATACTAAGCATATAAAGATTCATCCTTTCCTCCAATCTAGATATTTCTTATAGATATGCAATAATATAAAAAGATAAATTACAAACCTAAAAGAGAAAACATTTGAAACGATAACATGAGCTTCATATAATTCAAGTAAGTTTGAATTCGAGTTCTTTTGAGTTAACTTTATAAATAATTTGCACTCATTTTTAAGTATAAAAATTTTCTTATACAAAAAAAGGGAAGAAAAAAAACACCATCTTTAAAATGAAAATACAAATATTGTATAGTATGAAAGAGAAATATAGAAGTTCAATCTTTGTAGGTTATTTAGTATTTCCAAGTTACTCTTATTGTTAATAAGCTCAAAAAGATATGCATGTTAGAGCATTACATTTAGTTAGTTAAATTGTGATATATGTATAAGAAAAAATTGACTAAAACAATAGTAATTTGAAACTCAATTGCAGTGGTTTTGTTACCTAAGATTGTAATGAAAAGTTGGAACTTAATCCTCTAATATGTCACCTATTATGTTTCATTCAACACTTTCTAACATACCAAGTAATTTTTAACAAAATTTCTATAACCTTCAATCAAAACCCATAAATAATGTAATAATAAGATGGGATTTTCGTGACATAGCTTAGAATAAGGTTTGGATGGTTATCATTGGAAATGAAAAGTAGGGACAATTTGTACCAAAAATGTGCAGGATTAAACAAATGAGTAGGAATTTTGACAATTTAACGTTTATATTGAACTTACAACCTTATCAAACACATGCAAAAGAGTAAGAACACACAATATGGATATCAAAAAACAAATTTATTAGTATGTATAAACACTAGACTTGGTACCCATGCAATGCACATGTATAACAACCTCTTATTTTGTAATATTTTTAAAATTTTCATTTTTATAATATTATTTTATTTATCTTATTATAAAAAAAATTTGTCATTATTTGTGACTTTTTATTATTTTTATTTTATTCTATATAATATTATTTTTCCACTATTTTAGATTTTAGACTATTATTTTATTATTATTATAGTAACTTTTTTTAATATTATAGTTTTAGTTTGCTATTATTTTTTATTTTTTATTAGTATTGTTTATATATATAATTTTATATATTGTAAATATTAATCAATATTTTTATTATTATATTAAATATCTTTATGATATCTTAAATATTTATTATAATATTATTTTTATATTTTTGAGAGATAATTATTTTTTATTTGGATAATTTGAATTTTAAGGTCATCTTAATTTTAACAATGTTAATTTAAATTTAATTTTTGAAATTTTAATTTTCACATATTATGCAATAATTTTGATGTATTTTGATAAATAATTTATTTTTACATTTTCTCATCAATTTAAATAATCTTATATTTTAAGTAACATTTTTAAATTTTTATTTTTATAATATTATTTTATTAATTTTTCATTATTAGAATAAAAATTAATTATTATGTGTCATTTTTTATAATGTTTATTTTCTGTTTTATAATATTATTTTCCTACTATTTTCCATTTTAGACTATTATATTTATATTTTGTAACATTTTTCTTTTTCTTAAGATTATAGTAGTAGTTTATTATTACTTTTGAATTTTACATTTTATTAATATTTTTATATTCATTATTACTGTTATTTTTATTTATTTTACATTTTTTGAAGATTATAATATTAACACACACACACATATATAATTTCTTTAATACAAATATTAATCAAAATTTTTATTATTATTTTAACTATCCTTATAGCATTTTGAATTTTTATTATTAGTGACTAATGCAATTTAATCTCAGGTGTAATACACGGTTATTACGAGCCATTCATAGTTGATTAGTGTATAATCTTAATGTTATATATATTTATGCTACAAACCCATTGGCTTCACAGGCATGTATAGTCCTTGTACTCTCTATCCTTTATTATATACTAGTCTTTATTCCTGCATGTGACATGGGATTTTTTATATTAAGCATGCATTATAGTAATTAGTTAAATTATAATTTATATTTTTTATTGATATTTGTAAAATGACTTTTGTAACTAAATATTGTTGATAAAAGTTAATGAAATAATTCTTTAAATATTTTATATTTTTATAAATATTTAATTATTTAAATTGACTATTAATTTTTAATTGAGTAAAAGAAATATTTTATTTTTTAGTTAAAAAATTATAATTTCTTAATTGAAATTTTTAATATATATATATATAATAGAACTTTTATTTTTTAAAATATTAAACTGGAAGAATGTCAACTGATTATATAAAAATATTATTTCATACCATATAGGAAGTAAAAAATAAAACAAAATTGTTGTTTAAGCCCCTCTTAATTCAAATTAGAAAATACATTTATCATTTATTTTATACATGATTACCACTCTTCATCAAGTTCACTTCATTTGGACAATTCAAACAATGATCAAATACACTTTTTCAATTAGAGTTTTATCACAATTTAATTTTTTCAAATTATATACCCATAACTTGTTTCCTATTACCCTTTCACTTATCTCAATCTTTAAAAACATTATCAAACCGGACCAATAAAAACACAATTTGTAAGAGATTTGGCCCAACCTGCTTTCCACCAAATTGAGCTAGCCTATTTGATAGCTCTATTTATAATTTAAAAACAATTAAAGAATTTTTCTATTTACTAAACCTTAGTCACTTATTATATGATCAGAATAATTCTTTTTCATCTACAAATATTTAATTTTTAATTAATTTTTTCATGACAACAAATTAATAAATGTTAAGTAATAATATTTTAATTTAAATCCAATTAAATTCCAGTTATATTAATTTATAGTCAAAACATCACACTCAAATTATAAATCACATAAATAAAGTAAAAAAAACTAATAAATAGAAAATGACAATTTAATTAGTTTATAATAATTGTTGTTCATAGTGATCTTATCTGACTTGAGTAGAATTGTCTCTAGATATATAATCTCAACCCAAAAAAATAACAAATAAGTTGTGAAAATATTTTTTAAATTAATTTTATTAATTTCAATAAATTTTAAATTTATTTTAACTTATATTAGATGAAAAATTGCATCGAATTAAAACTAGTTCATATCAATGTATAATTAGAGAGTGTATAATGATTTATATCACTTTTCTTCAAACATAAGATATGAATAACATTTTTATATTATTAAAAAAACATTTTTTCATGTTATTAATTATATTAAATTGTAGACGATGTACTCTCATATTTTTATACTTAATACATTCAAATCTATGCCAAAAATCTATTTGATTCATATAAAAATATCACAATCAAATTAATACAAAGAATTAATTAGTTATAAAATTAAAAAAAAATCATAGATATTTCATCCATTATATTGTAATTAATTGTGTATTTAATCAAATTAAATAAAATAATGTAATATAATAATAACGATATCGATAGCAATTTATTATCTATTATAAAAAAATTGTTTTCAATTCTCATATTATATATGTATCACTCCCATATTTAGTTTTTTCTCTGAAAATATTTTTTATTTATTCCTTTCAACATTAATAAAAAAATACTTTAATAAAACAATAATTTGTATATCATGTAGATTATGTTTGGAACAAGATATTACATAATGCTATCAAATCTTTTAATTTGTTTAAAATTTTTAAAATGATATCCATAATAAATAATTACTATTAACATGAAACAAAAAATAATAAAACATATAGATAGACATCAATAGTATATCCAAGTATTTATAAAACATATACTTAGACATCAATAATATATCCAAGTATTTATAAATTTAATTGGTCTATCATTTGATTGATGTTTTCTTTCTCTATTATTTTTGTCATCCAATAGAAATAGAGATTTAAATGATAAATTGATTAAGCTTAATTATTTTTTTAGTCACCTAAATTTTGGTCAAGTTTATTTTTGGTCTCTCAAATTTAAAAGTAATTTTTGTAGCCCTCCTAATTTAAAAATAGCTCACTTTGATCCTTATCAAGGACTAAAAAGATCACAAAAGATGTACCAAAAGTGAGCTAGTACTAAATTAAGAAACTAAAAAAATCACTTTTAAGTTTGAGAGACCAAAAGCAAACTTAACCCAAATTTGAGAGACGAAAAATATATTTAAGAATATTAATTATTACAAAATATAATTACATAAATTTTTAATTCATATCAATATTAAAATAAAAATTAATATATATGAATATATATATATATATATATATATATATATGTACGTACGTACGTATGTATGTATATATGTATAAGTCTACTCTACATTCATACATATTTATAAAAAAAATTTCAGATAGAATATAAATAAGATCAAAGGCAATATAAATAGTACCTGATAAGTGATAACGTAAAATAAACACACAAATGATTGCTTCAGAATATTTCAAAAATCAAGTTCAAGATTACGGTGCATTATAAATTTTTACAAATTAAGTATTGGTGTCGTTTGATTTAAAGGAATAGCTTTTATATAAGACAATAAATTACGAAACCAATATTCATCATCACAGAAAAATATTTTAATTGGGCATTTGAGATTAATATATCTTATAATTAACTATACAAAACTTTTGACACCACATGCCTATTAAACTCAATTTTAAAGAAAAAACTTATAATTACAAAATTTAATTTAAATATTTTTAATGTTAATATCTCTTATTAAAATTCAATATAAATTGAAATTATATATAAATGAGAATATAACTATAAAGGCAATATTTTTCAAAACACATTTTTTTAATTTAAAATGATATAAGATATGTGTGAATATAAAATTATTTGAGTGTATATTAATATCCACAATTATATATATATATATATATATATATATATATATATATATATATATATATATAGATAGATAGATAGATAGATATATATATATATATATATATATATATATGTTGCCAAATATTTTTGTAAAATTAAAAATAATTAATAATATATTAATAAAATATATTAATATTAAATTATAGATTATAACAATTATATGGACAAGCAAAATGTGTGTCAAAAAAATTTTCGTATTTTAAGGATAACATAGACTCTAGAGAAATCCAAGGGCTAGGTTTTTCATATGTTGGAAGTAGGGCTAGAAATGAGTTACACTAAGTCGAGCTAAACCAAACTTGACTCAACTTGTTAAGAATTGACTCAGCACGAAGCTTGACTCGAGTTCAATATGAACCTTTTTTTTTCTACTTCGAACTCGACTCGAGTCAAGCTCACAAACAACTTAATTCAGCTCGTTAGCTTGATTCGATTTAAAATTATAATTATTTTACATATTTTTATTTATTTCATACAAAATAAAATTAATATGAAAATAATTATAATAATTATATGAATTGAAATATATATATATATATATATATATATTAGCTAGTTCATGAACCATCGAGTTGAACTATATATAGTTCAAGTTTAGTTCGTTTATTTAACGAGCTAAATTTTTAACTCAAGTTTAGCTCATTTGGTTGATGAATCAAGTTCAACGAGTCAATTATAAAATTGAGTCTCGAACTATGTTCGAGTTGGTTCAATACATTGTCAGCTCTAATTAGAAGCATTAAAATTCTAGGTGACATATACCACTTACAAGAGAAGTTTCACTCAGAGAGGTACTCTTTGGTCAAAGTTGCTCCTCTAGGTGCCAATCTCGCTTTTTGTGAAGTCGAAGATAAAGATGAAATTCCTAGGCTAGTCTAAGATGCAAGGGGTTGGATCATGCAGTGCTTTGACGAAATCAACTGTGGACTCCGTTAATAGTAGACAACGAGAGGTTGGTATGGGTCAAATGCTTGGTGATCCCAGCACATGCATGTGAAGAATTTTTTAGGATCATTGGTGCTACCTTTGGACAATACATTAACACAGATGAGAGCACAAGGAGGAAATATAGAATGGACATCGCTAAGATTCTAACGAGGACCACGACTCAAGAAGTAATTAATCAGACTATGAGAGTGCATATCAATAGAAACATTTATCCTATCAAAGTAGTAGAAGAGGTGTATAGGGATAATGTCTTTAGAACAACAGGGACTAATGTAATAAAAGGTGATGAAGTGGACAACTTTGAGGAAGAAATTAAGCTATACATCGGAGTTTAAGTTTGGCTCATAGGAGGCGCAAGATGACAACCTTCATAGGATGTTGAGGGAAGCCCAAACTTTTCAGAAGTATGTACAAATTCTAAACAAAGCTCAAAAGAGGGGAGAGGAAAGTCACCAAGTTCATTGCCCAACATTAAATGTTGGCATGCGGGGGTGCGGTGCATCCACAATACCTCTACTGTTGTGCATTGTGACCCAAAAGGTAATACGTGATGTTATACCAAATGGGTGTAGTGCGAGTGACATATGCTTAGATGAAGGCGTGGCATAGCAGAAGAACCTAAACAAAAAAAGTGTTGTCAGTAAGGGGTTAGGAGAATCGTATGTCTAGAGGGGAACGTGCTAATTCATTGAAAGTAACAGGTCAACTATCCTTGCATGAAGCAGGGCCCGTAAATGTGCTTCTGGAAAGAGAAAATATTTTGCCTAGGGAGAAGGTAACATACAAGGCTTGTAATATGAAACTTGGGGGAACAAATGATTCACAAGTGTACAGTGGTTCTATTAGACTGTTCGAGCTAAAAGAGGCTGGGTTGGAATTAAGCCTCGGCCACTGCTATTTTTACCTTTTTTTTTTCTTTCTATTCTCACCCTAAACTTTAAAAAAAAAAAACATAAAAAGACATATTTGTCCCTAGTGTTAAAACCCTTCACCCCTCCTTCCCCCTTCACTTTCTCTTTTCTATTCTCACCCTGTACCTCCCCTTTTCTGATTTTCAGCCCGCGCCTCCCCCCTTTCTTCCCACTCCCCACTCCTTCTTGTTCTCACCAAAGTAAGCCCCCATGCTCTCGTTGCCACCTTTTCACCACCACATTTCACTACATTCTCACTGCTGTATTCTCGTCATCATAGGTGAGTTTTTCCTTTTCTTTTTTGGCTTATAGATTCAATAGAATCATTTTTCCATCATGTATTGAGCTAGATACACAACGGAATCACATTTTGATTATGTATCCAACCAAGATACATAACAAAATTCCAAATTCATAATTTTATTATGTATCTGGGTAAGATACATAACGAAAATGTGATTCTATTATGTATTTTATGTATTATGTAATTTTTAAATTATTTTTTGTCTTTTAATAATTTATTAATTTTAACTAATACTTTTTAGAATATTTCTGTAATTATATATAACTACAAATTAATAATTTTGATTATAATTTATTATTAATTATTATCTAATTATTAAATTATTTTGTTTTAGATTCACTATGGCGTGTATGAAGTTTGGTGCCTTTTGTCCTAAACAAGGCTCTTCGTCGGACGTTGCACTAGGCATATTTAGGTACCTACTACCGACTGCATTTGCATGTTAGGCTAGACATGCTGCATGCATAGTAGTTAGGCAGCAATAATACGAGGAGGTACATGCTAACATACCTGAGGCAAAGATTGAGGTAGCAAAGGTAGAGGCAAAGATGCCTCAAGCTGATCTTGTTGAACGCATTATTGGACCCCCATTTAGAGGAGGTCCTACAAACTTGTCTCTACTTAGGTCCTATAAGAACGATATTGCTAGACATATATGGCTCGGATAGCCCTACCCTAAGCACAAGCTAGTCAGCCATGGGAGTAAAGTCTTGTCGATGCCCATGCACCCGCAGGTCACAAAACTCGTGCGAATTTTGGGGCTCACCCCTCTTATAGAGGCAAGTATACTGCTTCCAACAAGGGCATCATATGTACCTTCGTTGAGCAAGGGCATAAGGACACTAACTTTTTCCACCTGCTAGTAGGGGAGATGACCATCACCCTAAATGATGTGTCATTTCTCCTACACTTGCCTATTACAGGCAAGGTTTGTGAGCACACCTATTATACTCGTGAGGATGTCGTAGGGTTACTGATGAGCAAGTTCAACATTATGCACCATGATGCATATGCTGCAACCACAAAAAGAGCTTGTGTGATGTTGTAGTGGCTAAGTGACACATATGGTGCATACGTCGCAGTTAGGGATATCACATTTGCTATGAAAGCCTAATTGTTATATCTTGTTAGCTGCACAATATTCGCCAACAAGAGCTCGATGTATGTGCAGGTCTGCTACCAGGACCTCTTCCATGACCTTCAATCTTGTGGCAAGCTGCATTAGTGTTCCTATATAATAAGCTTAGTGTTGCTAGCCTCTGATCTACAGTGCAGTTTGAAGGATGCATGACCTGCTGATAGTACGATTTTGTATTTTCTGTAGATAGTTGTTTAGGGTTTATATTGCTAGTGCAATTTAATTTATTAATTGCCAAGCGTACTAAAATGCCAAGTGTTGGGATTTGGTGATGCTTTGATGAGATGGTACTTGATGAACAGTGATAGAAAGATCATCAAACATATTGATGGTTTGAGTTATTGAGAAAAAGATATGACCCCTATTCATTGATTATTGATATAATAACATGATTACTTGAGCTGTATGGAAGTGTTTGGGAAGCATCTAATATAATGGTTTTGTCCTCGACTCACAAAGAGTCCACGAAAGGGAAGAAAACCTCTTAATGCTTTTGTAGTTGTTCATTTTTACTATTTTATAACTTTGATTCCACTGCAACATATATTAATGAATGCAGTATGCTTGAAGATGTATAACAGGCTACTATTCTAGCTGATATTGTTATATTTGGGAATCTTGTATCAAATTTGTTTTCGCTATTTTCAATGTAGTATAATGCTTTGTAACTTGCCTACTAGATGTATACATTTGCCTTTGTACTACTTAAAAGAGAGGCTTTTTGTGATGAAAAATGATATTCATATACCTACTAGATGTATACACTTAGGGAGAGATAAGAAGAGGAGAGAGAAATGAAAGATGAAATAGATTATGTGATGTTATAGGAAAGGAGAATAAAAAATGAGGTTAAAGAAAGATGGAAGTGTTGCGCAAGTATATAAATATCATTGGTTTGTGAAGCCTTTATCTACATATAAATTTATCCTTTGAGGGATGAAAGTGTTTATAAATTAATAAATTAGCAGGACAAACTTATAGTAATTAAAAATTTTAGTAATCAATTTTTATTGATGTGTAATGTCACTTCCACGTATATAAAACTATATGAGCCTAAACTAAGTTGTGTATTAAGCTTAACTAATTATAGAAAGAGATTAGGAATGAAATCCTAAATACATTAGAAATATACACATGAAACAATAATTGTAATGAGGAAATGTATAATTGATAAATAAAACTATGAAAGAATTTCCAACATTTCTTTCAAGTTAGAGCATATATATTATATATTACATGTACTAAATTTGTTACAAATAAAATAGGTTTAATGATCTTAAACATGCTTGTAATGAAATATTTAAGGTGATTATTAAAGTTAACAAATGCAGTAATGATTTTCCACATAAAATAACTGAGGATCTTAAACACGTCTATTTATTTATAATATATAAAGTCTAAGATTTAGATTGTGACATTGCCACCTCAGCCTTTTAGAAAGCAGACATTCTTCTATATCATTCTTTTTGCTTACGTGGCACACTCCTCTCATTTTGCCATTGGTTATCTATTTATCTATTATCTATTTAAATAGTGCATTCTAAATGTTTATGTTACATTAAAGCTTTTATATCAGAAAATAATTATTATTTTTCTATAACTGACATTACAAACTAATAATTAATATTTAACTATTAGTGAAATATAATTTCAAACTATTAGTTACTCTTACTCATTACAATTTGTATCAACAACATCATTTATTCCAATTTAAAGCCTTTCATGCATTCTATTTGAAACTGATTATCCTTTTAATTACTCATAAAGTGAAAAAAAAAATAACAATCCCTTTTATTTCACCTGCCACCAAGAGTTTCCGATCAATGCTGTGTCTTCTAACATACCATGAACTAGAGTTCCTACATGCCTTCCATGTTTAGATCCTCTCCAACTACAAATTCTCTGTAGCTATAGCACAAATTCTAATCATTAGATTAATATAATGGTTGAGGATTAAGTGAAAAAATATTAAGAAACACCAAGTTAGTTATTGCCCTTCATGGCAAGGCACTGCCACCACGTCACCATACCTCTCTCCGTTTTCCCTTATGCCATGCTGATATTAAACTGATGCAGGCTGTAGTGTAGCATTCTCTGGTGCAATTGTATGATTCTCTCTTCTAGCATCTCATGCACCATCTGTTCAATCTATTATTTTTGCTATGTGGATATCTATAAAGCCTCACTTTCATTGGGTATCTATATGGAAAAATATCTTGAGCTAAGATGTGTGGTATTATCGCTAAGGATTCTGGTCTTTGATTCAATAGTTAAATCTTTTCCATAAATCAATCATTTTAACATGTTTATGTTTATTTTAATTGATTTGTTTCAATAATCTATGTTATGTCTACTTCGCTTTTGTCATCAAGAAACATGCATCATAATTCTTCTTTATTTAATTCCTTTTTTCAATTTGTTTTTGTTGTACCATAATGTTATGTTTTGATGCTTTGAAATTGACCCCCTTTGCAGGTATTACATCATGTGTCTGAAATCTTAGATTCTTTGTAACTAATTTTTTATTTTTTCAAGTTCTATTAAAGTAGATTCTAAGTTGAAGGAGTCATTTTGAGCTTTCCTTCATTTTTGAAAATTTGGGAGCAATTGAGTTGTTTGGAGAGTAGTGTCTTCTTCTACAAAATATAATAGGCCCTGACCAATAATAATGTGCATATGCATTGTGAGCTATAACAATTGACTCCAATATTTGTTCTTGCTTTTCACAACCTTCTTGATTAGACATGGATGGTCTTTCTTTAATACAAGCAATAGGTCATCATTATTGTTACATATACTCTAAATGCAAGCATTTGTTATTCACAACATTTGGTGTTAATGTCTTGTATTCATTAGTACGTAATTTTTCATTATTAGAAGAAAAAGTAACTGAATATATATATATATATATATATATATATATTATTTTACATTTATATATATATATATATATATATATTATTTTACATGAAACATATCTTTTTCAAATGAAATTGATTATCTAAAAAAAATTCGATTATATCTTAAAATAATAATATAGATAATAAACACATTCCCAACTAAATCTTTAAGAGTAAAGATATTACTATAAATAGAGAATTTAAAAAACCTTTATTCTTAACTCTTGAGAATACCAAAATAAGTCATAATTCAGGAAAAAAAGCCTTATGTCAAGATACAGGAATAATAATATCTATGCCTCCTTTGCAATTATTTCAATTATTTCTATAATGAAAAAATATAACTAAAATAGTAACTACTTTAAAGATCTAAATACATTGTTTTATTAGCATTTAAAATAATTAGGAATAATTTAAAATTCTATTTATTATATAATTAATATTTTCAATAATTTTTAAAATATCTCTAATAAATAAATTATTTAAATATTACTTTTAATATATTTGATAAAAAAAGATAAGGAAAAAATAAAAGAAAGATGAAAATTATATGACCACCACTAAATAATTTGTTTATTTATTTATCTATTTATAATATTTTTATTTTTATATAAATATAATACATATTATGTTTATATGTACAACTATCATATTTTTGTTTGATGTTGCCTTGTTTACGTTGTTATAATGTAATGAAATGACTGAAAAAAAGAGGTTAATTTCTAAAATTGTAGTTTAATATATGCTATAATCGTAATGTTGCACCATAGGTGTTAACATTTTAATTTAGCTCTTAGAACTACAGTAAAACATAGGTTTAATTACTAATAATTTGGTCTTTTAATTTATTTCTTTATTAATATGTTCAATTAGGTCCCATTATTTTCAAAAACGCTCAAATTTTACCCTTTCACCCAAAATAATGTCGTTTTTCATCTAATTTTACACTAATGACATGAAAAATATAATAAAAAGTGATGTCAAAGGGCAACATTAGAACATTTTTGAAAATAATGGGACCTAATTGTACCTTTTAATAAAAGATGGACTTAATTGAATAAAATAAATAAATTAAAGGACCAAATTAGTAAACAAACCTAAAACATGAGATTTATAAATTGAGGATACTTTGTCTTTTGTACAAGAAAATTAAAGTTAAATTTATATGAATAAAATAAATCATTATTTATTGAAAAATAGTTTCTTTGGAAAAGAAAAAAATATATCTTTTTAAATAAGATTTTAATTTTCATGCACTGAATGTGTAAAGATTTTTACACTGTCAACTAATAAAAAATTATTCTAAGTATATCTTTTAAAGTAATTATTATAAAAGTCAATAAAATTATCATATATTTAACACTATTAGTATTAAATTATTTAAAAAGTATATACTCATTTTTTATCCTATTTTCTAATTTGAAATAGTACCATTTCTTTTGTTAAATGATAATATTATATGTATATAATTAAAGATATTTTTCTATTTTATTTACTGTGCCAATTTTTTCCGCATATCTCTTCATTATTTTTTATTTAATTTAATAATTATAATTAAATAATTAACATCCGCGCAATGCGCGGGTATATATCTAGTTTGTAATGAAATGTACAATCTGATTATTAAGGTTAGTAAATGCAATAGTGATTTTCTTAGAAAGAACTTTAAGTTGAAGTAAACAAACATGTACAAAACTTATTATGGTTAAACTAGCTGAGGATGGAGAACTTCATAAGGATATTGCATTCTAGTTAGTGAAGTTGATGAACTCTAGTGATTTCCTTAAGTAAATATTATGATCATTTTAAAGAGTAAAAGAAAGTAACATAAAGTATTTATTTTTTTTTAGTCTGAGAATTTAATATTGTTATTTCCTTTTCAATTAACTATGTAACAAATTATGGTTCCCTATAACTTCTTTGAGTTTAATAATGACCTAACTTAATTATCAAGTAAAAAACAATATTATCCTAATGAGTAGGATTAAAAATGCTTTGCCAACTCTTCGTTGTTGAGTTAATAGCCTATCTCATAATACGATATTTTTTATTACTTTAAGATTTTAATACTATAAAAGAAATGAATGGCCAAAAGTTGCAACTTATTACACCATTGTGATATATATAACTCTCGAGAATAAAATCAAATCTCAATTAATTCCAACAGTCGGATAGCTACAAAGCTACAAACCAAAATGCACTTTTATATCTAAATTTTGAATCATCAATCCATTACCATCGTAGTTTGATATCACTCATTTACTGTGTCTAAGGATTCTGTAGAGTAAATACCACAATTGTCCTTTTTTATTTCTACAGGAGAGAAATGGATCACCAAACAATAGAGTACTGCTTTAACTCTTCCACCAAGCTAGTGCTCATTTCCCACCAATATTTTCATCAAGTGTTTCAAAAGAAAACCTGCTCAACATGTAAATACAGGACAATGTTATTGCAATATACTAGGCATAATTTTCTAGAACTAATTGCCAACTGATAATTTCTATATTGAAGGACTAATTTCATTTTAGAAAAATGTAACAAATAAGGAGCCTACAATCAAGAAGTGGGTGAGGTTTCATACCGATGAAGTAATCACGTGAAGAAGTTGATCCCATTCCAATTCATTTTCATTATTAGAGCCTCCAACTCCAATTGCTCTGGGCTGTGACTCATTAGTAAAGATTTGATCAGTAATGGATTCCGATTCAAAAATTTCCTTGCTACTACTACCGAACACCTTCAACCCTGATTCTGAGTCATACATTGGGAAGACCCCACACTCTTTTATTCTCACTTGACCGTTTTCGTGTCTACGATAGTCATCTTTGAAATAAAATTCAAATTTAATTGGTATGTCACTGAAAAGATACTGTGGCGTTTTACCATACCAAAATATCGCGTGATCTGAAATTAAATTTTCCCAAGCAGATAGTGGGAGATGTGGAATAGTCATTGAACTTCCTATTGTACGAAACCCATACTTGACCGTGACATGGTCTCCCGGGACGATGAAACACATGCTGCTTCCGTTCCAATCATGTAAGAGATGAGGTATGTTCTGTAACATGTGTTGTAACACTAGCAGTTGAGTGAACTCTGTCTCCAGAGAAGTGCAGCCAAAGGCCTTCAACTCTTCCAGGGATGGTGGCAGCTCCGGTAGAGACACAAGTTTCCTGCAATCATGTAAGCGAAGCTCTCCCAGGGATGGTGGAAGTTCTGGTAGAGACACGAGTTTCCTGCAATCATATAAGCGAAGCTCTCTCAGGGATGGTGGAAGCTCTGGCAAAGACACGAGTTTCCTGCAATCTTTTAACCAAGTCACTCTCAACAATGAAAGGTTTTTGATGTTTGCAGGCAAGCTCTCAACATTAAATCCACTTCAGTGTAACGTTTCTAAAGACAATAAATTGCCAATGTTGTGAAAGTCTGCTTGTAAGAATGACAAATTGGATGCATTGTGCTGAATACACCCAGAATGGTCTGGTGATGTAATGGATTCCATTCCTGGATCATCTGATAACTTGCCAACATTGTTACTGTTGTCTTCGATGTTTATAATCACGATCTCTCCTTTGAATCGAACTCATGATTTGGATTGATCACGAACCATGATTACTCACGAACCTACGAACATAAATATCACGAACAAAATTAAGCCTGGGATGTGTGATCTCACACTGTCCTTAAGGACTTATCCGCGTGATGCGCAAGTCCTCCAGGATATAACAGGCTCATCCCAACCAAGATTGAGGCAACAGAACTAGCAAGCCTTTTTAGAATCGCCCAAATAGTCATAGAGGAGAGAAGGAAAAAGAAGATGTGGGAGAGAAAACTCTACACTAAAACCCTCTGAAATATAGATATTTATAAAGAAAAGATAGTTTCTAAACTACCTAAGACCAAGTCAAAAGATAAGATTAGACTCAATCTAAAAGACCAAGTCAACAAAACTAATTTAGAGTAAAATATCTATTTTGATAAGTCACTAAATTAATTTAAAATAATTTCTAAATTAAAATTAAATCACAATTTTAACCTTTTGAAATACCCACTCAAAATATACAACAATCCCCCACATATTTCAAAAGGTTAAAGAAAATGTTTGAGAAAAGATAAGAAATTCTTGGGTTCTCATATAAGATGTAATGTATCGGACCTGGTATAGCAAGCCATTGAACCAGACCTTGACTGGTAAGACTTAACACACAGTATAGTTGGTGTAGCAAGCTATTGAACCAAAAACACTTGATGTGTGTTAGCGGTCTACCAACCACATTACACCCCCACAATTCTTGTTGTTAACGCTGTTTTGCGCTACTAGGCCATGGCGCGCGCCTGGTATTCATGAGTGCTCTAGAGATCTCCCCAAGATCTCATACAAGCGACCCCACTTGACACTCATATAGGTGATTTCATCAAGTGTATGCTGCAAATCATACACCACCCATAAGGGATATGAAAATCATTTAAAAGCTTTATAGGCTGTAAAACTTTCTCAATCACATAAAGCTTTACTATAAAGCTTAACCTCTCAGTAATGCAGTGTCTAGCACTTTCTCACACCATAGGAAGGGATTAAAATTGAAATCAATTAAATTGATTTTAGTGCTAGCAGAACTAACAAGTGACTTGTTCTTCCATTGAACCTTCTTCATGGGATCTCCAATCACAAAGGTTGGGTTACCATCACTTGTTTGTTTTCAAGTGGCTTAAGTCCCATTCCCCTCAATGTTTCATAAAATAATATCGTCCCTAGGGTTTAAGTCAGTGGATCGGCCGAATCCATTATTGACTTCATATAAACAACAAATTTCAATCTTGTGAGCAATTACTTTATCACATTATTTCTCAATTTATATTCAAAGGAATATTTGCTAAGAGGTATTTCAACCACTAAGCCTCATAATCAGCCATCTCCAGAGTAATAAACTCTGACTCAATAATATTTTGTTTGACTAATCTCCCAATGATCACACCACAACTAAGTGTAGTGACACAACCACTAGTGGATTTTTTTCGTTTGGATCAAAGATCCAATTAACATCACTATATTTTCAAATACAGTGGAAAATCCACCATGTTGAATACCATAATTTAGGCTATTCTCAAGCATATCTTGTTATGCAATATTTTATAATATGGAGAACATCACACTTGGCATTATAACCAAGAAAAAAAAAATAAACTCATAACATTGCTAAGTGTCCACACAAAAACAGTACCCAATGGTAAGTACGCACAACTCTGCACAAGGGTCAAATTCAATCAACTTTCAAAGTTCAATTCTCACCCAATTAGAGTAAAACTTGTGAGCATTGTGCAGCCCTATGTGTCTATTTTCCATACATGAAAAGCACATTCTCATGTAGTTAATATACAGAGAGTAATTACGAAAATACTACAGCATCTCTCTGCGGGAATCAACCAAACAGCAAGCACATTAAAATGCAATATCACCAATCACTAACCCACTTCACAATTCAATCAAAAGCAGCCACAAACACATTGAAACAGTAACATACATCAAAATTAGAAAGGGTTTTAATAAGCTTTCCTTACACGAGTTGACTGCCATATTCATTATGGCCAATTGTTAAGCCTTTCAAGCCTTTACAACACTCCACTAATTAGGGCGAGTCAAGGGAAATTTCTTAGAATTAATCCCCAACATTCTTTCCTCAAGTTCCCCATTTTCTGTCTCCAGCAAATAACATTAGTTATATAAATTTTATCCTCTCGTTAACAAGAACTAGTGCTCTTGGTGTCATAAAATATATAAGTTCTCTTTAAAGACTTTAACTTAAACATATATATAGAACCCCTCAATGAAAGCCATCAATGTTAAAAACAAACACCATGAGTTCATAGCATGAAAACAATATATTAACAAAGAGATACTACATACATAACTCCATTCAACTAACAAACAAGTAGTTATAGCATCACACTACATTGTCACTCGCTGGTTCACAACTAGTGGTCCAGTACTAATAACAGTAACTAGCTTGACTAAAACAGAAACTATAAACAACCAAATACACAAGTCATTAAGAAGTATCTCGAGCAGCAAACACAAACAGAAGACAATTGTAAACTGAACTCACAGTTCAAAGAACCATGGCAACTCCTAGGTCACTGCCATGAAAGTTCCAAAAAAATGTTACCTTTGTGGGGCATTTCATCAAACACTTTCCTGGCTACTTCAAGTCGGTCAAGTTTTGTATAACCAGCAATCACGGTATTCCACGAACACAAATCCCTGTGACCAAGTTCATCAAACAGTATCTGGGCATCCATTGGGAAACTGCCGTCATTGCGATTGCGAGAATGAAAACGAAGAACACAACGGACCAGCGTGAAGGGGGTCGCAATCCTCGTTCATCAAGTTTTGTCGTAGAATGTCCCTAAACCCTCTCCCTAACTCCATCAGTATCTCGCACCAAGCCATCATGAACCCCACCGCCTGCTCCTTCAAGCTCTCTCCTTGCTTTCGCCGACTCGGTCTACGACGCGTACACCGACCTCCTCACCTCAAACGATGTCATCGAAGAAGTCGGTGTGGAAATAATCGTCGTGCTGGTCTTCGAGGGAGTTGGCGAGGCACAGAGCTTCGTTGAGCTTTGCCTACAGCAGCTTCTCCGGCCGAATGCGCGGCTGAACTACCAGAAGCTTCGGAAGGCTCACTCGTGCGACCTCCCCTTCGCTCGAGTGCGGCTTGCAAGAGAACGAGGTTAGGAGCTTTCTGGAAGATCCCACTGCCGCAGAAAGCTTCTCAACATTTTAATGTCTCTATGCTTATGCACCATTGTATTGATCATCCGCGGGTAAGGATTTAAGTGACTTGGGTATGGAGAGAAGAAAGAAAAAATTAGGGATTTCGGTAAAACAAACATTATGAAGAAATTGCAATGAAAAAACATAAATAAATAAATAAGTAAATAAGTCCTTAAGATTGTTGTCTTCGGTGTTTATAATCACGATCTCTCCTTCGAATCGAACTCATGATTTGGATTGATCACGAACCTAAGAACATAAATATCACGAACAAAATTAAGCCTGAGATGTGTGATCTCACACTGTCCTTAAGGACTTATCCGCGTGATGCGCAAGTCCCCCAGGATATAACAGGCTCATCCCAACCAAGATTGAGGCAACAGAACTAGCAAGCCTTTTTAGAATCACCCAATAGTCATAGAGGAGAGAAGGAAAAAGAAGATGTGGGAGAGAAAACTCTACACTAAAACCCTCTGAAATATAGATATTTATAAAGAAAAGATAGTTTCTAAAACTACCTAAGACCAAGTCAAAAGATAAGATTAGACTCAATCTAAAAGACCAAGTCAACAAAACTAATTTAGAGTAAAATATCTATTTTGATAAGTCACTAAATTAATTTAAAATAATTTCTAAATTAAAATTAAATCACAATTTTAACCTTTTGAAATACCCACTCAAAATATACAACAGTTACAACCCCCTAGCCGAAGATGAATAAGTTTCCTGTTATGCCAAATTGATGGCGGCAGTGCACATATAGCGGTGTCAGATATATACAATACTTTCATTTCCTCTGATGCCACTGGTAATTCCACAAGAGATGAACAACCATCGAGCCACAGTCTACAAAGAGATTTTGAAAGAATATTAAGGCTTTCAATCTTTCTGCAATTACTTAAAGACAAAGACATGAGCTTGGGGAGAGATGACATGGATGAATGGAGCTGACGCAAGCTTTCACATTCATGAAGATAAACAGATTCAAGTTTTTCTGCCTTGGACAAATCTGGGATCTCAATCAGGTCTCGGCACTCCGAAAGGTTAATGTTCTTTAAATTCACAAGATTCTGTAACAAGAAAAATGCATCACATTGTTGAGAAATCATTAACTTCTTAATCATGACCTATAACTAAAAGAGAAACCTAAGCATGAATAGAGGTACACTATCCTAGCTGTGGTTCTTGGTAGTGAGCTTTACTTGAGGCAGCACAAGACCAATTACCACTTAAGACTTTCTCCTGTGCCTTTACAAATTGACAAAAAAAAAATGTAGTACGTATAGCCACATTCATACCTGAACCCCATCCCAAGCTTTTTAACCTTGCTACCAGGCATGCGAAACTCTACAAGCTGTTCAGCACAAAAGTTTGACGGTAAAGACTTGGGACAGAATCCATCCCAATGAAGGTACCTCAATTTATCAGACAATGACTCGAGACCGTTAGGCAGGTACACGTTAAATCTTCCATCACTTCCCCTTCTATAGATTTTAAGAATTCTCATGTTAGTCATCTTTGCTAGGGAATCAGAGCTCAAACAAAGATCCCTATTTAATGTATCCAAATCTAAAACTATGCCTTCAACATCATCAGTTCCCTGACAAACAAAATTTAGAATAATAATTAGTAGGGCTATCAAACTAGCTACATTATAAAAGAAACATGAATTATAGAAAAGAAATAATTGAATCTTCCACTTACCTTGTTATATTTCAATACTTCACATGCTTCCTCAGGTTTCCATAATCGACTTCGTCTTCCAGGGTCTTTGATGGATTCTTGATGAACAATTTCCCAACCCATTTGTTGTATCAAGTCATGCACTTCTATCTCATTGAAATGTGAAATTGTTATGAGAGCTTTGCCCAAAAGGACTTCTATCCCAGATGCTGCAAAGAATTCACAAGCTTCCAATACACTTGTTACCAAATCTCTTCGTTCTCCTTTGAAGAAGCATGCAATATCTAAGAAGATTTTCTTTTGATAATAATCTAAGCCATCATAACTCCATTTTAATATGTTTTGAATTTCCATATTTGGGGTCTTTTGGACTTTTCTCAATTCACTTCCCCATGCCTCTTTACTTCTTCCACGAAAACTTGCACCCAGAACTTTTAAAGCCAAAGGAATACCTTTACAATAGGAAATTGCACTTCTTGATAGATCTTCGTATCCTTGTTTAGGCTGTTTTTCTTCAAAAGCAGTCAAACAGAAAAGCTGAAGAGAATAATGAAAACTCAATTTCTTGACCTCATATACTTCATCATTTTGTCTAAATATCTGCTTATTTCTAGTTGTAACAATGACTCTACTTCCTGGTCCCAAGAAATCATAATCTTTAATTAGATATTCCAATTGCTTTAAGTTATCCACATCATCCAACACAATGAAAACTTTTTTGCCTCCAAGCCTACGCATGACAGAATCAGGTACTACAAAGGGTGCATCAAAACAATGATTTTCATTCTCTAACAACTTAGCAAAAAGTTTATTACGTAAAGCTTCGTGTCCACCATGATTGCTTGAATTTTCCCTTACATCTGTGAGGAAGCAACCAACTTCAAACTCAGGAGACAATTTGGCATGCAAAGCAGTAGCAAGGGTGGTCTTTCCTATGCCACCCATGCCCCATATTCCAAGGGTTCTAACTTCACTTGACCCAATTTTTAGTAATGATTCAATCTGTCCATAGTTTTCCTCAATTCCAACCAGTCCTTTAAGTTGGTTTGGGTATCTAGGAGTTAGTTTTTGCAAAATGTCTCGAACAATGTCCTTAAGGAGTTTAGATTCAATCCTACCATATGAAAAAGGCAACAAAAAATAAATGATGTGTTATAAGTCTAACAACTCCAAAAGAAAAATAAAACACCAAGAACTATACAAATGATCACATAATCTGGGGTCAATATGTTGTGTAGTAGAGAAAAACAAAAATAATATAATTGGGGATGAAAATCCAATGACTTAGAGAACATAATCAATGCCACTGATTTTTCTACATAACGAACTTTTTAAGCAAACTACCATGAAAGTTGAACAAGAAAAGTATGCTGACATGCATGTAACAATATTAGAAGTTAGCAAGTACACAGGGACGGAGCCAGACCTGGATGAAAGGGGAGACAACTTCATAATTATATATTTCAAAACCTTAATTATATTAATAATGTATCAAAACATCTCTCCTGTGGGTTACGAAATTAATTTATAGTTGAATCTATATTAAACTTTTCAGCGTTTTCTTTTCAAAATAAATATTTTTTAAAACAAAAATCAGTATAACAAGCATTATTTCAACATATTAAAAATAATTTTAACTAAAAAAAAAAAAGCAAATTGTATGTGTCATTTTTTTTATATTCAAGTCAAGGATAATTTTTTCTTTGTTTTTCCAATATTTCAACATCGTTGTAATAAAAGAACATATAATAGAAAATATGTTTAAACAAAAGACAAACTAAACAAATTTTTTTAAAGATCCAAGATTACAAATATCAATAATTAGTTTTAAATACCACTAAGGGTGGCAATAGGCTGGACAATCTGTCAAGGGCCTATGGCTTGACCTGACTCGTTTATTAAAAAAGCTAAGTTTAGGCTTTTCAAAAAGCCAATTAAGGTAAAAGGGTCAAGTCTTAGATCTTAAAAAAGCCCTATTAAGCCTAATAGGTCAGCCTATAATATACATATATAATAAAATATTATTATATTATAAATTGTGTTATATTATATATACGCAATTATCTATAATACATATATTGCATATAATAATATAAAAATGTGTAATTACTAATAGGTCTTTTTAGGTCAATAGGCCTTTTTAGGCCAACAGGCTTATTTAGGCTAATAAACCGACCTGCCTTTTTTTAAGTCTTATAAGAAAATAGGTTTTTAAGCAAATTTACAGGCTAAACTAGGCTTTTACACAGGCCAAGCCCAGATATTTAGAAAAGGCCTATAACAGGTAAATAAGTCAAACTTAAGCTTTATCTTTTTAATGGAAGCTAGGCTCAAGCCTACCAAAGTCTGACATGGCCTATTTCCACCCCCTATATACCACCAAGAACCTTGGTGAATTTTTTATATTAAAAATTGATATCTATGTTTATCGTAATTTTTAGGAAGATATCCAATTAATTATATAGCATTCATAAACTTGCCCCATTGGCAAAGCTAAATAAATAACCTTTAATTCTTAAATCAATTATAATCAAGTTAATATAAATAGAAGACAAATAAAACCATTTGAGTGCAAATGTATAGCCTTTAACATAACAATAACGAATTATAAAAGAAAAAGACTATTAAAAATAAAATAATAAATAAAAATAAATTATACACAATACTATTTCTTAAAAAAAGAAAAAGAAATGCAATTATTCCCGTGATGAAATCTAAAAGAAGATAAATAGAATGTTTGTCTAAAAAATAAAATATCATTATTCTTACAATAAAATTATAAAAATAAAATATTTTATCAAATAATAAAAAAGAAATAAATGAAAGAAGTCAGGGTGTAATGGAGATATCAATGTTTAAAATTTATTTTTTGTGTTATTTAAGGGAGAATATTTGAATCTTTTTCAAAAGAAAACTTAGTAAACTGCAATAAATCATCGTTGCTTATTTGTACATATTATTTCAATGTGTATAATATACTATCATAATATTATTGTTCACATAATGAAAACCTAGTAAGACCTAGGACAGAGGAGAATTTTCCCAAACCACATAAAGGAAATTTTTGTTAATTTATTATCTCTCGTGCATTTCTTATTTTGTCATTTATTCAATTATAAGTAAAAAAGAATTATCTTTTAACTCTACTCAATAAGACACATTCATGGACAAAGAAACTTCACTGCAGAGTTGCAGTTGCATTGCATAAGCATGCACAAAAGAAGGAAACAACTATATCTATCACTATTCGCTTTTATATATAATTTGATATCATACGATTTATGTTATAGTTTCATCATCCTTATCTTTCTGTTGGATTTAGAATTAAATTTGGCCAACTCAATTTAAAAGCAATTATTATCTTTCTCTTTTTTTTTTTCAGAAAATTCACTCACTCTCAATTCATTTTACTTACATATCTCGAGAGTCCCAACCGATTAAATTTGCTACTTCAGTGAGAGCAGCTTTCCATTTGTTGCACCTGGGTTCTGCCTTATGTTTGCAAAGGCTTGCTCATAGCTCCCAGTCTGCTTCCTCACATGGGATGGATCTATGTTGTAAAACACTGGTATGACAATCTGTCTTTGGTTTTTCTTGCACTCCAGAATCTTGCTAAGTTCTTCCAAGCACCACTTTGAGGAAGCATAGTTCTCTGAGACGATGACAACAGATACATGAGAATCTTCAATGACTTTGATGAGTGCCGGTGAGATTTCATCTCCCTTTTCAAGTCGGTAGTCTATATAGGTTTCAACTTTCTTTTGCATCAAAGCTTCACATAGATGACTTGTGAAGTTCTTGCGAGTGTCATCACCTCGAAAGCTTCGAAAAACATCATGTTTTTTAGAAGAAACCACAGAAGAAGAGTTAGAGGAAGAAGCAAAAGCACTGATCATTTGTTGCTCAGCCATTATGAATTCCAAGTGTTGTGCCTGCAATGGTTATAACACTACACTTGAAGAAATAAAAATAAGGCTTTTATTTTTCAATTTGTTCTTGAAACTTGTCCTTAATATTATTTGCTGGAATTAATAAATCTATCTAAAATGAGATCAAACAGTTCAAACTTCAAAATTCATACTCTTGCTCACCTACAAAAGAACAACTAGACAAATGTTTGCCAAATTGCTAGCGTGACTTTGAGGTGTTTTGTGATCCTTGGAGATTTCTTTTGACTCAATTAGTGGCTTGCTTTGGACTTGGGAAAGCTGATAGTCCATTTCAACATATCAAAATCTAAGTAAATGATTAGATATAAAAAGCCTAATCACATGAATAATGAATCAAAACTTCAGATCACACTATAGCAGAGCAGATCAAAACCTGAAGTCCTAAACTTCAAATTCAGATCAATATTTCCTTGACATATTATCAAACAGATGACTGTCTGATATCTAACATTGATTGAAAATTATGCAGTATGTTCAAGACACTGCAGCTGTTTAATGAACAGATTGTTTAGAAATATCTCAACTACTACAAACTGATATTGACAGTTGAATCTTTTATGTTTCAGCTTCTTTATAAGTCAAGCAGTGCTTGTTTTTCATCTGTATACCTGAAAACAGAGACTGCTAAAAGAGAGAAAGCAGTAAAGCACTTAGAATTCGGTCCAATTTGTAATAAAGCTTATTTTGAATGGCCCGGAAATAAAACCTGAAATGTGTGTTATAACCTTGTGTTTGCTTTCCATCAAACCAAACAAGGTTGAAATCCAACATGCATGGTTCAGCTTCTATTACTAGTAGTAGGTGCTTCTAGAATATTAACTTTGGCTTAAACACCCTAGGTCATGAGAAAAGCATTGACATCAACTGGAAAGAACTTAAATCTGCAAAGCACATGTTCACAACAGCATAGATAATCACGCAAATGGAAACAATTAGAAATTAAACCAACATATCAGTTAAAATTCACAAATCTAATAACTAACTACTTCGGTTAAAAGAGAATTTCAGAAGACCAATCTAATGGCAATTTGAAGCTGATGCCCTTAGAATTATGTTAGTTTAACAAAAGCAAGCTCGACCAATAATACAAAGAATATAAATGAATGTCTTTATGCATTTCATTAAAAAGTTCATGTTGTCTCACAAATATTTTTAAAAAAAAAAAATAAACAAGTTATTTTTCATCATAGACAACCATAGAATAGCTCAGGTTTTGAAGTCCATAATATATTCTCAGGGCAGCATTCACATTCTTAACCATTCTCTTTCAGTTAAAACGGGAAAAAATAGGTAATCCACTTAGCCATATCATTTCATCTTTTATTATTTCTATTTGGAAGTAAAATTAAAAATGGAGGAAAATACCTTATCACAGACGTAACCCAACTTCTTGCAACAGAACAGAATACGCAGATTCTTTAGTTCAGCACAAGAGCTTCTGGGGCTTAACATAGAACAAGTATAGTGCATATAAATAAAGAAGAATTAGACAAGAGATGTAAATATATTGTTCATGTCATGTAAGTTTCCGAGAAGTTTTGTTTGCTATGATGCAGAGTCTTGATGTGCTTCCTTGGCAGGTTGCAAGTGGGTCTCACATCCTCTGAGCTACACGTTTCACGTCTCTTCACTTCTTGACAATCCAGAATCGATGTGTAGCATTGGATGAATCCAAGGGTTGAAAATTGTCTGAAGGTGGGTTACTGTGTGATACCTCAAGTCAACGGTAGGCAATCCAAATGCCTCTTGGCTTGTCTCTGGTAGATTGATGCAAATGATCCAAATCCAAATGCAGAGTTTTCACGTGCTTTCTTAGCATGTCCATGTCATGTATGTGTCTGAGAAGTTTCATTTACTATAACGCGGAGTCTGCAAGTGCTTGCTTAACAAGCTTCTTGTGAAGTTTCATTTGCCATAATGATGCAGTCTTCAAGTGCTTTCTTAGCAGGCTCCTAGTGAGTACCATATCCTCCATGCAACGCAATGTATTTCATGTCTCTTGACTTTTTGACTATACATAGTCGTGAGTACTATTTCTGAAGCAGAATCGATGTGGAGTGTGTGATACATTCGTAAGTCCCACTTTTTAAACCTGTTCTGGTGGAACCGGTTTAAAAAATTAGCGTGAGTATTATTTTATTTTTAAAGTTGACTTTTTAAATTAGTAAGATTTGAACCGATTTAAAAAAGTTTGTTATAATTTCAAAAATGTCGCCGCGTTTTTTTTTAAACCAGTTTGATATTAACCGATTTAAATTCTTGCTTTAAAATCCATTTCGTGTAGTAGTGAGTTGACCAACCACACCTTTGTGTTGTGAGTGATACATTCCTAGCACTTGATAATAGATACGATTACCAAGTTAATTTTACGATCAGAAATAAGGATAGTTGCAAGCATTAAAATAAGTAGGAGCAACAGAGTTAGAACATGTACATACAAAGCATAAATTTTTCTCAGTTAGAAGAAAAAATGTTTTAGATAAAGGCATAATTAATGGTACTAAAAAATGGGCATATTTTCTTATTTGTTTTCAGCATCTTGTACCAGTGATTCAAAATAAAAACAACGATGATATCGGATTTGGAGGTGCATCTCTTTGTTGTAGAGTTGGTTCCACAAAAATGAGCTTCGATTTGGGGATCCTAAAGGCTAAAGTAATGTGTAATTTGTATAACTAGATATAAATTCGCGCTTTGTGCAATTGCCTAATATTTTAGAAAAAATAAAATAAAATCCATGCTATAAAATGCTTTTATTCGGTTAAATTTTTTAATTAAGTGATCAACACATAATCATAAAAATGTTAATGTATTAGTATTTAATAGTTTAAAGTTGATAAAAAAGAAAAAAGAATTTATTCAACAAATTTATTTTTCAAAAAAATGAAATAACACAAAATATTTAAAAATCAAAAGATTATTCATGTCTTTTGTTTATTTTTTTCTTTAAGTTCATTTTCTAATATTTTCATGACATTCACTTTAATAGTATTTTCTTTATGTTAAATTCCATTATCATGCATATTTGCTTCAAGACTTAAATATGTAATATCTATATTATAGATATAAAAATCCATCTTCTCCTCAAATCTTGATACTTCTTATAGATATGCAATAATATAGAAAGACAAATTACAAACCTAAAAGAGAAAACATTTGAAATGATAACATGAGCTTCAGATATATAGTTCAAGTAAGTTCGCATTTGAGTTCTTTTGAGTTTACTTTATAAATAATTTGCACTCATTATTAAATATAAAATTTTTCTTACATAGAGAAAGGAAAAAAAACACTATCTTTAGAAAGAGAATAATGTACATATATATAATTTTATATATTGTAAATATTAATCAATATTTTTATTATTATTTTAATTATCTTTATGATATTTATATTATTATTCTTATATTGTTAAGAGATAATTATTTTTTTATTTGGATAATTTGAATTTTAAGATTATTTTAATTTAAATAATGTTAATTTGAATTTAATTTTTGAAATTTTAATTTTCACATATTATACAATAAATTTGATGTATTTTGATAAACAATTTATTTTTATATTTTTCTCATCAATTTAAAAAAAACCTTATATTTTAAGTAATATTTTTAAATTTTTATTTTTATGATATTATTTTTTATTTTTTATTATTAGAAGAACAATTTATTATTATGTGTCATATTTTTATAATGGTTATTTTCCGTTTTATAATTTTATTTTTCTACTTTTTTTACATTTTAGACTATTATATTAATATTTTGTAACATTCTTTTCTGAAAATTATATAATAGTTACTACTACTTTTGAATTTTATATTTTATTAATATGTTAATAATCATTATTAGTGTTATTTTTATTTATTTTACACTTTTTGAAGATTATAATATTGATATATATGTATGATATAATTTCTATAATATAAATATTAATCAACTCTTATATTATTTTAAACATCCGTATAGCATTTTAAGTATTTATTATTAGTGACTCATGCAATTTAATCTCAGCTGTAATACAGGTAATTACGAGCCATTCATAGTTGATTAGTATATAATCTTACTGTTATATATATTTATGCCACAAACCCATTGGCCTTCACAAGCATGCATAGTTCTTGTACTCCCTATCCTTTATTATATACTAGTCTTTATACCCGTGTCATGGGATTTTTATATTAAGCGTGCATTATAATAATTAGTTAAATTATAATTTTTATTTTTATAGATATTTTTAAAATGACTTTTGTAACTAAATATTGTTGATAAAAGTTAGAGAAATAATTCCTTAAATCTTTATATTATAAATATTTAATTATTTAAATTGACTATTAATTTTTAATTGAGTAAAATAAATATTTTATATTTTAGCTAAAAAATATAATTTCTTGATTGAGTTTATATATATATATATATGTGTGTGTGTGTGTGTGTGTGTGTGTGTGTGTGTGTGTGTGTGTGTATAACACAACTTTTTTATTTTTTGCTGAAACAATGTTCAACTAATTGTATGAAAATATTATTTTATATCATATAGGAAGTAAAAAATAAAATAAAGTTGTTGTTTAAGCCCCTTTGATGAATACATATTGGAAAATACATTTATCAATTATTTTATACACGATTACCACTCTTCATCAAATTCACTTCATTTGGACAATCCTAACAGTGATCAAATTCACTTTTTGAATTAGAGTTTTATCACAATTAAATTTCTTCAAATTGCATACACATAACTTGTTTCCTGTTACCTTTTCATTTATCTCAACCTTTAAAAATATTATCAAATCGGACTAGCTAAAAGACAATCGGTGTGAGATTCGGGCCAACCCGCTTTCCACTAAGCCGAACTGGTCCTTTTGACAGCTTTATTTATAATTTAAAAACATCTAAAGAATTTTTCTATTTACTAAATCTTAGTCACTTATTATATCATTAGAATATTTCTTTTTTGTCCAAAAATATTTAATTTTTAATTAATTTTTATCATCTTAATTCATGACAACAAATTAATAAATGTTAAGTAATAAATAATATTTTAATTTAAATCAAATTAAATTATAATTATTTAAATTTATAGTCAAAACATCACACTCAAATTATAAATCTCATAAATGAACGTAACGAAAACTAATAAATTGAAAATGACAATTAAGTTATTTTATAATAATTGTTGTCCATAGTGATCTTATCTGACTTGAGTAGAACTACCTCCAGTGAAAAATATATGTAATCTCTACCCAAAAAAAAAAACAATAAGTTGTGAAAAACATATATTTTAAATTAATTTTATTAATTTCAATCAATTTCAAATTTATTTTAACTTATATAAGACAAAAAATTACATCTAATTCAAACTAGTTCATATCAACATATAATTGGATAGTGTATGATAATATATATCACTTTTCTTCAAAGTATAAGATATAAATAATATTTTTATATTATTAAAAAACATTGTTACATGTTATTAATTACATTAGATTGTAGATGATGTACACTTATATTTTTATACTCAATATATTTAAATCTATGCCAAAAATAAATTTGATTCATATAAAAAATATTATGATCAAATTAATTATAATGCTTATACAAAAAAATTAATTAGTTACAAAATTAAAAAAAATCATATGTAATTCATCCATTATATTGCAATTAATTGTGTATTTAATCAAATTAAATAAAATAATTTAATATATTAATAATGATATTGATAGCAATTTATTATCTATTATAAAAAAATTGTTTTCAATTCTCATATTATATATGTGTCACTGCCATATTCAGTTTTTTCTCTGAAAATAATTTTATTTAATCTTTTCAACATTAATAAAAGAATGCTTTAATAAAAAAATAATTTCATATATCATGTAGATTATGTTTCGAAAATGATATTATATAATGCTATCAAATCTTTTAATTAGTTTAAAATTTTTAAAATGATATCCATAATAATTAATTACTATAAATATGAAACAAAAATAATAAAACACATACTTAGACATCAATAATATATCCAAGTATTTATAAATTTAACTAGTCTTTCATTTGATTGATGTTATCTTTCTTTGTTATTTTTGTCATCCAATAGAAACTGAGTTTTAAATGACAAATTAATTGGGCTTAATTATTTTTTTAGTCTCCTAAATTTTGGTCTAGTTTGTTTTTGGTCTCTCAAATTGAAAAGTAATTTATTTAGTCCTCCTAATTTAAAAATGACTCACTTTGGTCCTTATCAAGGACTAAAAGGATCACAAAAGATGTACCAAAAATAAGCTAGTTCTAAATTAAGAAACTAAAAAGTCACTTTTAAGTTTGAGAGACCAAAAGCAAACTTAACCCAAATTTGAGAGACAAAAAATATATTTAAGCTTATCAATCATTACAAATATAATTACATATAATTTTTAATTCATATCAATATTAAAATAAAATTTATATATATAAATGTATATAAGTCTACTCTATATTCATAAATGTTTATAAAAAAAAAAATTCTGACAAAATATAAATGAGAGCAAAAGCATATAAATAGTACCTCATGCATGATACTGTAAAATAAACACAAAATGATTGCTTTAGAATATTTTAAAAATCAAGGTCAAGACTATGGTGCATTATATATTCTTTGAAGTTAAGTACCGGTGTCGTTTAATTTAAAGTAATAACTTTTATATAGGATAAAAAATAGCAAAACAAATATTCATCGTCTTAAAAAATATTTTAATTTGACAATTGAGATTAATATATCTTATAATTAACTGTGCAAAACTTTTACAGTGATATCAAATGCCTATTAAACTCAATTTTAAAAAACTAATAA
>CM014737.1:26151220-26514679 GCA_004329165.1 Spatholobus suberectus | reverse complement strand
ACTCAAAAATTTTCACTTGCATTCTCTCGGTTCTAAGGTCACGAAGCGGTAAGCAATGGCACAATTCCCCATGAGAGAAGGTTCCTTTCAATCCCAGCAGGTCTTAGGGTCCTTGTGGTTGATGATGACTCCACTGTCTTGAAATAATTAAGCAAATGTGTTTTCGATGCCAATATAGTGGTTAGTTTCTTATTCCATATTTAATTGTTATTTTTTTATAGAAAGATTTGATTTCTTTGTTGATGACTCTTTTTATGTTGCAGTTATGACATTCTCTGATGCCCCACTTGCGTTGAATCATGTGCGGGAGAAAAAAGGTTGCATTGATGTGATACTCATTGAAGTTCACATGCCAAATATGAATGGCTATGAATTCCTTCAGCATGTCACCCAGGAAACTAATGTTCCTGTTATAAGTATGTAACTAAATTGTCCTGTAATGTAAATTAATTCTATATTAAGTTTTGGACTTTTATTTTATTTTTTTACTTATCAAGTGCAATCTGCAGTGATGTCTCTTGAGGTGCTAGGAGTGCTGTGATGAAGGCGATTACACATGGGGCTTGTGATTATTGGATTAAGCCTTTGCATGAGAACCAATTCAAGATTATGTGGAAGCATGTTGCTAGGAAATTCTGGAGTGAAAATAAGCTACCAGAAACGATGATTCTGAATTTGCTTCTTTTGCTGTGATGCAACACTGAGGGACCAAAAAAGAGCAGTTCTAATTCCAAAGAATTTGATGTTGATGAACCGGATGACTGTTATGCACCACCAACAAAGAAGCCCCGTGTGTAATATGGTCAGCGGAATTGCATCAACAATTTGTGAAGGCTGTGATGCAAATTGGCTTGATAGTAAGATTAATTCTTCAGCATTGTGTTTTTCTCTATTCATACAGTCATTGGATTAATTCTTGGTATTACAATACACGTTTAAGGCATAATTATATGATACTTATAATTTTCTCCCTTGATTCTTTTTCAGATGCACAGCCAAAGAGGATCTTGAAGTGATGAAAATCCCTGGTTTGACAAGGGAGCATGTTGCAGTCATTTGCAGGTTCGTTCTATATGCACGTGATTTTTGGTACTTGCCTTTGGTTATGCGGTAGATACATTTTGTTAAGTCTTAGCGGGATTTTAGTTCCTTCAAAACTCAAAGCGACCCTCTATTTATTATACATGAATGTGTTTCATTATTATCCCAAATGTGGATCAAAGATTATCCTTCTTGTTTGGCTTAATTGCACATTTGTCATTTATCTTTCATGATTTTGCGAATTTTGTCACCTACTATTTAATTGTATGTTTTAATCACTCAACTTTTAAAATTTCTCATATTTTTCCACCTAATTATTCTAGTTGTGTATTTTGCCACCCATTTTTAAAATTTTGCGCATTTTACTATTCTTAGTTGACTACTGACATTACAATTTTACTGCTGACATGACAATCAGTAGGCAACTTGTCACGTAAGCAGTCAATCTGCCACGTCAACGGTCAAAATTGCTACATCAATGGTCAACTAATATGGGTAGCTAAATATGCGAAATTTTGAAGTTAGGAGGCAAAATGTACAACTAAAATAATTGGGTAGCAAAATGTGCAACTAAAATAATTGGGTGGCAAAATGTGAGAAATTTGAAAGTTGCATAGATGGTAAAATGGCAATTAAAATAGTTGAATGTCAAATTCGCAAAATCATAAAAGATGGATGGCAAATGTACAATTAAGCTTTCTTTCTTTTTTCCCTATAAAGTGAACCAACCATGAATTAGAATAATTCAGTAAATTTTCATAGTCAATTAATTGAAATTTTAAAGCTGCTGGTATGTAAAAGCTTACATGAAGTATAGGTGCCAAGCTTGTTTTCTGTCCAAACCGAGGCACTGCGTTTTGTGGTTCTAAACAGTGATTAATGTCGGTTTTGTGCATGGTAATTAATATTATTGTCATTGTGGTGATTGCAGAATATAGAATTCAATTGAATAGATCTAGCGGAGTGACACTGCAACAGAATGAGATGCCATTGCCAAACACTATAGAATCCAGGGACAGGGTAGGTGCATTTGGAAGATATGAAACACTGGCAGCCCTTAATCCTGAGGTCACAAGTAACTTGATGCCAAATGAGGACCAATGGCCTAACCATTCCCATGCAGAATTACAAGGTGTGGCATATGGTCATCCTATGACAAAATGTCCTTCTAATATTGTCAATGCCAAGAATTTGCTAAGTCCAACATGACAGTCCATGGTTCTAAATGCGGTTCGCAACTGCAATTGCGGCCGCAACGTAAAGGTTTTAGACTCACCGCAACCGTATCGCGACCGCAATTGCGGCCGCATCAAACCGTATTTTTCCGCAATTTCCCGCAATATTAGGGATTCAATGAAACAGTAACAGTGACTTGCAACCGCAATTTAGAACCATGATGAAGTAGATGATGCATCTACATATGGAGTATGTCCCCCATCTATACGGTGAGAGCCAACAACAGTACTGTTGAAAATAACAATGTAGTGACGGATCCGTTCATTGCAGCATCAAAGGGCAGCGGTTAGTGATGCATCATCAAATCATTCAATCGAACTTTAGCCATCTTGCATGATTTGGAGGATTGCATCGAAGGCGGCAGTTAATGGTTGACTGTAAAGGGAATTTATATTGATAAAAGGTGTCATAGGCATAAATAGATTACATAAATAAGGAGCCGTTTAATATTATCGGTGTGCAACCAGTGCCTTTCTTGATATTTTGTTTGGGTACATTCTGAGCAATTTTTTTTTCCAATTAATTATTTGGTTACATTATTTTGCATAAGTTATCAACAAACAAATATAAGGCACCAGTTGACATGAATGTCTATTTTGTTTTTGGTAATTATTACTTATGACCTTACGAGATTTTTAAAACAAATAGTGACGAGGATGGTGGCATAGTTAACAAACACATTATTATAACACCTAAAAAGACAATGATAATTAACTATTATACTAGATAATCCCGTGTGCAAATTAGGCAATCCTTGTTCTGGTGTATTAGGGATGCTACTTCCTGTTGGACCTCTGTTTAGTTTCGGTTTACTTGGACTTAGATCTCTTTGTTTACGAAAAAAAATATATTAATGTCTTAAAATCGTGATTTATAGTAAAAAAAATAAATCTACTTATTAATCTTGTAACCAATACTCTTAAAACACTTATTTACAAAGATCTTAAGAAAATTGAAACTTGTATCAAATCAAATAAGATAATGTCACGTGGATATTTTTCTAAAATTCTGAATTTTATTTTTAAGAAAAATAGGATATGCACTGACAATGTAAAACAATTTTACACTATCATCCAATTACAAAACCACCATGTATGGAAAGTTTGTTGACTTTTATTATAACTACCTTAAAAGTTATACGAATGGTGATTTCTAATTAGTTGATAGTGTAAAAAATTTTACACTGACAAGTCATAGTTATTAAACTCTATTTTTAATGGGTATTATTTATGTTATTGAATTGAAAACTAAGATTATAATAGCTAAACAATTTAGTAGAAAAATTAATTTTTACTGAAAGGTCGTAAAGTTATAAGCCAACTTATTAAATAAAAATATTTATAAAATTAATCTATAAATTAGTTAAAGCTTAAATATGTTTTAGTCTTTATAAATAAGCAAGTTTTGTTTTGGTCTCTTTATTTTTCATCTTTTAAAATTTAAAATCGTTGTTTTTGGTCCCTATAAAATGAAATAAATTTAGTCCCTAAAACACATTTTTCTTTGATTTTCATTCCTTCAAAATCTAAATCACTATTTTTTAGTCCTAATATTTATTTTAAGATAGATAAATAATATTTGTTTTAGAGATTTAGAAAAAAATTTAAAGATATCACATATTGACAAAAGTGCCATAAACATTAGTACGAGTCACTTGAGATGGTTACTGATCTTCGTAAAACATATAAGCATTAAAAGTGTTACATATAATAGGGACCAAAAACTATGAATTAACTTTTTGAGGGATGAAAACCAAAAAAAAAAAATTATAAGACTAAATCTGAGGATGACAAAAAAAAACAATTTTATAAGGACTAGAATCAAAATTCACTCTTTTACAATAACTAAACACATTTAAACCTTTAATAAATAAAAATATGTAACATAAAAACTTATGTTTTTATAAGGACATTACCACATGGATCGAACTCGTCAACCTTAAGGGTACTGCCTATTCTGACTTCCGGGCATCTTCACCACTTGAATAGGAGACAACCCAAAAACACTATTAATTTACAAAAAATAAAATACAACAAAAGTTTTAATATTTTTATCACTCAATTATTTAAATTTGATGGCATTAGTTTTAAAATTCTTGTATAGCGTCAAAAGAAAATATAACACGCACAACTAAATAGATTGCACTAAAACAATATCACTTTGTCAATTTTATACATCACTTAAGATAATTGTGCACGTATAGTAATTTTTAAAAATATTACTTCAGAATTGAGATCAATTTTCTCCTGGGATCATATAATGTTTCCATTGTTTGATTATACATGTTATATAAAATATTAATGTTGTAAATTAATATTATAAATTAATTTTTAAAATTAAACTGTTAAATTAAAACTGATGCAATAAAAAACGAGAAAATCCAATTTAATTTGCTGATTGAATTGACATTTTTTAAAGACTTTGTTTAAAGGCATTTTTTCAATGGATTAAAATAAACTCTTTTACTAGAGTGAGGTTGTTGCAGCTTAACCAGTAATCTTGAGTTTGAGTTTGACTATCTAACTGTGTAAATATTCGAAGACAGATCTTTGATGCATACAGTGATTTTACTCAACTTAAGCATGATGTTGTAGAGGATACCTATGGCTCATACCAAAAACATTGACTCTTTACTAGTTGTTTTTATGCAACATTTTCTTGTGATTTTTCTTTTCAAAATAATTTTTAAATTTTTTATGTTAGACAAATAAAAAATATTTATAATAGTAAATAATCATAATTTACATAACAATTTAAATTGACTTATATATATTTTTAGTCCCCATAAAATGAACAAGTTTTAATTTTAGTTCTTATAATTTTTTTATTTGGTTTTCATCCTTTGTAAGCTAAAATTATTATTTTTGATTCCTATTTTTATGTAATCGTCGTTAATTGCTTGTATGTTTAATGAAAGGTTAAGTGACCATTTTAGGTTACACCCGCTAGTATTGTAGTACCATTTCAGTATGATACCTTTAAATTTTTTTTCTAGATCCCTAAATAAATGTTATTTATTACCTTAAAATGAATGTTAGAGACTAAAACTAGTAAATTCAAATTTTTGAGGGATTAAAATTAAGAAAAATGTTTTACAAGAACCAAAACCAAAATTTGCTCATTTTATATAGGGACCAAAAATAATGATTTCAACTTTAAGAGGGATAAAAAACAAAGAAAAAATTTACATGGACTAAAATCAAGATTCACTCATTTATAAGAACTAAAAATATATTTAAGTCATTTAATTTTAAAGGTAAAAAATATTATTTAATAAAAGTAATTTGTATACTAGTGTACCAAAAAATATAATATTAACAAATGGATAAGTTATATTTTTACTTAAGTTAAACTAAATTAGTTATAAATAAAATTGAATTGAATTTCATATTTTAAAAAAATTATAAATATATATATGAAGAGACACTCAATGTTTAGAGTGCTCTCTGAACCACAAGCTCAAACCCTCACGTGGCTCTTTGCTAGTTGTCATGACAAAGGTTCATGTGGTACTGACGATGAGGGTGGATCTTCATGATGGGATCTTGGCAAAATAGAGAATGAGAGACAAAGAGAGAGAGAGAGAGAGAGAGAGAGAGACTACTTGGCAATGGCGTCAACATTAGTGGTTTGTGTTAGTATTGGTTGAGATTAGTATTTGAAGAACGTATATTTCAAAGTTAATATTGCTTTGATTGACATCACATTCAAAAAATAGTCTAATGGTTGTGTATAGCATTGATGTTGTAGCCACCACTAATATTTTGACTCTATTTCACACATTTCTTGTAGTGTAAATTGACAACAATTTCTAATGAACTACGACAATATAACTGTCACCAGTTACATCTTTTTTTTTGTAGTGATAGTAGTAATTTTTTAAAGAGTAAATTATATTCCTTTCTCCTGAGAGATACGAGCATGCAACTTGGAAGAAAAACCAATGAACACTTCCCTTTTGTTTTTTTAACCCATGACGTCGAGGTAAGAAAGAGAAAAACTGGTTAAATTTTTACAAAAAAAATTAACACATGTTGTGTTAATTTTCTTCTTTTTAAAAAATTTTTTTTTTAACACAACATAAACAAGTTGGTTCAGAGTAGGGTGAATCATGCAATGAGTTATGCATGGCAAATGTCCTAAAATGACTTATTGTAATAGGTCATTTTAACTTGTTAAATGTGCTTTACATATTTATTATATGATCCCTAAAACTTTTATTCTAGTGATTGATATTATTGTTTGGTCCATCTACAAAGTTCCTTTCCAGGAGGGGGGATATTGTGGCATGATAAAACTGCAGAAGCAGTGGATAGTGATGTCATCACTATGCTTAAAGGTGCCATTTGTGAATCCGTAAGGAATGTAGCATAACTTGAAAGCTAGACACCATTAACAGTAACACAAGCCACCAATACAACTCTTGTGATGAACAAATAAGATGAAATCTATAGCATGAACAAATAATAGTGGAAGAAGAAGAAAGCTGCTGCGAAAGGTAACTCATATTATAAGCAAAACAACTAATTATTTATCCATCTTTTATAATAGATACAAGTGACTCCAACATAGTATGGTCATACATCATAGAGTTCAAAATAGAGAAGAGGACTATCATAGAAAATCATTGTATAATTGATTGAAGAATAAAAGATAATGAATGGTTACAACAAATTCTTATTTATACTAATGTTATGTGCCTAAATAACCAAGTAAATCCTAACCATTGATTATTTCCTAATTAACGTATACTGTTGAAAGTAACAGTGATCCAAGTGATGCTTAACATTATTTTTAAAATTGAAAGACTATACATCATCAATCTCGATCCTAATCTCAATATATCACGTGACCAATCAAAATAACAAAACTTCATATTTTATTTTCCATTGTCAGCGGCCTTATTGGGCAACAACACAAAAGCCAAGCCTTGCTTTTGTCTTCGCTGTTGCCAATTAACGACATGACGAGCATCGACGAAGCCAAGCCACTCACTAACTCTCTTTCAGCTTCTCCTTCTTTCCTTCCAATGGTTTGGGTTTAGAGTTCAGTAGCGGGATGTGAAATCAATATTGTGTCAAGAAAGAAATGGTCAAACGAACTTTAAATTTTGTAAAGTTTTAAATGAACTTACAATGATCTAAATCTTGCGAAGAGCCTCACAATCATCAAATGGACTCTAAGTCTCATGAGATGATGATCAAAGAAACTCAAATAAACTCTCTAGTAACAATTTTCTTGAAATATTTAAGGACTATTTTGTAATTAATATATTTTAAAACCAAAGGTAAATAGATGTAGTTATGGTTTTAAATTGCAGTTGCGGTTTTGTTACGTTTCTTAACGTTGCCAGAAAATGCGACCAATACAGCCACAATTATGGTTGTGGTAATTTGAAAAACTTTTACGTTGCGACCTCAATTGCTGTTGCGAACTGCAATTTAGAATCATGGATCTAGCAATTCATTAAAATACTATTATATCTAATGGCTTATACTAATGGTGCCTTGGTGCACCACCTATAACCCTAGAATTCACCAAACAAGTTTCTATTTTGTTAATTTTTTTGTAAAAATTTAACAATACATTGTGGTAATCTTTTTTGTAAAAAAGCTTAACAAACAAAAATTTGTTTCTGTTATATATCATGAAAACAACTCAACTTATTTCACAATAAATATGTTTTCGTTGTGTATTGTATTACTCAACACAATGGAAACAATTTTCTGTTGTGTATTGTAAAGTTACACTCTCTAATCTCTATCTCAACTTATACTACACAACAAAACATGTTTTTATTGTGTTGAGTACACAACGAAAACATGTTTTTATGAGGAGTATTTTTGTCAACAAAAACAAAGGGAAGTAGGAAGATTAAACTGTGGGGTGCGAAAAACAAACTACTTGAATCTTATTGTGAATTATTAAGTGTTAGATTATAATTAAACCATTTGGTCCGGTACATGGTCTCATGTTCAGCCCACATGGAGAGCCCAAACGGGGTGCCAACACTCCCATTTTCTGGGCAGCCTAAGAGAACGACCCCACAGTCCCTAAACAAACAATTCAACCATCATTACCCATCATCTTCTCTGTTACGGGATCGCTTCCCACAAAGAGAGTAGTTTATAATTGGGAATGAATCATAATGTATTTTCGGTCTCACAAATAGGGGAGAGAAAAGTAAAGGAAATTTGACAGGTGATATATAACGTTTGGGCTTCATATCCGAAGCCCAGTAGCATAAATAGGAAGAAAGGAAAAAAAACTAATAAATTCAAGCCTAAATTAATTAAGCTCGTCACTAGTTAATCCAATAAATTTAAATGATTACTCACATAATTATTTTTAACGTATGACATAATAAACTCTACATTTTACTTAATAGTCTCCTTAATATTAATATCATTACTAAATTTAAATTTGTACCCTATAATAAATTTATTTAAGTTTGTGAAAATTTTCTAATATGATAAATAAACTTTTGTTAATTTTTTTTGGTCATGAAATCCATTAATATTGAGGAAATATTTTATAATAATAGTACTGATCAAAGTACTAATCTTACCTTCTCTTAATAAGTAAACTTTAGAAAAAGAGAGGATGTTACATTATATACTACTAACAACAAATTTAGTTAGATATTTTGCAGCTCCCAAGTCATTTACTTACAAAGAGAAGCAACGTTGTTACGTAGACAAAAAACAATTAGGGCATTGAGTAAGTGAACGATAATTTTGTAAATTAAAAATGTTTTAGAATATATTTTGATTTTAAAAATATATTCTAACATCTTTTAAAATATATTCTTTAATAGTATTAAGTTAAATAAACTAAAATATATATTTTAACAAAATAAGGTAGGACAACGTAATATTCACACCTTTTAAGAGAGGAAAGTGTAATTTATTTTGAAGGTGTTAATTTAAATGGGCTAAAGTGTATATTTTAACTTAAGAGGGAATGACAATGTAATACTCATATCTCTTAGGCGATATGAGTGTAATTACTCTTTAGAAAATTACTACTATCACTACAAGAAAAAGGGTAACTGGTGATAGTTATATTATGGCAGTTCATTAAAAATTATCGTCAATTTACACTACAAGAAATGTGTGAAATAGAGTCAAAATATTAGCATCGGCCACAACATAATACTTATAAGTTGACACAACCTTTTTTACTTCCAAATTTTTTATGTTATAAAAAAAGCTAGCATTGACTATTGATTGAATGTAGTGTCAGCCAAATCAATATTAACTTTGAAATGTAAGTTCTTTCGACACTAATCTCAACTATATAATTAATGTAAAGGCTTTGTCTTTGTGTTAGCCTTAGCATCAATGCTAGCCTCAATTGTATAATTAATGTAATAGTTTTGTGCCAATTTTAGCATTGGTCAAGTTGACACTAAGTTTGAACGATGCATACATAGAAACTCTTTTCCCTTCTTCCCCCCATTGATGGAACTACCATTGATAAAGTCTCTCTCTCTCTCTCTCTCTCTTGCTCTTTGTCTCTTGTTCTCTCTTTTTTGTCAGGATACCATTATGAGGATCCACTGCTCATCATCACTACTACATGAACTTTTGTCATGACAACTAGCAAAGAGACACATGAGGTTTGAGCTCGTGGTTTAGAGAGCACTCTAACATTGAGTATCTCTTTCATATATATTTATGATTTTTTTAAATATGAAATTCAATTCAGTTTTATTTATAACTAATTGAGTTTAACCTAAGTACAAAATATAACTTATTCTTTTGTTAATATTATATTTTTTGGTACTCTAACATACAAATTACTTTTAACAAAATAATATTTTTTACCTTTAAATTTATATAGCTTGAATATGTTTTTAGTCCCTATAAAATGAACAAGTTTTAATTTTAGTCCAAGTAATTTTTTTTCTTTGTTTTTCATCCTTCTAAATTTCAAAATCACTATTTTGATCCCTTTAAAATGAGAAAATCTTGGTTTTGGTTCTTGTAAAACATTTTTCTTTGATTTTAGTCGTTCCAAAATTTGAATTTACTATTTTGGTCTCTAATGTTCATTTTAAAAATAGATAAATAACATTTATTTTAGGGATATGAAAAAAATTAGAGGTATCTTGCTAACATTGTACCATAATACTCGTGGGTGCAACTTGAAATAGTTATTTGACCTTCCATTTAACACACAAGCAGTTAAGGAATGTCACATAATTATAAAGACCAAAAATAATAATTTCAACTTTATAAAGGATGAAACCAAAGAAAAAATTTAATAAGCACAAAAATCAAAATTTATTCATTTTACGAGGACTAAAAGCATATTTAAGCCAATTTAAATTATTATGTAAATTATAATTATTTATCTATTATGAATATTTTTTATGGGTCTAAAATAACAAGTTTAAAAATTATTTTGAAAAAGAGAAAACTACAAAGAAAATGTCACATAAAAATAACCAGTGAAAGAGTCTACTTTTTTGGTATGAACCACATTATCCTCTAGGGGAGACAATTCTACTCAAGTTGGATACAACCACTATGTGTGACAAAGCTTTCCTTTCAGATATTTAACGCAGTTGTATATTCAAGACTCGAACTCTAGACCATTGGTTAAGCTGGAACAATCCCATTCTAATAAAAGAGTCTATTTTAATCCATTGAAAAAAATATCTTTTAACAAAGTCTTTTTTAAAAAAATTATCAATTCAATCAGCAAAATTGTATTATTCTCCTTTTTTGTTGCATCATTTTTTGAATTTAGTAGTTTAATTTTAAAAATTAATTTATAACATTAATATTTTATATAACATGAATAATCAAGCAATGAAGGCATTATGATCTAAGGCTATAATTCATCTCAAATTCTAAAGTAATATTTTGAAAAATATTATACATGCACAAATATCTTAAGTGATGTATAAAATTGACAAATTGATATTGTTTTAGTGCAATCTATTTAGTTGTGCATGTTATATTTTCCTTTGGCGTTATACAAGAAAATTTAAAACTAATACTATCAAATTTAAATAATTGAGTGATAAGAATATTAAAACTTTTGTTGTATTTTGCTTTTGTAAATTAATACTGTTTTTGGGTTGTCTCCTCTTCAAGTGATGAGGATGCCAGGAAGCCAAAATAGGCAGTACCCTTATGCTTTGATGATTTTAGGAAAGAAAGTGAAAAGGAAGAATGTGAAAGAAAGCAAAAAGAGTAGAAAGTGATATAATTTTTAGATTGTTTGATAAGAAAGAAAATAAAAGAAAAGTAAAATAAAAATTTTCTTTTTTCTCCAAAAAGTGAAAAGAAAAAAAAATATGTATATAAAATGACATAAATATTCCTAATAAAAAAAGAGTGTAAAAATAAGGATAATTTTTCATTTTAATTATATAAACCAGCTTTTTTCCTTCCTTCTTGTCCAAAATGAATGGATAACAAAAATTATGGGACCCAGAATCTATTTTACGATTCATTCCTCCCTACTTTAGTACCAAACAAGAGTAGGTGTTGCTTTTGTTTTTTTCCTTTCCGCCTTTTTTCCTTCTGCTATGTTTCACCAGTTCCAAACTGAGTATTATGGTTGATGAAGTTTGATCCATGTAGTAATGTCCTTATAAAAACATAACTTCTTATGTTATTTTATATTTATTAACTAATTTTAATAAGTTGGCTTAACAACTTTTACCTTTCAGTTAAAAATTAATTTTTCAACTAAGTTATAATCTCAGTTTTCAAATCAATTAACATAAAATAACACCCATTAAAAAAATCAGAATTTTAGAAAAATATAACCACTTGACATTATCTGATTTGATTTTATGCAAGTTTTAATTTTTCTTAAGATCTTTTGTAAATAAGTATTTTAAGGGTATTGGTTCCAAGATTAATAAATAGAATTTTTTTTATTAAAAATCAGGATTTTAAGACATTATATATATATATATATAGGGTCAAGATTCGTTGATATTAAGTGTCAAAGTTAGTCAAATTATACTTTTAATAATTTTTTATAAGATGTAAATTTAACCAATTCAACCGTTGAATTGTGTGATATTATTTTCATGATCATGTATGACAAATTTCACACCATTTGAATCTTTTTATATAGTTATCTAACATTAAATATTTATATATATTTTAATATTATATTGTACGTTAAAATAAATTAACTTGATGAACTATTAAATAATTTTGAAATTATATAAAATTTTGTATGCTTAATCTAATTAATAAGAACATTAAATTTAACTATTGCATTAGTTAAATTTGTATTTTACAAAAAGTTATTAAAAATATAATTTGACTAATTTTGATATTTGGTGTCAACGGATCCTAATGCTATATATATAAAAGTAATAGCTTGCAAAGTAGATTCAATCAAAGAAAAACTGATGTCACTCCTGCAAGAAAGCACCCAAATTCGACCTGAATGCCCACGAGCCTCAATGAAAATTGGCTCAAAACCAACTTTGCCCAAAGATCCTTTGTCTGTTGGAAAGGAACATGAGTTTCAAAAAGCAAAAAAAAGCGAAGGATGTCAAATGTCTCCAAGTGCAAACATTTGTTGTACCCCTAATATTCCATGAAATGACAGAAACATCTTTAAAAACATCCATAAATAACCAAAGAAAGAAAATATAAAGCACCCAAGCACAGCGTCGAGCAACGGCCAGGCATAAGGGAAACTTAGACCACATCCATAGCTGACCCGCCATCATTCTCCAGATCTGAATGCTAATAGCATATCTCACACTTGAAAGCTGTTTAATTGGCAGCAGAATGCAGTCCCCCACCAGCTTCATAGATTCTCACTCCATTCGGTAAAACACGCGTCCTCTCCTCATTCACGTTTTGTAAAAACCGTAGACTAGGAAAATCAGGCTCCTTTCTCGCCCTTTTATTTTTGGATGACACTTTTGATGGTCCCAGTTTAGGGTGCACCGAATCCTGGCCCACATCAAAGGTCTTTGCTGACAACCCAAAAGAATCCTACTTGACGGGGTTGTTACCCGCAATTGGACCGCTCACCTGCTTTTTGGGCCCTTTTAGTTTTGAGGCCCATTAGCATTCTTTCGGCTTTTCCTTCCGACTACTAACCAACCCCCGTGGATTGGATCTTCACGTTCCACATTTACTTGCTTATTAATAGTCGAATCCGTAACCGCAGGCACAGAATTATTAGCAATCATAGACAATGATTGACCACCCGTTGAATATGGGACAATTACTGCCATTGAATGCACTTCTCCAGGCGGACCTTGAGCAACATCCATGGCTGCCATCCCTGGTTATTAAGAAACATTGGACGCCACCTCGCTCAGACCGAATGCGCTTTGCATTTTTGCACTCCCTCATCAAATGACCATAACAACTACATGAAGAGCAAATACGATGAAAACCCTCGTATTCTACTCAGTACCAATGACCTTAAAGCCAAACCCTTCCCACAACTGGTTTGTTCAATTCAATTTCAACGCATACTCTCGCAAAACAACCCCTTTTAACATCCAGAATATTCGCATCCACTCTAATAAGGTTCCCTATTGCCGAGGCCAGTGCTAACAAAATACTCTCGTCATAGAAAATGAGGTTAAGACTACGGAATCTGACCCACACCATAGTCTTATCAATAGTCGCCGCTACCGAAACGAAAGCCGAAGACCACATTTGAACCGTTAAATAATGGTCAAAAATCATCCATGGACCCTCCTCCATAACTTTCCTTCGATTCTCCTCCAAATCAAATTTCACCATAGTGTAATCATTACCAATATCCATCAAATCAAAACCGGCTACCAATTTCCAAATTTTGGTAAACAGGTCTTTAATAACATGAAAACTAATTCTCCCACCAAGAAGCTTTACTACCAAGGCATCCTGCCATGGCGCACAAAGTCCTTCAAAGACCGAGTCTGCAATGTGGACCATAGGTTTCAAAGGATTACCATCTTCATATTCAATCCTGGCTAAATTCGCCTTCAATAAGTCTACCTTTGGCTTGACAAGTGGAATTTCTCTATTACTCATAACTTTATCACGAAAGGAAACTTTAGTTTGTTGAACACCATTGCCCCTACTGTTGCCGTTGTCCGGAGGTTCGCTACCCAAGCTCAAGTTACCCACTGCACCCGCAAAGAAAACGAGACCTTGATGGTTGTCCATTATATTAATTCTTATGCTCAAATGTATTTTTTTTAATTGATTGCCTTAAAACATATTTTAGCAATAATAATTAAAAGTAAAGATTTAATACATACATAGCTAAATTTAAATTAATTAATAATAATTTATTTTAAATAATAATTGTGGATAGAAATTAAGAAATAAATTATTATATGAGTCTATTTTATTTTTATTTTGGTTACTTTATAATATGTTTTACAAATAATAATAATAATTAAAAAGTATTTTTTAGGTATTTAGTAAATTTATGATAATTCATAATAATTTATTTAAAATAATAGTTAAAGATAGAAATTAAGAGACAAATTGTTATATACATTATTAATATATATACACATACATACATATATATATATATATATATATATATATATATATATATATATATATTCACATTTTTCTCTTTTAAATAATATTTTAAAAACTATTTTTTTAAATAATAATATATATATAAGAAATTTTAAAGTATATATCTATGTTAAATTTAGAAATAATTACTTTTTATTTCCTAATAAATTTTAAATGTATAAATATAGCATTAAATAATATTTAATAGCATTAAATATCATATTAATGTGTAGATTCAAGTCTATAAACTTGTTATTTTTAATTATTATTGCTAAAAAGTATATTTTAAAGTAACAAATTAAAAAAATAAAATAGTATATACACATTAATTTATTTTTTATTTATATCCTTAATTATTAATTAAATTAAAATGTTATAAATTATTTTAAATTTAATTACATATTTATAATATTAAATTTTATTATTATGTTTTACGAAAATGTTATTATTATTATTATAGTATTTATATATCTAATTTTTTTTATCGTCTTTTACTTTTGAAATATATCTTGTTAACATAAAACTATCAAAATTGTATAATAAATAGATTTAATGAAAACAATTAAATTTTTCATTAGACATAATTATATCTGTTAAATTTGATTTGATACGATGACTATTGTAATGTTCAAGTTTCAATCAATGGTTGATCTTTCTTCAAGTCTTCTTTACACACACACACACACATAAAGAAAGAAAGATTACTTTTTTCAGTCAGCATCAATGTGAGCCATGACTAATGAATGCAAGACGTTAACACCAAATGTTGTGAGTAACAAATGCTTGAATTTAGAGTATATGTAACAATAATGACGACCTATTGCTAGTATTTAGAAAGACCATCCTTGTTTAATCAAGGAAGGCTGCCAAAAGCAAGAACAAATGTTGGAGTCAATTGGTATGACTCATAATGCATATCCACATTATTATTGGTTAGGGTCTATTATATTTTGTAGGAGAAGAAATTACTCCCCAAACAACTCAATTGCTCCTAAATTTTCAAACAAGAAGGAAAGCTCAAAATGACTCCTTCAACTTAGAATCTACTCTAATAGAACTTGAGAGAATAAAAAATTAGTTCCAACGAATCTAAGATTTCAAACATATGACGTAATACCTTCAAAAGGGGTCAATTTCAAAGCATTAAAACATAACATTATAGTACAACAAAAACAAATTGAAAAAAAGAAGTAAATAAACAAGAATTATGATGCATGTTTCTTGATGACAAAAGCAAAGTAGACATAACATATATTATTGAAACAAATCAATTAAAAATAAACATCAAAAATGTTAAAATGGTTTGATTTATGGGGGAGATTTAACTACTGAATCAAAGACCAGAATACTTACTGACAGTACCACACATCTTAGCTCAAGATATTCTTCCATATAGATATCCAATGAAAGTGAAGCTTTATGGATATCCATATAGCAAAAATAACATATTCAATAGATGGTGCATTAGATGCTAGAAAAGAGAATCATACAGGTGCACTAAAGAATGCCACACAACAGCCTACATCAGTTTAATGATCCATATATTTCCATCACCATGGTGTGAGGGAGAAAGGAGAGAGATATAATGACATGGTGGTAGTTGTTGGAACCAAAGACGTAGAAGCGTCTAAACCCTCAATGTTTTGAAGATAACAAAGCTTATTAATGTTCATATTTGTGCGTATAGACTAACCTTGACACAGCTAAGAAGAAGACTCGCCAAAAAGGACCATCCAGTCAACGTGTCAAAGACCGTCCAGTAGACATGTCAAAGACCGTCCAGTAGACGTGTTAAAGACCGTCCAGTTGAACAAAACTAGAGGCGACCGTTTGATGAATAAACTCATACAAGTCTCCAAGATCATATATTCAAACGGCTAAGTTTTTAGTCTGAACGTCAATTTGATTTATGCTAAGTTTGCCTCGTAACTTACATATTACTACTCCTGTGAACTAACATTCAAATTTGTTTGAAGCATTAAATAGCATCAACATCAATTCAGTGCAAAAGCACAGCAGAATAGATAAAGCAAGTCAACTTATCAAGCTGACAAGACAAATGAAGAAGGTTCAGAAAAACAAACCGCTAGCACAGTCCTACACCTTCCCTTTTGGTGCAAGTCTACAAACTGCCACGCCTAACCTTTCTGAAAAGATAGTTTGCACGCTTCTCATTGCGTAAAAAGTCAAATCCTCTACAACGGATCTTTTCCCTGAAGACTATATATATACGTGCACCAACGAAGACAACTAGTACAACAACAAAACGAAAAGGTGAACAGAAAAAGGCGAAGTCTGTGAAAAAGAAAAAGAACGTAAAGACATTTTGTAATACTCTGTTAAGAGCGTCCAGTGGATGATAGCAAAAATTTTGTAAAGATCCTCAAAGTGATCTTGTGCTTAATCTTTCAAATCCTCACTACGTGAGTTGATCTTTCCTCTTAAAGCACTTGTGTGTTGTGAAAGCCTGGAGAGGCTTAGTGTAAAAGAATACTTGGGTTAAGCAATCTAGGGAGATTGCGTTGTAAAGCCTGAAGAAGCCGCGAACAATACTTGTAACCTAAGATTGGTTAGTGGATACCTTCTGGGTGAAGGGACTAAACGTAGCTCAGGTTGAGTGAACCAGTATAAAGCTTTCTGTGTTTTTCTTTTCTCTATCCCTACGCTTGAAAACATTTTTGATTGATCTACTTATTTCGAAAAAGTTTTTACAAGGCACAATTCAACCCCCCCTTCTTGTGCGCTTTTTCGTATTTCAGTAGTGCCTTGCCATGAAGGGCAATAACTGACTTGGTGTTTATTAGTATTGTTTCATTTAATCCTCAACCATTATATTAATCTAATTATTAGAATTTGTGTTGTAGTTGAGAGAATTTGTAGCTAGAGAGGATTCAAATGTGAGAGGCATGTGAGAAATCTAGTTCATGGTATGTAAGAAGACGTGGCATTAATGGGAAACTCTTGGTGACAGGTGAAATAAAAGGGATTTTTTTTTTCATTCAATGAGTAATTGAAAAGGTAACAGTTTCAAATAGAATCCATGAAAGGCGTTAAATTGGAATAAATGTGATGTTGTTGTTACAAATTGTATTGAGTAAGAGTATCTGATAATTTGAAATTGCATTCATTAATAGTTCAATATTGATTATTAATTTGTAATGTCAATTATAGAAAAAATAATAATTATTTTTTGATATAAAAGTTTTAAAGTAACATAAACATTTAGAATGCATTGTTTAAATAGATAATAGATAAATGGATAACCAGTGATGAGAGGAATGTGCCACATAAGCAAAAAGAATGATATGGAAGAATGTTTGCTTTCTAAAAATGTTGAGGTGGCAATGTCACAATTTGCTTCTTAGACTCTATATATTATAAATAGATGTGTTTAAGATCCTCAGCTATTTTATTTGGAAAATCATTACCGTATTTGTTAACTTTAATAATCACCTTAAATATTTCATTACAAACATGTTTAAGATCATCAAACTTATTTTATTTGTAACAAGTTTAGTACATGTAATATGTATGCTCTAACTTGAAAGAAGTGTTGGAAAATCTTTCATAGTTTTATTTATGAATTATACATTTAGTCATTACAATTATTGTTTCATGTGTATATTTTCTAATGTATTTAGGATTTGATTCCTAATCTCTTATTTTCTATAATTAGTTTGGCTCAAAATGCAATTTAGTTTAGGCTAATATAGTTTTATACACGTGAAAGTGATAGTACACATCGATACATATTGATTACTAAAATTTTTAATTACTAATAAGTTTATCCTACTAATTTGTTAATTTATAAACACTTTCATCCCTCAAAGGATAAATTTATATGTATATAAAGGCTTCACAGACCAATAGTACTTTTAAGTTAACTCTATATAGGCAATTCAGTCACAAAACAATGATATTTATATACTTTCAACACTTCCATCTTTCTTTCACCTCGTTTGTTGTTCTCCTTTCCTATAACAACATGTAATCTATTTCATCTTTCATTTCTCTCTTGCCTCTTCTTATCTTTCACTAAGTGTATACAACTAGTAGGTGTATAAATATCATTTTTCATCACAAAAGGCCTCTCTTTTAACTAGTACAAAGGCAAGTGTATACATCTAGTAGGCAAGTTACAAAGCATTATACTACATTGAAAATAAAGAAAACAAAACTCAATACAAGATTCCTAAAAAAAACAATATCAACTAGAACAATAGCATGTTATACATCTTCAAGCATATTGCATTCATTAATATATGCTACAAAGGAATCACATGTATAAAATAGTAAAAATGAACGATTACAGAAGCATTAAGAAGTTCTCTTCCCTTTCATGGTCTCTTTGGGACTTGAGGAAAAAAACATTATGTTAGGTGCTTCACAAACACTTCTATGCAGTTCAATTAATCTTATTATTATATCAATAATCAATGAATAAGTGCCCTCAAATGCAACATGCGCTCCATGCTTCGAGTAACTATTTCCTACTGTGCCTACAAAAAAAAAGAATGCAAATAATTATTGAAGAAGGTTTCATTGTCATCGAAAAAACACATTAGAAAGATATGGATAATTACCCTGATCATGCCTAGGAATTTGTAGAGAGCCTCATGGAGAATCTCTTGCCATCGGAGGAATCAAATATGGATGAGAAACGTGGTGAAACTACTTCAAGTAGTCATCTGTGTAAGTCCATGGAGCCTCAAGTGGCACAATCATTCCTTTGTCCACCACATGCACCTGCCAGCCTGCTAGCCCTCCCAGTCATCAAACTGGCTGGTATGCAATGGATACTTAATAAGTGAGGGTTAAGGGATCCTCTAAACATACTCAAACTGCATAAACACCCTCTTTGGCAGATGGGCGTCATATAGGTACCACATCTGATGAAGCCTGAATAGAATGAGATAGCCTACAATGACCGGACAATCATGAGTGCATCATATGGCACCCAAACAACGTCATCCAACTCTAGTTGTTCCAGTACCCACCTGGTTCCCAATGCAACACCCTCCCCCTCGTGGCATTCCACCTATAGAGACGGGGAACCTTTTTAGAATAACCAATGGTTGGCTCTCGATCTACGATGGTGGGGAAGTGCTTATAGATCCACGCATGTAATTGGCAATCAATAAACTAAATTACACAAGCAAAATAAACCCTAAACAAGTATTTATAGAAAATACAAAAGCATACCATCAGTAGGCTCACATATCCTCCAAACTGTGTCGTAAGTTGAAGGCTAGCAACATTAAGCTGATCATAGAAGAACACTAAGACATTGGAACCCCAAGAGTACTTGCTACAAGATCGAATCTCATGGAAGAGATACAGGTAACAAACCTACACATGCTTCGAGCTCTTGTCAGCAAATATTGTGTAGCTAATAAGATGTAACAAATAAGCTCTCACAGCAGATGTGATCTCCCTAACTGCGACACATGCGCCATATGCATCACTCAGCCACTACAACATCACGCAAGCTCTTTTCACAGTTGCAACGTATGTGTCATGGTGTGTAACGCCAAGCTCACATATCAATAACCCTGTAACATCTTTTATAATACGCATGCTTACAAACCTTGTTTGTAATAGGCAAATGCAAGAGAGATGACACATCATCTAATGTGATGGTCATGTCCCCAGTAGGTGGAAGAACTAATGTGCTTATACCACTGCTCAACAAAGCCATATATGATGCTCTTGTGAAAGTAGTATACCTTGCCTCTATAAGAAGGGTTGGGTGAGCCTTGAAATCTGCACAAGTTTTGCAACCTGCAGGTGTGTGGGCATTGATAAGACCTTATCCTTGTGGCTGATCAACCTGAGCTTAGGGCAGGGTTGTCTAAGCCATATATGTCCAACAACATAGTCCTTGAAGGACCTAAGTAGAGACAAGTCTATAGGACCTCCTCCAAATAAGGGTTTAATCATGCACTCAGCAGGGTTAGCCTGAGGCATCTCTACCTCTACTTTTGGTACATCAACCTCTGCCTCAGGTACATCAGCATATACCTCCTCCTATTGCTACTGCTACCTAGTTGCTACGTGTGCAGCTTGTCTAGCCCAACGTGTAGATGTAGTCGGCGGTGGGTTTCTAGATGTGCCTGGCGCGTCATCCGGTGAAGGGCCTTGTCTAGAACGAAAGGCACCAAACCTTGTGTGTGCCATAATGAATCTAAAATAGTAATAATTTAATAATTAGATAATAATTAATAATAAATCATAATCAAAATTATTAATTTGTAGTTATATATAATTACAAAAAAAATCTAGAAAAATATTAGTTAAAATTAATAAATTATTAAATAAAAAATAATTTAAAATAATTTAAAATAAAAAATAATAATTTAATTCTAATAAATAATTAAAAGACAAAAAATAACTTAAAAATTACATAATACATAACGGAATAGTGATTGTGTTACATATCTGGGCTAGATACTTAACAGAATCGCAATTCTGTTGTGTATCCAACCCTCATACACAACAAAATCATGATTCCATTATGTATCAATACACAATAAAATCACGATTTATTGAATCTAAAAGTAAAAAAAAAAGGAAAAATTCACCTAAGACGATGAGAATATGGAACCGTGGATGTGGCAAAGTGTGGCAGCAAGAAAGAGGTGGCGAAAGCTTAGGGGCTTACTCTGGCAAGAACGAAAAGGAGTGGGGAGAGGGAAGAAAAGGCGGAGGTGCACTGTGAGAACAAGAAAAGGGGGAGGCATAGGGTGAGAATAGAAAGGAGAAAGTCAGGAGGGAAGAAGGGGTGAAAGGTTTAAAATGGTGGGGGCAAATATGCATTTTTATGTTTTCTTAAAAAAATTTATGAGCCTAGCTTCTTGTAAAGATAGTTGACTTGTTACTTTCAACGAATTAGCGTGTTCCCCTGTAGACATACCATTCTCTTGACCCCTTACTTACAATACTTTTTTGGTTTAGGTTCTTCTGCTCTGCCACGCGTTCATCTAAGCACAACATGTCACTCGCACTACACCCATTTGGTATAACATCACGTACTTCCTTTTGGGTCACAACTCACAATAGTAAAGGTTACTTGTGGATGCACCCCCCGCATGCCTAACATTTAATGTTGGCAATGAACTTGGTGACTTTCCTTTCCCCTCTTCTGAGCTTTGTTCAGAATTTGTACAAACATCTGAAAAGTTTGAGGCTTCCCTCAACATCTTGTGAAGGTCGTCGTCTTCCTCCTCTGGCAAGCCAAACTTCGATGTGCGGTTTAATTTCTTCCTAAGAGTTGTCCACCTCATCATCTTTTATTACGTTAGTCCCTGTTGGTCTAAAGACATTATCTCTGTACACCTCTTCTACTACTCTGATAGGATAAATGTTTCGATTGATATCCATTCTCATAGTTTGATTAATTACTTCTTAAGTCGTGGTCCTCGTTAGAATCTTAGAGATGTCCATTCTATATTTCCTCCTTGTGCTCTTATCTGTGTTAATGTATTGTCCAAAGGTAGCACCAATGATCTTCAAAAATTCTTCACATGCATGTGCTAGGATCCCCAAGCACTTGACCCATACCAACCTCTCGTTGTCTACTATTAACGGAGTTGATTTCGTCAAACCACTGTATGATCCAATCCCTTGCATCCTGGACTAGCCCATGGATTTCATCTTTATCTTCGGCTTCACATAAAGCGACATTGGCACCTAGAGGAGTAACTTTGACCGGAAACCCCTCTAAGTGAAACTTCTCCTGTAAGTTATCTGGAATTTTAACTTTTCCAATTAGGCTGACAATGAACTGAACCAACTCGAACATAGTTCGAGACTCGATTTGATAATTGACTTGTTGATCTTGGTTCATGAACTAAATAAGCTAAACTTGAGTTAAAAATTTAGCTCGTTAAATAAACGAACTGAACTCGAGCTATATATAGTTTGACTTGATTGGTTCATGAACTAACTCAATATATATATATATATATATATATATTTTAAATTAATACAATTATTTTCATACTAATTTTACTTTTGTATGAAATAAATAAATAAATAAATAAATAAAAATATGCAAAATATTTATAATTTTAAATTGAATCAAGCTAACGAGCTATTTGCAAGCTTAACTCGAGTTGAGTTCGAGCTAGAAAAAAGGTTCATATTGAACTTGAGTCGAGCTTTGAGTTGAGTCAAGCTTGGTTCAGCTCGACTCAGCTTGACTCATTTCCAGCCCTACTTTCGACATATGAAAAACCAAGGCTTTGGATTTCTCTAGGGTCTACATTATACTTAAGATGCAAAAAGTTTTTTGACACACATTTTGCTAGTCCATATAATTGTTATAATATATAATTTTATATTAATATATTTTATTAATTATTTTTTAATTCTACAGAAATATTTGGTGATACACACACACACACACATATATAATAGTGGATTTTAATATACATTCAAATAATTTTATATTCACACATATCTTATCTCATTTTAATTTAAAAAAATATTACCTTTATAAATATATTCTCATTTTTATATAATTTCAATTTATATAGAATTTTAATAGGAGATATTAACATTGAAAAATATTTTATATTAAATTTTGTAATTATTAGTTTTTTTTTTAAAATTGAGTTTAATAGGCATTCGATATCACTGTAAAAGTTTTGCACAGTTAATTATAAGATATATTAATCTCAATTGTCAAATTAAAATATTTTTTAAGACGATGAGTATTTGGTTTGCTATTTTTTATCCTGTATAAAAGTTATTACTTTAAATTAAACGACACCAATTCTTAACTTCAAAGGAATATATAATGCACCATAGTCTTGACCTTGATTGTTGAAATATTCTAAGAAATCATTTTGTGTTTATTTTACGGTATCATGCATGAGGTACTATTTATATTGCTTTTGCTCTCATTTATATTTTGTCAGAATTTTTTTTTTTTATAAACATTTATGAATATAGAGTAGACTTATATACATTTATATATACAAATTTTATTTTAATATTGATATGAATTTAAAATTATATGTAATTATATTTTGTAATGATTGATAAGCTTAAATATATTTTTCGTCTCTCAAATTTGGGTTAAGTTTGCTTTTGGTCTCTCAAACTTAAAAGTGACTTTTTTAGTTTCTTAATTTAGAACTAGCTTATTTTTGGTACATCTTTTGTGATCTTTTTAGTCCTTGATAAGGACCAAAGTGAGCCATTTTTAAATTAGGAGGACTAAATAAATTACTTTTCAATTTGAGAGACCAAAAACAAACTTGACCAAAATTTAGGAGACTAAAAAAATAATTAAGCCCAATTAATTTGTCATTTAAAACTCAGTTTCTATTGGATGACAAAAATAACAAAGAAAGATAACATCAATCAAATGAAAGACTAGTTAAATTTATAAATACTTAGATATATTATTGATGTCTAAGTATGCGTTTTATTATTTTTTGTTTCATATTTATAGTAATTAATTATTATGGATATCATTTTAAAAATTTTAAACTAATTAAAAGATTTGATAGCATTAAATAATATCTTTTTCCAAACATAATCTACATGATATATGGAATTATTTTTTTATTAAAGCATTCTTTTATTAATGTTGAAAAGATTAAATAAAAATTATTTTCGGAGAAAAAAGTGAATATGGTAGTGATACATATATAATATGAGAATTGAAAACAATTTTTTTATAATAGATAATAAATTGCTATCAATATCATTATTAATATATTAAATTATTTTATTTAATTTGGTTAAATACACAATTAATTGCAATATAATGGATGAATTACATATGATTTTTTTTTAATTTTGTAACTAATTAATTTTTTTGTATAAGCATTATAATTAATTTGATCATAATATTTTTTACATGAATCAAATTTATTTTTGGCATAGATTTAAATATATTGAGTATAAAAATATAAGTGTACATCATCTACAATCTAATGTACTTAATAACATGTAAAAATGTTTTTTAATAATATAAAAATATTATTTATATCTTATACTTTGAAGAAAAGTGATATGTCATATCATACACTATCCAATTATATGTTGAAATGAACTAGTTTGAATTCAATGTAATTTTTTGTCTTATATAAGTTAAAATAAATTTGAAATTGATTGAAATTAATAAAATTAATTTTAAAAATATGTTTTTCACAACTTATTTGTTTTTTTTTTTTTGGGTAGAGATTACATATATTTTTCACTGGAGGTAGTTCTACTCAAGTCAGATAAGATCACAATGGACAACAATTATTATAAAATAACTTAATTGTCATTTTCAATTTATTAGTTTCGTTACTTTCATTTATGAGATTTATAATTTGAGTGTGATGTTTTGACTATAAATTTAAATAATTAGAATTTAATTTGATTTAAATTAAAATATTATTTATTACTTAACATTTATTAATTTGTTGTCATGAATTAAGATGATAAAAATTAATTAAAAATTAAATATTTTTGGACGAAAAAGAATTATTCTAATGATATAATAAGTGACTAAGATTTAGTAAATAGAAAAATTCTTTAGATGTTTTTAAATTATAAATAAAGCTATCAAAAGGACCAGTTCGGCTCAGTGGAAAGCAGGTTGGCCCGAATCTCACACCGATTGTCTTTTAGCTAGTCCGATTTGATAATATTTTTAAAGGTTGAGATAAATGAAAAGGTAACAGGAAACAAATTATGTGTATGCAATTTGAAGAAATTTAATTGTGATAAAACTCTAATTCAAAAAGTGAATTTGATCACTGTTAGGATTGTCCAAATGAAGTGAATTTGATGAAGAGTGGTAATCATGTATAAAATAATTGATAAATGTATTTTCCAATATGTATTCATCAAAGGGGCTTAAACAACAACTTTATTTTATTTTTTACTTCCTATATGATGTAAAATAATATTTTCATACAATCAGTTGAACATTGTTTCGGCAACAAATAAAAAGTTGTGTTATACACACACACACACACACACACACACACACACACACACATATATATATATATATAAATTCAATCAAGAAATTATATTTTTTAGCTAAAAAATAAAATATTTATTTTACTCAATTAAAAATTAATAGTCAATTTAAATAATTAAATATTTATAATATAAAAGATTTAAAGAATTATTTCTCTAACTTTTATCAACAGTATTTAGTTACAAAATTCATTTTAAAAATATCTATAAAAATAAAAATTATAATTTAACTAATTATTATAATGCACGCTTAATTAAAACATCCGATGGCACGGGTATAAAGACTAGTATATAATAAAGGATAGGGAGTACAAGAACTATGCATGCTTGTGAAGGCAATGGGTTTGTGGCATAAATATATATAACAGTAAGATTATATACTAATCAACTATGAATGGCTCGTAATTACCTTGTATTACAGCTGAGATTAAATTGCATGAGTCACTAATAATAAATATTTAAAATGCTATACGGATGTTTAAAATAATAATAAAGAGTTAATTAATATTTATATTATAGAAATTATATACATACATATATCAATATTATAATCTTCAAAAAGTGTAAAATAAATAAAAATAACACTAATAATGATTATTAACAATATTAATAAATATAAAATTCAAAAGTAGTAGTAAACTATTATTATAATTTTCAGAAAAAATGTTACAAAATATTAATATAATAATCTAAAATGTAAAAAAAGTAGAAAAATAAAATTATAAAACGGAAAATAACCGTCATAAAAATATGACACATAATAATAAATTGTTCTTCTAATAATAAAAAATAAAAAATAATATTATAAAAATAAAAAATTAAAAATATTACTTAAAATATAAGGTTTTTTTTAAATTGATGATAAAAATATAAAAATAAATTGTTTATCAAAATACATCAAATTTATTGTATAATATGTGAAAATTAAAATTTCAAAATTAAATTCAAATTAACATTATTTAAATTAAAATAATCTTAAAATTCAAATTATCCAAAATAAAAAAATAATTATCTCTTAACAATATAAGAATAATAATATAAATATCATAAAGATATTTAAAATAATAATAAAAATATTGATTAATATTTACAATGTATAAAATTATATATATGTACATTATAATCTTCAAACGAATGTAAAGTAAATAAAAATAAAAAATAACACTAATAATAAATATAAACAATACTAATAAAATATAAAAATAAAAAATAATAGTAAACTAATACTATAATATTAAGAAAAATAAAAAAATATTTCTACAATAATAATAAAATAATAGCCTAAAATCAAAAATAGTAGAAAAATAATATTATAAAAAATAAAATAAACATAATAAAAAGTCATAAATAATGATAAATTGTTATTTTAATAAGAAAAAATAAAATAATATTATAAAAATAAAAATTAAAAAATATTACAAAAATAAGAGGTTGTTATACTCGTGCATTGCACGAGTACCAAGTCTAGTTTTTATACATACTAATAAATTTGTTTTTTGATATCTATATTGTGTTCTTACTCATTTGCATGTGATGATAAGTACAATGTAAACGTTAAGTTGTCAAAATACCTACTTATTTGCTTAATCCTGCATATTTTTGTACAAATTGTCCCTACTTTTCACTTCCAATGATAACCATCCAAACCTCATTCTATACTATGTCATGAAAATCCCATCTTATTATTACATTATTTTTGGGTTTTGATTGAAGGTTATAGAAATTTTGTTATAATTTATTTTAATTAATGTTTTAAAAATTACTTTTTTTTTTGTTGAAGTTTTAAAAATTACTTGGTATGTTAGAAAGTGTTGAATGAAATATAGTAGGTAACATATTAGAGGATTAAATTTTGACATTTCATTACAATCTTAGGTAACAAAACCAATGCAATTGAGTTTCAAATTACTATTTTTTTAGTCAATTTTTTCTTATACATATATCACAATTTAACTTACCAAATGTGAAGCTTGACATGTATTTCTTTTTGAGCTTATTAGTAGTAAGAATAACTTGGAAAGACTAAATAACCTAATAAGACTGAACTTCTGTATTTCTCTTTCATACTATACAATATTTGTATTCTCTTTCTAAAGATAGTGTTTTTTTTTTTCCTTTCTCTATGTAAGAAAAATTTTATATTTAATAATGAGTGCAAATTATTTATAAAGTTAACTCAAAAGAACTCAAATGCGAACTTACTTGAACTATATATCTGAAGCTCATGTTATCATTTCAAATGTTTTCTCTTTTAGGTTTGTAATTTGTCTTTCTATATTATTGCATATCTATAAGAAGTATCAAGATTTGAGGAGAAGATGGATGTTTATATCTATACTATAGATATTACAGATTTAAGTGTTGAAGCAAATATACATGATAATGGAATTTAACATAAAGAAAATTCTATTCAAGTAAATGTCATGAAAATATTAGAAAATGAAATTAAAGAAAAAAATAAACAAAAGACATGGATAATCTTTTGATTTTAAATATTTTGTGTTATTTCATTTTTTTGAAAAATAAATTTGTTGAATAAATTTTTTTTTCTTTTTTATCAACTTTAAACTATTAAATACTAATACATTAACATTTTTATGATTATGTGTTGATCACTTAATTAAAAAATTTAATTGAATAAAAGCATTTTATAGCATAGATTTTATTTTATTTTTTCTAAAATATTAGGCAGTCGCACAAAGTGCGAATTTATATCTAGTTATACAAAATTACACATTACTTTAGCCTTTAGGATCCCCAAATCGAAGCTCATTTTTGTGTAACCAACTCTACAACAAAGAGATGCGCCTCCAAATCCGATATCATCATTGTTTTCATTTTGAATCACTAATACAAGATGCCGAAAACAAATAAGAAAATATGCCCATTTTTTAGTACCATTTATTATGCCTTTATCTGAAACATTGTTTCTTCTAATTGAGAAAAATTTATGCTTTGTATGTACATGTTCTAACTTTGTTGCTCTTACTTATTTTAATGCTTGCAGCTATCCTTATTTCTAATCGTAAAATTAACTTGGTAATCGTATCTATTATCAAGTGCTAGGAATGTATCACTCACGACACAAAGGTGTGGTTGGTCAACTCACTACTACACGAAATAGATTTTAAAGCAAGAATTTAAATCGATTAATATCAAACCGGTTTAAAAAAGAAATGCGGTGACATTTTTGAAATTATAACAAACTTTTTTAAATCGATTCAAATCTTACTAATTTAAAAAGTCAATTTTTAAAATAAAATAATACTCACACCAACTTTTTAAACCGGTTCCACCAGAACCAGTTTAAAAAGTGGGACTTACGAATGTATCACACACTCCACATCGATTCTGCTTCAGAAATAGTACTCACGACTATGTACAGTCAAAAAGTCAAGAGACATGAAATACATTGCGTTGGATGGAGGATATGGGACTCACTAGGAGCCTGCTAAGAAAGCACTTGAAGATTGCATCATTATGGCAAATGAAACTTCACAAGAAGCTTGTTAAGCAAGCACTTGCAGACTCCGCGTTATAGTAAATGAAACTTCTCAGACACATACATGACATGGACATGCTACGAAAGCACGTGAAAACTCTGCATTTGGATTTGGATCATTTGCATCAATCTACCAGAGACAAGCCAAGAGGCATTTGGATTGCCTACCGTTGACTTGAGGTATCACACAGTAACCCACCTTCAGACAATTTTCAACCCTTGGATTCATCCAATGCTATACATCGATTCTGGATTGTCAAGAAGTGAAGAGACGTGAAACGTGTAGCTCAGAGGATGTGAGACCCACTTGCAACCTGCCAAGGAAGCACGTCAAGACTCTGCATCATAGCAAACAAAACTTCTCGGAAACTTACATGACATGAACAATATATTTACATCTCTTGTCTAATTCTTCTTTATTTATATGCACTATACTTGTTCTATGTTAAGCCCCAGAAGCTCTTGTGCTGAACTAAAGAATCTGCGTATTCTGTTCTGTTGCAAGAGGTTGGGTTACGTCTGTGATAAGGTATTTTCCTCCATTTTTAATTTTACTTCCAAATAGAAATAATAAAAGATGAAATGATATGGCTAAGTGGATTACCTATTTTTCCCCCTGTTTTAACTGAAAGAGAATGGTTAAGAATGTGAATGCTGCCCTGAGAATATATTATGGACTTCAAAACCTGAGCTATTCTATGGTTGTCTATGATGAAAAATAACTTGTTTATTTTTTTTTAAAAAAAATATTTGGTGACACAACATGAACTTTTCATTGAAATGCATAAAGACATTCATTTATATTCTTTGTATTATTGATGAAGCTTGCTTTTGTTAAACCAACATAATTCTAAGGGCATCAGCTTCAAATTGCCATTCAGATTGGTCTTCTGAAATTCTCTTTTAACCGAAGTAGTTAGTTATTAGATTTGTGAATTTTAACTGATATGTTGGTTTAATTTCTTATTGTTTCCATTTGCGTGATTATCTATGCTGTTGTGAACATGTGCTTTGCAGATTTAAGTTCTTTTCCAATTGATGTCAATGCTTTTCTCATGACCTAGGGTGTTTAAGCCAAAGTTAATATTCTAGAAGCACCTACTACTAGTAATAGAAGCTGAACCATGCATGTTGGATTTCAACCTTGTTTGGTTTGATGGAAAGCAAACACAAGGTTATAACACACATTTCAGGTTTTATTTCCGGGCCATTCAAAATAAGCTTTATTACAAATTGGACCGAATTCTAAGTGCTTTACTGCTTTCTCTCTTTTAGCAGTCTCTGTTTTCAGGTATACAGATGAAAAACAAGCACTGCTTGACTTATAAAGAAGCTGAAACATAAAAGATTCAACTGTCAATATCAGTTTGTATCTAAAGTTGAGATATTTCTAAACAATCTGTTCATTAAACAGCTGCAGTGTCTTGAACATACTGCATAATTTTCAATCAATAGATATCAGACAGTCATCTGTTTGATAATATGTCAAGGAAATATTGATCTGAATTTGAAGTTTAGGACTTCAGGTTTTGATCTGCTCTGCTATAGTGTAATCTGAAGTTTTGATTCATTATTCATGTGATTAGGCTTTTTTATATCTAATCATTTACTTAGATTTTGATATGTTGAAATGGACTATCAGCTTTCCCAAGTCCAAAGCAAGCCACTAATTGAGGCAAAAGAAATCTCCAAGGATCACAAAACACCTCAAAGTCACACAAGCAATTTGGTAAACATTTGTCTAGTTGTTCTTTTGTAGGTGAGCAAGAGTATGAACTTTGAAGTCTGAACTGTTTGATCTCATTTTAGATAGATTTATTAATTCCAACAAATAATATTAAGGACAAGTTTCAAGAACACATTGAAAAATAAAAGCCTTATTTTTTTTTCTTCAAGTGTAGTGTTATAACCATTGCAGGCACAACACTTGGAATTCATAATGGCTAAGCAGCAAATGATCAGTGCTTTTGCTTCTTCCTCTAACTCTTCTTCTGTGGTTTCTTCTAAAAAATATGATGTTTTTCTAAGCTTTCGAGGTGATGACACTCGCAAGAACTTCACAAGTCATCTTCGTGAAGCTTTGATGCAAAAGAAAGTTGAAACCTATATAGACTACCGACTTGAAAAGGGAGATGAAATCTCACTGGCACTCATCAAAGCCATCGAAGATTCTCATGTATCTGTTGTCATCCTCTCAGAGAACTATGCTTCCTCAAAGTGGTGCTTGGAAGAACTCAACAAGATTCTGGAGTGCAAGAAAAACCAAAGACAGATTGTCATACCGGTGTTTTACAACATAGATCCATCTCATGTGAGGAAGCAGACTAGGAGCTATGAGCAAGCCTTTGCAAAACATAAGGCAGAACCCAGGTGCAACAAATGGAAAGCTGCTCTCACTGAAGTAGCAAATTTAACTGGTTGGGACTCTCGAGATAAGTAAGTAAAATGAATTGAGAGTGGTCAATTTTCTAAAAAAAAAAAAAGAGAAAGATAATGAATTGCTTTTAAATTGAGATGGCCAAATTTGATTCTAAATCCAACAGAAAGATAAGGATGATGAAACTATAACAAAAATCGTATGATATCAAATTATATATAAAAGCGAATAGTGATAGATATAGTTGTTTCCTTCTTTTGTGCATGCTTGTGCAATGCAACTGCTACTCTGTAGTGAAGTTTCTTTGTCCATGAATGTGTCTTATTGAGTAGAGTTAAAAAATAATTCTTTTTTACTTATAATTGAATAAATGACAAAATAAGAAATGCACGAGAGATAGTAAATTAACAAAAATTTCCTTTATGTGGTTTGGGAAAATTCTCCTCAGTCCTAGGTCTTACTAGGTTTTCATTATGTGAACAATAATATTCTGATAGTATATTATACACATTGAAATAATATGTACAAATAAGCGACGATGATTTATTGCAGTTTGCTAAGTTTTCTTTTGAAAAAGATTCAAATATTTTCTCTTAAATAACACAAAAAATAAATTTTAAACATTGATATCTCCATTACACCCTGACTTCTTTCATTTATTTCTTTTTTATTATTTGATAAAATATTTTATTTTTTATAATTTTTATTGTAAGAATAATGATATTTTATTTTTTAGACAAACATTCTATTTATCTTCTGATAGATTTCATCACGGGAACAATTGCATTTCTTTTTCTTTTTTTTAGAAATAGTATTGTGTATAATTTATTTTTATTTATTATTTTATTTTTAATAGTCTTTTTGTTTTATAATTCGTTATTGTTATGTTAAAGGCTATACATTTGCACTCAAATGATTTTATTTGTCTTCTATTTATATTAACTTGATTATAATTGATTTGAGAATTAAAGGTTATTTATTTAGCTTTGCCAATGGGGCAAGTTTATGAACGCTATATAATTAATAGGATATCTTCCTAAAAATTACGATTAACATAGATATCAATTTTTAATATAAAAAATTCACCAAGGTTCTTGGTAGTATATAGAGGGTGGAAATAGGTCATGTCAGACTTTGATAGGCTTGAGCCTAGCTTCCATTAAAAAGATAAAGCTTAAATTTGACTTATTTATTTTTCATAGGCCTTTTCTAAATATCTGGACTTAGCCTGTGTAAAAGCCTAGTTTAGCCTGTAAATAGGTTAAAAGATTGTAGGAAACTCGTGTCTCTGCTAGAGTTTCCACCATCCCTGAAAGAGCTTCACGTAGTTGATTGCAGGAAATTCGTGTCTCTGCCAAAGCTTCTACCATCCCTGAGATTCCTTTGGTTACGTGATTGCAGGAAACTCATGTCTCTACCAGAGCTTCTACCATCCCTGAGAGAGCTTTGGTTACATGATTGCAGGAAACTCTTGTCTCTGCCAGAGCTTCCACCATCCCTGGGAGAGCTTCGCTTATATGATTGCAGGAAACTCGTGTCTCTACCAGAGCTTCCACCATCCCTGGGAGAGCTTCGCTTACATGATTGCAGGAAACTTGTGTCTCTACCGGAGCTGCCACCATCCCTAGAAGAGTTGAAGGCCTTTGGCTGCACTTCTCTGGAGACAGAGTTCACTCAACTGCTAGTGTTACAACACATGTTACACAACATACCTCATCTCTTACATGATTGGAACGGAAGCAGCATGTGTTTCATCGTCCCGGGAGACCATGTCACGGTCAAGTATGGGTTTCGTACAATAGGAAGTTCAATGACTATTCCACATCTCCCACTATCTGACTTGTACGGTTTCATTTATTGCATCATTCTTCCTAATGAATTATTCCAAGGATTTGTTTCATGTTCTATCCATCAAGATGGCAAACAGGTCGGCTGGGGCAACAATTATGGTACAGCTTGGGAAAATTTAATTTCAGATCACGCGATATTTTGGTATGGTAAAAGGCCACAGTATCTTTTCAGTGACATACCAATTAAATTTGAATTTTATTTCAAAGATGGCTATCGTAGACACGAAAATGGTCAAGTGAGAATAAAAGAGTGTGGGGTCTTCCTAGTGTATGACTCAGAATCAGGGTTGAAGGTGTTTGGTAGTAGTAGCAAGGAAATTTTTGAATCAAAATCCATTACTGATCAAATCTCCACTAATGAGTCACAGCCCAGAGCAATTGGGGTTGGAGGCTCTAATAATGAAAATGAATTGGAATGGGATCAACTTCTTCACGTGATTACTTCATCGGTACGAAACCTCACCCACTCCTTGATTGTAGGCTCCTTATTTGTTACATTTTTCTCAAATGAAATTAGTCCTTCAAATATAGAAATTATCAGTTGGCAATTAGTTCTAGAAAATTATGCCTAGCATATTGCAATAATATTGTCCTGTATTTACATGTTGAGCAGGTTTTCTTTTGAAACACTTGATGAAAATATTGGTGGGAAATGAGCACTAGCTTGGTGGAAGAGTTAAAGTAGTACTCTATTGTTTGGTGATCCATTTCTCTCATGTAGAAATAAAAAAGGACAATTGTGGTATTTATTCTACAGAATCCTTAGACACAGTAAATGGGTGATATCAAACTACGATGGTAATGGATTGATGATTCAAAATTTAGATATAAAAGTGCATTTTGGTTTGTAGCTTTGTATCTATCCGACTGTTGGAATTAATTGAGATTATGATTTTATTCTCGAGAGTTATATATATCACAATGGTGTAATAAGTTGCAACTTTTGGCCATCATTTCTTTTATAGTATTAAAATCTTAAAGTAATAAAAAATATCGTATTATGAGATAGGCTATTAACTCAACAACGAAGAGTTGGCAAAGCATCTTTAATCCTATTCATTAGGATAATATTGTTTTTTACTTGATAATTAAGTTAGGTCATTATTGAACTCAAAGAAGTTATAGGGAACCACAATTTGTTAAATAGTTAATTGAAAAGGAAATAACAATATTAAATTCTTAGACTAAAAAAAAATAAAATACTTTATGTTACTTTCTTTTACTCCTTTAAAACGATCATAATATTTACTTAAGGAGATCACTAGAGTTCATCAACTTCACTAACTAGAATGCAATATCCTTATGAAGTTCTCCATCCTCAGCTAGTTTAACCATAATAAGTTTTGTACATGTTTGTTTACTCCAACTTAAAGTTCTTTCTAAGAAAATCACTATTGCATTTACTAACCTTAATAATCAGATTGTACATTTCATTACAAACTAGATATATACCCGCGCATTGTGCGAATGTTAATTATTTAATTATAATTATTAAATTAAATAAAAAATAATGAAGAGATATGTGGAAAAATTGGCACAGTAAATAAAATAGAAAAATATCTTTAATTATATACATATAATATTATCATTTAACAAAAGAAATGGTACTATTTCAAATTAGAAAATAGGATAAAAAATGAGTATATACTTTTTAAATAATTTAATACTAATAGTGTTAAATGTATGATAAGTTTATTAACTTTTATAATAATTACTTTAAAAGATATACTTAGAATAATTTTTTATTAGTTGACAGTGTAAAAATCTTTACACATTCAATGCATGAAAATTAAAATCTTATTTAAAAAGAGATTTTTTTTCTTTTCCAAAGAAACTATTTTTCAATAAATAATGATTTATTTTATTCATATAAATTTAACATTAATTTTCTTGTACAAAAAGACAAAGTATCCTCAATTTATAAATCTCATGTTTTAGGTTTGTTTACTAATTTAGTCCTTTAATTTATTTATTTTATTCAATTAAGTCCATCTTTTATTAAAAGGTATAATTAGGTCCCATTATTTTCAAAAATGTTGTAATGTTGCCCTTTGACATCACTTTTTATTATGTTTTTCATGTCATTAGTGTAAAATTAGACAAAAAATGACATTATTTTGGGTGAAATGGTAAAATTTGAGCGTTTTTGAAAATAATGGGACCTAATTGAACATATTAATAAAAGAAATAAATTAAAAGACCAAATTATTAGTAATTAAACCTATGTTTTACTGTAGTTCTAAGAGCTAAATTAAAATGTTAACACCTATGGTGCAACATTACGATTATAGCATATATTAAACTACAATTTTAGAAATTAACCTCTTTTTTTCAGTCATTTCATTACATTATAACAAGGTAAACAAGGCAACATCAAACAAAAAAATGATAGTTGTACATATAAACATAATATGTATTATATTTATATAAAAATAAAAATATTATAAATAGATAAATAAATAAACAAATTATTTAGTGGTGGTCATATAATTTTCATCTTTCTTTTATTTTTTCCTTATCTTTTTTTATCAAATATATTAAAAAGTAATATCTAAATAATTTATTTATTAGAGATATTTTTAAAATTATTGAAAATATTAATTATATAATAAATAGAATTTTAAATTATTCCTAATTATTTTAAATGCTAATAAAACAATGTATTTAGATCTTTAAAGTAGTTACTATTTTAGTTATATTTTTTCATTATAGAAATAATTGAAATAATTGCAAAGGAGGCATAGATATTATTATTCCTGTATCTTGACATAAGGCTTTTTTTTTCCTGAATTATGACCAATGGCGAAATGATAGGAGTGTGCCACGTAAGCAAAAAGAATGATATGGAAGAATGTCTGCTTTCTAAAAAGGCTGAGGTGGCAACGTCACAATCTAAATCTTAGACTTTATATATTATAAATAAATAGATGTGTTTAAGATCCTCAGTTATTTTATGTGGAAAATCATTACTGCATTTGTTAACTTTAATAATCACCTTAAATATTTCATTACAAGCATGTTTAAGATCATTAAACTTATTTTATTTGTAACAAGTTTAGTACATGTAATATATAATATATATGCTCTAACTTGAAAGAAGTGTTGGAAATTCTTTCATAGTTTTATTTATCAATTATACATTTCCTCATTACAATTATTGTTTCATGTGTATATTTTCTAATGTATTTAGGATTTCATTCCTAATCTCTTTCTATAATTAGTTAAGCTTAATACACAACTTAGTTTAGGCTCATATAGTTTTATATACGTGGAAGTGACATTACACATCAATACAAATTGATTACTAAAATTTTTAATTACCAATAAGTTTGTCCTGCTAATTTATTAATTTATAAACACTTTCATCCCTCAAAAGGATAAATTTATATGTAGATAAAGGCTTCACAAACCAATGGTAGTTTTAAGTTAACTCTATATAAGCAATTCAATCACAAAACAATGATATTTATATACTTGCGCAACACTTCCATCTTTCTTTAACCTCATTTTTTATTCTCCTTTCCTATAACATCACATAATCTATTTCATCTTTCATTTTCTCTCACCTCTTCTTATCTCTCCCTAAGTGTATACATCTAGTAGGTGTATGAGTATCATTTTTCATCACAAAAAGCCTCTCTTTTAAGTAGTACAAAGGCAAATGTATACATCTAGTAGGCAAGTTACAAAGCATTATACTACATTGAAAATAACGAAAACAAAATTTGATACAAGATTCCCAAATATAACAATATCAGCTAGAATAGTAGCCTGTTATACATCTTCAAGCATACTGCATTCATTAATATATGTTGCAGTGGAATCAAAGTTATGAAATAGTAAAAATGAACAACTACAAAAGCATTAAGAGGTTTTCTTCCCTTTCGTGGACTCTTTGTGAGTCGAGGACAAAAACATTATGTTAGGTGCTTCATAAACACTTCCATACAGTTCAAGTAATCATATTATTATATCAATAATCAATGAATAGGGGTCATATCTTTTTCTCAATAACTCAAACCATCAATATGTTTGATGATCTTTCTATCACTGTTCATCAAGTACCATCTCATCAAAGCATCACCAAATCACAACACTTGGCATTTTAGTACGCTTGGCAATTAATAAATTAAATTGCACTAGCAATATAAACTCTAAACAACTATCTACAGAAAATACAAAATCATACTATCAACAGGTCATGTATCCTTCAAACTGCACTGTAGATCAGAGGCTAGCAACACTAAGCTTATTATATAGGAACACTAATGCAGCTTGCCACAAGATCGAAGGTCATGGAAGAGGTCCTGGTAGCAGACCTGCACATACGTCGAGCTCTTGTCGACGAATATTGTGTAGCTAACAAGATATAACAATTAGGCTTTCATAGCAAATGTGATATCCCTAACTGTGACGCATGCACCATATGTGTTGCTTAGCCACTACAACATCACGCAAGCTCTTTTTGTGGTTGCAGCATATGCATCATGGTGCATAATGTTGAACTTGCTCATCAGTAACCCTACGACATCCTCACGAGTATAACAAGTGTGCTCACAAACCTTGCCTATAATAGGCAAGTGTAGGAGAAATGACACATCATTTAGGGTGATGGTCATCTCCCCTATTAGCAGGTGGAAAAAGTTAGTGTCCTTATGCCCTTGCTCAACAAAGGTACATATGATGCCCTTGTTGGAAGCAGTATACTTGCCTCTATAAGAGGGGTGAGCCCCAAAATTCACACGAGTTTTGTGACTGGCGGGTGCATGGGCATCGACAAGACCTTACTCTCGTGGCTGACTAGCTTGAGCTTAGGGTAGGGCTATCCGAGCCATATATGTCTAGCAATATCGTTCTTATAGGACCTAAGTAGAGACAAATTTGTAAGACCTCCTCTAAATGGGGATCCAATAATGCGTTCAGCAAGATCAACTTGAGGCATCTTTGCCTCTACCTTTGGTACCTCAACCTTTGCCTCAGGTATGTTAGCATGTACCTCCTCCTATTATTGCTGCCTAACTGCTATGGATGCAGCATGTCTAGCCTGACGTGCAAATGCAGTTGGCAGTGGGTACTTAGATATATCTAGTGCAATGTCTGACGGAGAGCCTTGTTTAGGACAAAAGGCACCAAACCTCATACACGCCATAATGAATCTAAAACAAAATAATTTAATAATTAGATAATAATTAATAATAAATTATAATCAAAATTATTAATTTGTAGTTATATATAATTACAGAAATATTCTAAAAAAGTATTAGTTAAAATTAATAAATTATTAAAAGACAAAAAATAATTTAAAAATTACATAATACATAAAATGCATAATAGAATCACATTTTCGTTATGTATCTTACCCAGATACATAATAAAATTATGAAATTATGATTCTGTTATGTATCTTGGTTGGATACATAAAGAAAATGTGATTCCGTTGTGTATCTAGCTCAATACATGATGGAAAAATGATTCTATTGAAGCTAAAAGCCAAAAAAAGAAAAGGAAAAACTCACCTATGATGACGAGAATACAGCGGCGAGAATGTAGCGAAATGTGGTGGCGAAAAGGTGGCAATGAGAGTGTGGGGGCTTACTTTGGCAAGAACAAGAAAGAGTGGAGAGTGGGAAGAAAGCGGGGAGGCGCGGGCTGAAAATCAGAAAAGGGGAGGTACAGGGTGAGAATAGAAAAGAGAAAGTGAAGGGGGAAGGAGGGGTGAAGGGTTTTAACACTGGGGACAAATATGTCTTTTTATGTTTTTTTTTTTTAAAGTTTAGGGTGAGAATAGAAAAAAAAAAGGGTAAAAATAGCAGTGGTCGAGGCTTAATTCCAACCCAGCCTCTTTTAGCTCGAACAGTCCAATAGAACCACTGTACACTTGTGAATCATTTGTTCCCCCAAGTTTCATATTACAAGCCTTGTATGTTACCTTCTCCCTAGGCAAAATATTTTCTCTTTCCAGAAGCACATTTACGGGCCCTGCTTCATGCAAGGATAGTTGACCTGTTACTTTCAATGAATTAGCACGTTTCCCTCTAGACATACGATTCTCCTAACCCCTTATTGACAACACTTTTTTTGTTTAGGTTCTTCTGCTGTACCACGCCTTCATCTAAGCATATGTCACTTGCACTACACCCATTTGGTATAACATCACGTATTGCCTTTTGGGTCACAACTCACAACAGTAGAGGTATTGTGGATGCACTGCACCCCCGCATGCCTAACATTTAATGTTGGGCAATGAACTTGGTGACTTTCCTCTCCCCTCTTTTGAGCTTTGTTTAGAATTCGTACATACTTCTGAAAAGTTTTGGGCTTCCCTCAATATCCTATGAAGGTTGTCATCTTGCGCCTCTTGTGAGCCAAACCTAAACTCCGATGTATAGCTTAATTTCTTCCTCAAAATTGTCCACTTCATCACCTTTTATTACGTTAGTCCCTGTTGTTCTAAAGACATTATCCCTGTACACCTCTTCTACTACTCTGATAGGATAAATGTTTCTTTTGATATCCACTCTCATAGTCCGATTAATTACTTCTTGAGTCGTGGTCCTCGTTAGAATCTTAGCGACGTCCATTCTATATTTCCTCCTTGTGCTCTCATCTATGTTAATGTATTGTCCAAAGGTAGCACCAATGATCCTCAAAAATTCTTCACATGCATGTGCTGGGATCACCAAGCATTTGACCCATACCAACCTCTCGTTGTCTACTGTTAACGGAGTCCAACAGTTGATTTCGTCAAAGCACTGCATGATCCAACCCCTTGCATCCTAGACTAGCCTAGGAATTTCATCTTTATCTTCGACTTCACAAAAAGCGAGATTGGCACCTAGAGGAGTAACTTTGACCGAAGAGTACCTCTCTGAGTGAAACTTCTCTTGTAAGTGGTATATGTCACCTAGAATTTTAACTCTTCTAATTAGGGCCGACAATGTATTAAAGCAACTCGAACATAGTTTGAGACCCAATTTGAGAATTGACTCGTTGAACTTGGTTCATCAATCAAATGAACTAAACTTGAGTTAAAAATTTAGAATTAGCTCGTTAAATAAAAGAACTAAACTTGAACTATATATAGTTCGACTCGATTGGTTCATGAACTAGCTAATATATATATATATATATATATATATATATATATATATATTTCAATTCATATAATTATTATAATTATTTTCATATTAATTTTATTTTTGTATGAAATAAATAAAAATATGTAAAATAATTATAATTTTAAATCGAATCAAGCTAACGAGCTGAATCGAGTTGTTCGTGAGCTTGACTCGAGTCGAGTTTGAACTAGAAAAAAAAGGTTCATATTGAACTCGAGTCGAGCTTCGTGCTGAGTTAGTTCTTAACAAGTTGAGTCAAGCTTGGTTCAGCTCGACTTAGTGTAACTCATTTCTAGCCCTACTTCCAACATATGAAAAACCTAGCCCTTGGATTTCTCTAGAGTCTATGTTATCCTTAAAATGCGAAAAGTTTTTTGACACACATTTTGCTTGTCCATATAATTGTTGTAATCTATAATTTAATATTAATATATTTTATTAATATATTATTAATTATTTTTTAATTTTACAAAAATATTTGGCAACATATATATATATAATTGTGGATATTAATACACACTCAAATAATTTTATATTCACACATATCTTATATCATTTTAAATTAAAAAAAAATGTGTTTTGAAAAATATTGCCTTTATAGTTATATTCTCATTTATATATAATTTCAATTTATATTGAATTTTAATAAGAGATATTAACATTAAAAATATTTTAAATTAAATTTTGTAATTATAAGTTTTTTCTTTAAAATTGAGTTTAATAGGCATGTGGTGTCAAAAGTTTTGTATAGTTAATTATAAGATATATTAATTTCAAATGCCCAATTAAAATATTTTTCTATGATGATGAATATTGGTTTCGTAATTTATTGTCTTATATAAAAGCTATTCCTTTAAATCAAATGACACCAATACTTAATTTGTAAAAAATTTATAATGCACCATAGTCTTGAACTTGATTTTTGAAATATTCTGAAGCAATCATTTATGTGTTTATTTTACGTTATCACTTATCAGGTACTATTTATATTGCCTTTGATCTTATTTATATTCTATCTGAATTTTTTTTTATAATTATGTATGAATATAGAGTAGACTTATACATACATACATACATACATACGTATGTACGTACATATATATATATATATATATATATATATATTCATATATATTAATTTTTATTTTAATATTGATATGAATTAAAAATTTATGTAATTATATTTTGTAATAATTAATATTCTTAAATATATTTTTGGTCTCTCAAATTTGGGTTAAGTTTGCTTTTGGTCTCTCAAACTTAAAAGTGATTTTTTTAGTTTCTTAATTTAGTACTAGCTCACTTTTGGTACATCTTTTGTGATCTTTGTAGTCCTTGATAAGGATCAAAGTGAGCTATTTTTAAATTAGGAGGGTTACAAAAATTACTTTTAAATTTGAGAGACAAAAAATAAACTTGACCAAAATTTAGGAGACTAAACAAATAATTAAGCTTAATTAATTTATCATTTAAATCTCTATTTCTATTGGATGACAAAAATAATAGAGAAAGAAAACATCAATCAAATGATAGACCAATTAAATTTATAAATACTTGGATATATTATTGATGTCTAAGTATATGTTTTATAAATGCTTGGATATACTATTGATGTCTAAGTATATGTTTTATTATTTTTTGTTTCATGTAAATAGTAATTATTTATTATGGATATCATTTTAAAAATTTTAAACAAATTAAAAGATTTGATAGCATTATGTAATATCTTGTTCCAAACATAATCTACATGATATACAAATTATTGTTTTATTAAAGTATTTTTTTATTAATGTTGAAAAGAATAAATAAAAAATATTTTCAGAGAAAAAACTAAATATGGGAGTGATACATATATAATATGAGAATTGAAAACAATTTTTTTATAATAGATAATAAATTGCTATCGCTATCGTTATTATTATATTACATTATTTTATTTAATTTGATTAAATGCATAATTAATTACAATATAATGGATGAAATATCTATGATTTATTTATTTTTTTAATTTTATAACTAATTAATTCTTTGTATAAGCATTATAATTAATTTGATTGTGATATTTTTATATGAATCAAATAGATTTTTGGCATAGATATGAATGTATTAAGTATAAACATATGAGAGTACATCGTCTACAATTTAATATAATTATCAACATGAAAAAAATGTTTTTTTAATAACATAAAAATGTTATTTATATCTTATGTTTTGAAGAAAAGTGATATAAATCATTATACACTATCTAATTATACATTGATATGAACTAGTTTTAATTCGATGCAATTTTTCATCTAATACAAGTTAAAATAAATTTAAAATTTATTGAAATTAATAAAATTAATTTAAAAAAATATTTTTCACAACTTATTTGTTTTTTTTTTTGGGTTGAGATTATATATCTAGAGACAATTCTACTTAAGTCAGATAAGATCACTATGGACAACAATTATTATAAACTAATTAAATTGTCATTTTCTATTTATTAGTTTTTTTACTTTATTTATGTGATTTATAATTTGAGTGTGATGTTTTGACTATAAATTAATATAACTGGAATTTAATTGGATTTAAATTAAAATATTATTTATTACTTAACATTTATTAATTTGTTGTCATGAAAAAATTAATTAAAAAATTAAATATTTGTGGATGAAAAAGAGTTATTCTGATCATATAATAAGTGACTAAGGTTTAGTAAATAGAAAAATTCTTTAATTGTTTTTAAATTATAAATAGAGCTGTCAAATAGGCTAGCTTAATTTGGTGGAAAGCAGGTTGGGCCAAATCTCTTACAAATTGTGTTTTTATTGGTCCGGTTTGATAATGTTTTTAAAGATTGAGATAAGTGAAAGGGTAATAGGAAACAAGTTATGGGTATACAATTTGAAAAAATTAAATTGTGATAAAACTCTAATCGAAAAAGTGTATTTGATCATTGTTTGAATTGTCCAAATGAAGTGAACTTGATGAAGAGTGGTAATCATGTATAAAATAAATGATAAATGTATTTTGTAATTTGAATTAAGAGGGGCTTAAACAACAATTTTGTTTTATTTTTTACTTCCTATATGATATGAAATAATATTTTTATATAATCAGTTGACATTCTTCCAGTTTAATATTTTAAAAAATAAAAGTTCTATTATATATATATATATATATATATATATATATATATATATATATATATTAAAAAATTCAATTAAGAAATTATAATTTTTTAACTAAAAAATAAAATATTTATTTTACTCAATTAAAAATTAATAGTCAATTTAAATAATTAAATATTTATAAAAATATAAAATATTTAAAGAATTATTTCATTAACTTTTATCAACAATATTTAGTTACAAAAGTCATTTTACAAATATCAATAAAAAATATAAATTATAATTTAACTAATTACTATAATGCACGCTTAATATAAAAAATCGCATGTCACATGCAGGAATAAAGACTAGTATATAATAAAGGATAGAGAGTACAAGGACTATACATGCCTGTGAAGGCAATGGGTTTGTAGCATAAATATATATAAAATTAAGATTATACACTAATCAACTATGAATGGCTCGTAACAACCGTGTATTACACCTGAGATTAAATTGCATTAGTCACTAATAATAAAAATTGAAAATGCTATAAGGATATTTAAAATAATAATAAAAATTTTGATTAATATTTATATTAAAGAAATTATATGTGTGTGTGTGTGAATATTATAATCTTCAAAAAATGTAAAATAAATAAAAATAACAGTAATAATGAATATAAAAATATTAATAAAATGTAAAATTCAAAAGTAATAATAAACTACTACTATAATCTTAAGAAAAAGAAAAATGTTACAAATATAAATATAATAGTCTAAAATGGAAAATAGTAGGAAAATAATATTATAAAACAGAAAATAAACATTATAAAAAATGACACATAATAATAAATTGTTATTCTAATAATGAAAAATTAATAAAATAATATTATAAAAATAAAAATTTAAAAATATTACTTAAAATATAAGATTATTTAAATTGATGAGAAAAATGTAAAAATAAATTATTTATCAAAATACATCAAAATTATTGCATAATATGTGAAAATTAAAATTTCAAAAATTAAATTTAAATTAACATTGTTAAAATTAAGATAACCTTAAAATTCAAATTATCCAAAATAAAAAATAATTATCTCTCAAAATATAAAAATAATATTATAAGAAATATTTAAAATATCATAAAGATATTTAATATAATAATAAAAATATTGATTAATATTTACAACATATAAAATTATATATATAAACAATACTAATAAAAAATAAAAAATAATAGCAAACTAATACTATAATATTAAAAAAAAAAAGTTACTATAATAATAATAAAATAATAGTCTAAAATCTAAAATAGTGGAAAAATAATATTATATAAAATAAAATAAAAATAATAAAAAGTCACAAATAATGACACAATTTTATTATAATAAGATAAAATAAAATAATATTATAAAATGAAAATTTTAAAAATATTACAAAAATAAGAGGTTGTTATACCTGTGCATTGCATGGGTACCAAGTCTAGTGTTTATGCATACTAATAAATTTGTTTTTTGATATCCATATTGTGTGTTCTTACTCTTTTGCATGTGTTTGATAAGGTTGTAAGTTCAATATAAACGTTAAATTGTCAAAATTCCTACTCATTTGTTTAATCCTGCACATTTTTGGTACAAATTGTCCCTACTTTCCATTTCCAATGATAACCATCCAAACCTTATTCTAAGCTACGTCACGAAAATCCCATCTTATTATTACATTATTTATGGGTTTTGATTGAAGGTTATAGAAATTTTGTTAAAAATTACTTGGTACGTTAGAAAGTGTTGAATGAAACATAGTAGGTTAAGTTCCAACTTTTCATTACAATCTTAGGTAACAAAACCACTGCAATTGAGTTTCAAATTACTATTGTTTTAGTCAATTTTTTCTTATACATATATCACAATTTAACTAACCAAATGTAATGCTCTAACATGCATTTCTTTTTGAGCTTATTAACAATAAGAGTAACTTGGAAACACTAAATAACCTACAAAGATTGAACTTCTATATTTCTCTTTCATACTATACAATATTTGTATTTTCATTTTAAAGATGGTGTTTTTTTTCTTCCCTTTTTTTGTATAAGAAAATTTTTATACTTAAAAATGAGTGCAAATTATTTATAAAGTTAACTCAAAAGAACTCGAATTCGAACTTACTTGAATTATATGAAGCTCATGTTATCGTTTCAAATGTTTTCTCTTTTAGGTTTGTAATTTATCTTTTTATATTATTGCATATCTATAAGAAATATCTAGATTGGAGGAAAGGATGAATCTTTATATGCTTAGTATAGATGTTGGAACCAAAGACGTGTGAAGCGTCTAGTCCCTCAAAATTTTAAAGATAACAAACTTATTAAGTTTTGAGTTTCTGTTGTGAAAAATGTTTTTCTATAGCGTCTAATTCGTGTTCTATATCAAGGCATCCAACACGCCAGTTTTAAAAAGCATCCAACAGACTTGTATATGAACGTCGTCCAAGTGTAAGTCTATCTCCAAATGACTAAGTGTTTAAAGCTCGTCCATGCATCTTTCACTTATATATCTTGTGACTAATGCTTTACCTTTTTAAGTGATCTAACGTTCAAATATCTAAGCATTAATTGAAAGGCAGACACATCTTAGTGTATAAGCACAACGTTACAGAAAAAGGAAGTCAACCTATCAAGCTGACAAGTTGGATAAAGAATGATTAGAAAAGTAGCCTCCAACATAGTCTTGCACTTTTTGTTTTGGTGCAAGAACTAAAGTTATTTTTCTGACTCCTTTGAAGGCTCGATACACGCACACTTATTCTCTTTTTGAAGACTAAAGCTAAATCTTCAACGGCTACTTCGAAAAAACTATATATTTCAGCTCAAAGAAAAGATCTACTAGGTGTGAAAATGAATATGAAAAAGAACAACTATATTCTTACATTTACTGGACAACCTTGAAAACTTTTTGAAGTGATTTTATCTTCTGTACTTAAACCTTCATACTCTCACATTGTGAGTTGATTACTTTGTAAACAACTATTTTTTGTTGTGAAAGCTTGAAGAAGCTTAATAAGAAAGAATACTTGGGTGGTTAAGCAATTTGGGTTGATTGCTTTGTAAAGTCTAAAGAGGCTGTGAAGAATACTTGTGTAACCTACGGTTGGTTAGTGAACACCTTCAGATTGAAGTGACTGGACATAGCTCAAGGTTGAGTGAACCAGTATAAAATCTCTGTATTCTTATTCTTTCCTTATCCCTTTGTTAAGCTACTTTTCAAACTCATTTTTGATTAAGTGAAAAAGTTTTTAAAATGCACAATTCAACCTCCTTTCTTATGCAATTTTTGCTCTTTCAATTGGTATCATAGCTCGGCCTCTTGAGGTTGAGCATCTAACAATACAGGGGTTAAAAGATCTTGAGAACTATGGATAATGAAGGACAAGCTGTCAACAGACCACCTCTCTTCAAGGGTCAAAATTATGACTATTGGAAACAGAGAATGATGGCCTTTTTTGATGCTTGCTACATCGACATGTGGGACGTTGTGGAAACAAGTGACTATCTATTATGTATGCCTTATCTGAATCTGAATATGAAAAAGTGCATAGTTTGAGAAGTGCCAAAAAATGTGGGATATCCTAGCGCTTACTTGTGAGGGTACCACACAAGTAAAGAGATTAAACTAAGCTTGCTTGTTAGATAATGTGAATTATTTTCTACAGAAGAAAATGAAACTATCAAACTTATGTTTAGTAGATTTCAAACCATTATAAATAATCTGAGATCCCTAGGTAAAACTTATGATAACTATGATCATATTGACAAAATCTTAAGAAGTTTGTCTAGATAGTGGAGACCATAGGTTATGGCATTACGAGCATCCAAGGACTTAATATCACTCTCCATGGAAGAGTTACTTGGAACTCTCGAGGTTCATGAGTTGGAGTTGAAGTAAGATGAAGGACAGAGAAGAGGAAAATCCATTGCCTTAAGCGTCTAGTATTCAACAAAAGGATCATTGTCCAAAGCCCTATATGTGGAAGAATCTTCTGAGGAAGCATCCGAAAAGGATGACTCTGATGAGGATGAGATATCTTTCATATCTAGAAAGATACAAGCCCTGTGGAGAAAGAAAAGAGGGTCCAGTGCTAGAAACTTTACAAAGAAGTTTAGCAAGGAGCCCAAAGAGAAGAGTCCACCAGTTTGTTTCGAATGTCAAAAGCCTGAACACATCAAATGGAGAAAAAGAAAACCTTCTCCAAAAAGAAGAAGAAAGGACTCATGGCTACTTGGGAAGACATGGACCTATCCTCAACAGAAGAAGAAGGTGAGGAAGAAGCAAACATTTGTCTCATGGCTGAGGCCAGTTCAGAAAGCTTAGAAAATGAGCAAGACGAAGAGGTAAATTTTAATGACATATTTTCTCTTCAAGAGGCATATAATGAACTGCTTTCTAATTCTTCAACTCTCTTAGTAGGTTATAAAGATTTAAAAAGGAAGTTTTCCAAAATGTCAAAAGAATTCAATTTACTAAAAGAAAATTATGAAAACATTTTGAAAGAAAATGAAGAATTAAAGGCAAAGGATGTTCCAGAAGTGTCATTTTCCAATGAAGCATTAGAGAGCTTCAAAAGGAAGTAACTTACCTAAAGGAAAGTCTATCCAAATTTGTCAATGAAACTAAAAACTTAAAAAATAAAATCTTGTCTTATAGAAGAAGTCCACATGACAAATCTAGACTTGGCATTGTAAAGAAGGAAGCCTTTAGAACAACTAAAAATACTTTTTTCTATAAATTGTGTGGAAAGAGTAGTCATGAATCATCACGATGTACTCATCGTCCAATTACAGAGGCGTCCAATGCCTTCAGAACTAACAAGATGGAACCCAAGTCTATTTAGGTACCTAAGTCTATGATTATTCCTATTGAAGATCTGCTTAACAACAAAAAGGAAGCTCCAATCATGGTACCTGGACAGTGGCTACTCACGACACATGACAGGAGAAAAGTCTATGTTCTAAAGCCTTTAATCAAAGAATGGTGGATGGGTCATCTTTGGAGGAAATCAGAAAGGGAAGATAACGGAAATAGGTAAAATTGGCAAGCACCCCTTACCTTCTATTGATAATGTTTTATATGTTGAAGGACTTAGACACAATTTGTTGAGCATAAATCAATTATCTAATAGTAGACATAGTGTCTCCTTTAACAAAGATGAATGTACAGTCAAAAACTTGGATGGATCTATATTATTTGTCGCTAAAAGGCAGAGCAATCTATATAAGATTGACTTAAATGACCTTATAAATCAAAACGTTTCCTATTTAGTATCCATCAACGAGAATCAATGGATGTGGCAAAAGAAACTTGGACATGCAAACTTGATGTTAATCTCAAAGCTAAATAAGCATAATCTTGTAAGAGGACTTCCAATCTTGTATATAAATCTAATGTTCTCTATGATACATGTCAAAAATGGAAACAAATGAAAAGCTCTTTTGATTCAAAAAATATTGTTTCCACTACTAAACCACTTGAACTTCTACATCTTGATTTGTTTGGACCTACTAGAACAACCACTCTAAGTGGAAAATGATATGGATTAGTTGTAGTAGATGGCTATATTAGATAGACATGGGTTATGTTTCTAAAACACAAGGATGAGTATTTCAAAGTCTTCTCTATATTTTGTAAAAGGAGTCAAAAAGAAACAAGTATTTGCATAGCTTCAATCAGAAGTGATCATGGAGGAGAGTTTGAAAAAAAAAGTTTTCAAGGGTTTTGTGAGGAGAACGAAATTCTCCATAACTTCTCTGTACCTCGCACACCTCAACAAAATGGTGTGGTAGAGAGAAAGAATGGGTCATTATAAGAAATGGCTAAAATCATGCTTAATGATAACTCTACTCCTAAACACTTTTGGGCTGAAGCTGTAACATAACATGCTATTTACAAAATAGAATATATATTAGACATATTTTGAAAAAGACTCCTTATGAATTGTGGAAAGGATGAAAACCCAATATATCATATCTCCACCGTTTTGGATGTCAATGTTTCATTCTAAACACTAAGGACAATCTAAGAAAGTTTGATTCTAAGTGTGATGATGGAATATTATTAGGCTATTCTAAAACATTCAAGGCATATAGAGTCTATAACTATAGAAACTTAATAGTTGAAGAAGCCATTCATGTTAAGTTCAATGACAATAACCCTGATAGAGAACTATCAGAGCTGGACAAATCTTCTACTAATATGAAGTTGGACGACACCAAGCAACCAGCGTCCAGAACTCTGTTTGATGATCCAAAGAAAAAGAACCAACTGGACGACAATGGCAAATAAAGGTCTACCATCAAAAGATCAACTTTTAGGAAATGTACGTGATCATGTCAAAACAATATCAACCTTCAAGGAGCAAGCTCAAACTGCTCTAATTTCCCAACTGGAACTAAAGACAATGGACGAAGCTCTCCTGGATGAAGGTTGGATTAAAGCCATGAAGGAGGAGTTAAGTCAATTCAAACGAAATGACGTCTGAAGGCTAGTTCCTTTACCTAAAGACAAATCTATAATAGGAACAAAATGGGTATTTCACAACAAGTTGGATGAAGCAAGTAATGTAGTAAGAAACAAAGCTAGACTTGTAGCTCAGGTGTATTCTCAACAAAAAGGTATAAACTTCATTAAAACTTTTGCTCCTATAGCTAGATTGGAAGCCATTCGCATTTTACTTTCATTTACTGCTTATAGTAATATGAAGCTTTATCAAATGGATGTAAAAAGTGCATTTCTTAATGGTATAATAAATGAAGAAGTTTATGTGAAACAACCTCTTAGTTTTGAGTGTGATACTTCTCTTAAACATGTTTTCAAACTTAAAAAGGCCTTATATGGACTCAAGCAAGCACCAAGGGCTTGGTATAAAAAATTAAGTTCTTTTCTTTTGGAAAATGATTTTTCTAGAGGAAAGGTAGATACAACTTTATTTCACAAAAATGTTCTCTCACATTTTATTATTCTGCAAATTTATGTGGACAATATCATATTTGGTGCTACTAATGAAGCTTTGTGTAGGGATTTTTCTAAACTTATGACAACAGAATTCGAGATGAGCATGATGAGAGAATTGAAATTCTTCCTGGGATTAGAAATAAAACAGGCAAGCAGTGACATATACATACATCAAATGAAGTATGCAAAAGAACTACTCAAGAAGTACAAGATGGACGATGCCAAAGAAATGAGCACACCAATGCATTCATCCTTAGTACTTGGATTGGACGACACATCCACAAAGGTGGACGAAACCTTATATAGAGGTATGATTGGATCTCTACTGTATCTTACAGCATCCAAACCTGATATCATGTTTAGTGTATGTCTTTGTGCTCGTTTTCAATCTGATCCTAGAGAGATTCATCTCACAGCAGTAAAAAGAATATTTAGATACTTAAAAGAAACCACTAATATTGGTCTATGCTTTAAGTCAAATAAAGAATATAGGTTAGTTGGATTCTATGATGCTGACTATGCTGGAGATAAAATAGAACAAAAAAGTACCAGTGGAGAATGCACTTCATTGGTGGAAGTCTTGTTTCCTGGACAAGCAAAAGGCAAGGAATAATTGCCTTATCCACAGTAGAAGCATAATACATATCGGCAATGTCCTATTGTTCATAAATTCTATGGATCAAGCATCAATTAAAGGACTATAGTATCTATGAGAGTCAAATTCCTATCCTTTGTTATAATATTGCTGCCATAAACTTATCTAAGAATCCTATATTACATTCTAGAGCAAAGCACATTGAAATAAAACATCACTTTATAAGAGATTATGTTTAGAAAAGGGTTATTGATATTCAGTTTATTAACACTGAAAATCAATTAGCAAATATATTTACAAAACCATTTCCTGAAGATAAACTCATCCATATTCGAGATTGTCTTCGTATGAAATTTATAAAGGAATAGATTTCTTTCACGTGCCTTGATCATCTAATGACATGTAGCATCCAATACCAAATAGCATCCATTATCATAACATCATCTAACTTTCATGCGTCCATCAACATTACAGTTCATATTCTGTAACGTTTCACATTTATGTGCATAGATATCTTCATCCATACATAATCATGTTTTCACTGATAATGATTTGAAATAAATGCTTTATTCTCTGTCTGAGTCACTACTATGCCATAAACCGCCATCAAGAAACGTATGCACCTGAACCAACATTAAATGCGTACTATCTCTCTTCAAATTTCAAAATTGCCAAAACCCAAAACCCTTTAGTTACTTCCTATACACTCAAAGGCCTTGCGAACCAAACACTCTTATCATTTTTTTTGCTATATCTGAGAGAACCGCTTTCTTTCTCTTTCACCAACTCCTGAATCATCCCGAACCCTAACTTTCAACAATGGTTTGGGAGAAGACAGATGCTGCCATGAAAGCTGTAGCATGTGCAAAAAATCTGAACGAAGCTATTATTCTCATTGAGAGCTGCTTTGATATTGAAGCTCTCGACGACATGGGGGTCAAGGTGAAGGACAACCTCATTCACTATGGGATCCTGAACTGCTTCCACCTGAATGAGATCATCTACCCAGAACTCATCAGACTCTTATGGAAGACTGCAAAGTTCACCAAAAATAGTGCGGTTGGCACTATTCTGGGAGTGAAGGTCATTCTAGACCTAGGGAGCGTTGCTTAAGCCATTGACTGCAAGCGAGTTCGCTCTTGCATTAAAATGGTTGGGAAGATAGCTTCGGCAGACATGAAATAGTGGATGTCACTTCAATGGGACCAGAAGCTGAAGGAGTTGTAGAATACAGCAAACTGACAAAGGAAGGGACAGTGTACTAGCAGTTCTTGAACAAAGGTATACTACACAAGGCTGGGTCCAAGGACAGTGTGACCTTTCTACACTATTTTGCTCTATTACACATGATAACTGGACAGCGGTTCAACCTTCCTTACCTCATCCTCAACAACATCTTCAGGATTATGAGGTGCGAGGAAAATTTGACCAGATTACCTACACTACTCTGCTAAACAAAATCTTCTAGTTGCAGCAGGTATATCACGTTTTCCTTGCTCTGTCTAGTGGTGAACAGGTTGAGATCAAAGATGTTGGGTGATGGCCACAGATTCACCCAGTTGCCCTTTGGCCACAACAACATAATGCAAATGAAGGTTGGGTTTGTACTGAAACCCCTAGAGAAGACGGCCAAGTTGGTGGACGTCAAGGAAGAACTAGTTGAGGAAGCACTTTAACCTTTTGAACAACAAGCTGCCCAACAAGCTGAGCAATTGGATGAAAAAGCCCTTTTCGTCCATCCTATTGCAAGTGCTAGATCATCCACCAGGAGGCAACCATCCAAAGGGAGGTCGTTTAGGGTTACAAAGTCCAGAACCCAACAACCTCCAGCTCTACCTACTCCTCCTACTGTTGCACCTCCTCCGCCTACACCTGCTAAAAGGAGACTTCAACTACAAAAGGATTTTGATAATGAGGACAACAAACCATCGTACTTCTTTTGAAGAAGCAGAAGACTACCATTGTTGCAATTTCTCCGTAACCAGAAGCCCTTGCTATCCAACCTACTCCAATCCTTAAACGTCTAGTAGAGTCTCAACTAACAGTTGCAATGACAAAGAAAAGCAAGTTATCTGTTTCTGATGCTGCTATTCTGACTGAAGAAGAATTTATTGAATCTATTATCATTGAGCCTATTGAACAACCAACCAAACCACAAACACAAACCCAAACCCAAACACAGGCCCAAACACCAACCATATCGTTCGATTAGCGCCCGGCACCAATCCACTTACACCACACCTGAACCAGATATGCTATTACCTAGTGATGATGGTTACACTTGAACCATTCCCACTCCTGGCCTCACCAAACCATACCTCTCCATTAAACCCTCCAAGCAACCCTCTTCAACTCCCTCAATGTATTTGGCTATCTTTTCTACATCTGTTGGACACGCAGAAGACTTAGAGAAAACAAAAAGGAAATAGAACTTGCTATTTGTCAAAGGGAATAAGCAAAACCGAATGGATGACAACGCAATGATACTACATCTGGAGCCTCTTCCAGAGCCAGAGTATGGCTTTGACTACTCGCTAATACCCTTTGAGCCATATATGGAAGATTATGTCCATCAACCATCGGAAGCATACTTGGCTCTACCTCCAAGGGCTATTGAACACTTGCCACCCAAGTGTTTCATCAAAAAAAGGTATCCAAAACTTGTGCAAGCATGGCACTTTAATGCACACCCTCCTAGAGTACTTTAACATAGAGTACCTTTAGTTGAGGAGATTGAGCAAGCTTTGCAATAGCGGTGCAGCCAACAGCTAGAGAGAGGGATTCATATTAGGACTGCTGACTTGAGGTTTAGGCCTTTGGATCCTCTAGAAGTTGGATTCTTCCCCTCACCCTTCGATCAAATATTCTGCAACCCCTTAAGGAACTCTACAACTCTAAAGTATCAACTATTCATGCCTCCCTCTCAACAGATTTCACCATCAACAACAGTCAGCATTCAACTGGATCATATTTGCCCTAGGCTTCCAAACTTGGATGTAAATAGCAAAAAAGTGAATTTTCTCACCAAGCCACCCTCACTTCCTCTATCGTCTAGAGTCAAATTTCAACATGTCGACACAACTCTGGAATGATACTTGTCTAGGCGTCTAATGCAAGACATGGATGGGGAAGATGCTGAACATTTCTAGTGCCAACACATGTTCAAATGCGAGCAAGAAGCATCCGGTAGTGGACTCTCAATGGACAACAAGGCCGAAACTCCAACGATGCAGAATTGCAAGTACACGCAACGTCCAGCTTGTGTCTTTCATTTCTCTGATACATCTGCTGCCATTATTTGTCTAGCTGACAAGCATCCTTTCTTGGGTACAAAAACTTCTATCATCTATGCCATTATTGTTGTCATCACTCATCCAAAATCCTTCAAGCTGCCATAACCCTAGGAAACCCCACGTCCACACCAACTTCAAATTCCAAGTTTGAAGTTTTTGGAAGCACCACCTCCACCCTCTGACGTCTAACCACCAACCCCTTCCCAACCACCTTCACCAACGTCTCTACCTCCTTCAACTCCCAGTTCACAAGCCTCCGCACGCCTTCCTATTGCCCTTCTTACCCCTCCTACCCTTCCCCCCATTGACCCCGCTGTCCAAACATATGTCACCGCCCAACTCCAGCCCATCATGACACTTCTCCAACAAATTCTCCAAAACCAACAAGAACTTCTACGAACCCTGCAACCATCTCCATGTCCACCTCCACCTCCACCTTCTTTGGCCCTAAAGTGACAATGATGTTGTTTTTCTTTTTTTCTTTTCTTTGTCTCTTCTTTTTGATAATGAAAAAGAGGGAGAAATAAAGTATAAGTGTTTTCTGTTGCTTTTTGCTCTAATACTATTTACAGTTGCTTTGTAGTTGTTTTTTTATTATTTCTTTTTATTTGCTAGATTTTGCATTACATGACATTTATGCATATACTTACATGAACTGAGTCTTGTCTAGATGATAAATTGAACTAATATTTATATGTTTTGAAAGTGTTTGATATATCAAACTCAGAGGGAGTATTATAGTAACTATATCGAATCTTGCTTGTGTGACGCATTTTCCTTTTGATATATATATATATATATATATATACTCACAAAACTTAAAAACTAATAAGGTTTGTCATCATCACAAAGGGGGAGATTGTTAGAACCAAAGACGTGTGAAGTGTTTAGTCCCTCAAAATTTTAAAAATAACAAACTTATTAAGTTTTAAGTTTTTATTGTGAAAAATGTTTTTCTACAACGTCCAACGTGTGTTCTATATGAAGGCATCCAACACGCCAGTTTTAACGAGTGTCTAATGGACTCGTATATGAACGTCATCCAAGCGTAAGTCTATCTCCAAATGACTAAGTGTTTAAAGCTAGCCTATACGTCTTTCACATATATATCTCATGATTAATGCTTTACCTTTTTAAGTGATCTAACGTTCAAATATCCAAGCATTAACTAAAAGGTAGACACATCTTAGTGTATAAGCGCAGCGTTGCAGAAAAAAGATGTCAGCTTATCAAGTTGCCAAGAATGATCAGAAAAGCAACCCCCCAATGCAGTCCTGCACTTTTCGTTTTGGTGCAAGAACTAAAGTTACTGTTTTGACTCCTCTGAAGGCTCGATACACGCGCACACATTCTCTTTTTGAAGATTGAAGTTGAATCTTCAATGGATACTTCGAAAAAGCTATATATTTCAACTCGAAAAGAAGATTTAGTCGGTGTGAAAGTGAATACGAAAAAGGACAACTACATTCTTACGCTTACTAGACGACCTTGAAAACTTTTTGAAGTGATTTTATCTTCTATACTTAAACTTTCATATTCTCACGTTGTGAGTTGATTACTTTGTAAACAACTGTTTCTTATTGTGAAAGCTTGGAGATGCTTAGTGAGAAAAAATACTTGGCGGTTAAGCAATGTGGGTTGATTGCTTTGTAAAGTCTGAAAAGGCTGTGAAGAATACTTGTGCAACCTAAGGTTGGTTAGTGAATACCTTCAGATTGTGGACGTAGCTTAAGATTGAGTGAACTAATATAAAATCTCTATGTTTTTGTTTTTCCTTGTCCCGCTATTAAATTGCTTTTCGAACTCGTTTTTTATTAAGTGAAAAAGTCTTTAAAACGCACAATTTAACCTTGCTTCTTGTGCGATTTTTGCTCTTTCAATAGATATTATTGATATTAAGTATTGAACAAATATGCATGATAAAGGAGTTTCACATGACGGAAATATTATGAAAGTGGTTGTTATGGAAATATTAGAAAACGAAAGTAAAGAAAAAATAGACAAAAGACATGAATAATCTTGTGATTTGGAAATATCTTGTGTTATTTCATTTTTTTTATAAATAAATTTGTTAAATAAAATCTTTCCTCTTTATATTAACTTTAAACTATTAAAATAAATACTATAGCATTCACATTTTTATAATCATGTGTTGATTACTTAATTAAAAATTTTAACTAAATAAAGCATTTTATAACATGAATTTTAATTTTTTTTTCTAAAATATTAGGTACCCACACATTGAAGCTCATTTTTGTCTAACTTGCTCTATAACAAAGAGATGCACCTTCAAACCCAATATCATCATTGTTTTTATTTTGAATCACTGATACAAGATTCCAAAAAGAATTAAGAAAATATGCCCATTTTTTAGTACCATTTATTATGCCTTTATCTAAAACATTGTTTCTTCTAATTCATAAAAATGTATGCTTCATATGTACATGTTTTTACTCTGTGGCTCCTTATTTTAATGCCTACAACTATCCGTATTTCTAACGATGAAATTAACTTAGTAATCATATATATTATTAGGAGCTAGGAATATATCACAAAGATACCATTTCATGACACAAAGGTGTGGTCAACTGCTAGCTACATCTCGTATGAATATGTATCACAAGCTCCACATCTATTCTTCTTTAGATTCTAATTGTACTCATGACTCTTTATAGTCAAAAAGTCAAGAGAAACGGAACGCCTTACTCAGAAGGTGGGTAATTAAGAATTGAAAATAAAAATTAAAAAAAATAAAATAATGAAATTAAAGACAAAAAAAAAGAGTTAAAAAATAAAATATATGTTTGCAAAAAAGAAAAAGAGAAGGCAGAATAAATAAAGAAGAAAAAAGAGAAGAATATAGGAATAAAAAAAAAATCTAGAAGCAATGTTGTGGCAACAATTTTGTCTTTAAGAAAAATCGAAAAAAATTGAAAAAAAAAAAAAAAAAACACTAACCATTTTTTTGTTCCTCTCTCTTTAATATTTTTCTCACATTCCTCTCTTCCTCACCAACATTCCACTAACAACACACATTTTTTTAAAACCACGTATCTAACTCTCACTCGGCCGTAAGTCTTCTTTATTTATATGCATTATACAATTATTGTACTTGTTCTTTGTTAAACCCAAGAAGCTCTTGTGCTTGTGCTAAACTAAAGAATCTTAGTATTCTCTTCTGTTGCAAGAAGTTAGGTTGCGTATGTGATAAGTTATTTTTCTCCATTTTCAATTTTACCTAATAAATGATGAAATGATATGGTTAATTGGATTACCTATTGTTTTCCCATGTTTTAACTGAAAGAGAATGGTTGAGAATGTGAATGCTGCCCTGAGAAAATATTATGGACTTCTAAACATGAGCCATTCTACGGTTATCCAGGATGAAAAATAACTTTCTTTTAAAAAAATATATATTTGGTGACACAACATGAACTTTTCATTGAAGTGCATAAAGACATTCATTTATATTCTTTGTATTATTGGTCAAGCTTGCTTTTGTTAAGCTAACAATAATCCTAAGGGCATCGGCTTCAAATTGCCATTCAGATTGGTTTCCTAAAACTCTCTTTTAATCAAAGTAGTTAGTGATTAGATTTGTGGATTTTGCCTGATATGTTGGTTTAATTTCTAATCATTTCCATTTTCATGATTATCTATGCTGTTGTGAACATGTGCTTTGCTGATTTAAGTTTTTTCCAGTTGATGTCAATGCTTTTCTCAAGGCCTAGGTTGTTTAAGGCTAAGTTGTTGGAGTTTTATATTCCAATAATTAATATAAGCTAATATTATAAGACAATTATGTTAGCTATTTATCATTAGTGGGCTTTATTTTATATGGTCAAATTAAGTGAGCCTATTAGACTTTTAAATAAGATGATATGGGTTTAAATGAGCAGATGTCAGTGTTGGCCCATTAAGGGATAATGAGAACCATATGTTAACACACTATAAGAAGGCTATGGTCTCCCAATATACCGAATCACAGAAAACTCATACTCCCTTCTCCCCATTTGAAATGAGGCTAAAGTCTCATTGGAAACTCAAGAGATTCAGTTGAGGAAGAACTATAAAGCCACCAACTCTCTTTATTTGCGTTCGTGATAAATTGTCTTGAAGATCCTGAGAAGAACGCTTAGATTAGGAACCGATTATGGATCCAGGTATTTATCTTATCCTTAGTAATCCAGTATGTTGTAGATCCTATGTAAGCAAGAATGAGGTTGTTCTTGATATATGCATACTTTTGTTATTATATCGCTTCCGCCTAAAGATATCTCAAATTAAAGATTAAAGCATGCATTTAAAGAATTATTTCCAACAAGTGGTATTAGAGCGGTCTTCTATATTGGGTTATTAGGATTAATCTTTGATAATTTGAATAATTCTTGGTTTTTTCTTGAATGAGTTTTTTTTTTTTTCCAATTTTGTATGAACCCTAATTGTGTTGAAATAAAGTTAAACTGTGTCCAATTAAAAATTGCAACACCCAATTCTGTTGGACCCTTTTTTTGGGGATTCACTGTTATTGCTGTGAAGTGATTTGGATCTAGTATATATTTAAAAACTGTTAAATCAATATGCGTTTAATATATTGCTGGATATTGATTTTGATTCAATATATTATGAATCCAAAATTTCAATAAAAGCGAAATTGATGCCAAACATTTCAGTTCTCATATATTAATATATGATTGTGCCTTTTTTTTTTTGAAAGCGAAGAGATCAAATGATTTGGTTTTTTGAATATATTAATATGTTAATTGATATATATTCGGTTTTATATTAATATATATGATATTCCTTTATATTAATATATATAAAGAATCAAAATTGAAATTTATATATGAATTCTGATTTTGGTATATTTGGATCCAACAATATATATTTATATATATATGATTTATTGTGTTTTCTAAATTGTTCAATTTACTAATATGTATGTAGAAAATATGGGATTAAACAAGATATTGACGTCAATGCTTATGCATGATTTGGACAAATTCAGACACTTCCCAATTTTTTTAGTTGTCTGGTAATTTTGGTTGGATTAATTGAAGCAACATGTTGCCAGAGTAACCTTTGTTGCTTAGGTTTATTCAATTGAATTTACATAAATGTAGCATAGAATTATTCGTGAGAACTGTGCTCAGCCCAAAGGAAGACACAGTTTGGCCGGATAATTACATGTCTGCGATGGTAAACATGTGGTGATTATAAAGATTAATTTTCCATGTGAACAATGGAGTGTCCAAAGACAGCCGTTGTTTGACAGGACTTATCACCAATGTTTGATCATTGCGTTGAGAGTACCACTTACAGTTAGTTCATTCAATCTAAAGATTGGGGATTAATGGTGCGTTAGGTATCTTATTTGGGTATTGAAATTTGCCATAAAGTTTGATTGTGCATGTTTTATTAATTATCTTTTGACATGCTCACTAATGTTATTGTATGTTTATTGTTATCTCTTTAGTTGCTGCCATTACTGCTCCTAACTTCACTACTCAAATCAATGGAATCCCAATGCTACATGGGACGAACTTCAAGTCATGGAAAGAGGCTGTAGAAATTGTTCTCGACTGTATGGACTTGGACCTGGCACTAAGGATGGAACGATCCACTTCCACTTTGGAAAACTCTAATGAGGCAAAAAATTGAGAGGTAGGATTGGTCCAACCGAATGTGCCTCATGATCATCAAACACTCCATTTTGGAGGCGTTTTGGGGCTCAATTATTGAGAGCGAGAATACCAAGAAGTTCTTTGAGGCAATAGAGCAATTCTTTGCTAAGAATGAAAAGGTAGAGATGAGTAGTCATTTGGCTAAACTCATCTCTATAAAGTATAAAGGTAAAGGGAACATAAGGGAGTACATTGTGGAGATGTCTAATCTCACATCAAAACTCAAGACACTAAGGTTAGAGCTTTTTGAGGATTTGCTCATGCACTTGGTTTTGATCTCACTTCTTGCACACTTTAGGCAATTCAAAGTGAGTTATATCACTCAGAAGGACAAATGGTCCCTCCATGAGCTAATATCTCATTGTGTGCAAGAGAAAGAGAGATTGTAGAGGGATAAGATGGAAAATGCTCATTTGGTTTTGATCTCTCAGAATAAGAAGAAGAAACATAAGGAAACTACGGAAAGTTCTTCTCAAAAGAAGAAGCTAAAGACGCAAGATGAGGAATTTACTTTCTTCTTCTACAAGAAATTAGGACACATGAAGAAGGATTGTTCTAAGTCCGCCACTTGGCATATAAAGAAGGGTAAATTTCTCACTTTTGTATGTTCTGAAGTTAATTTAGTTTATGTACCTAAGGACACTTGGTGGGTAGATTTTGGTGCTACTACTCACATAAGTATATCTATGCAGGGTTGTTTGTGGAGTCATCTGCCAAGTGATGCTGAAAGACTCATCTATATAAGCGATGGCAATAAAGTTGTAGTTGAAGCTATGGGAACTTTTAGATTGTTTTTAAAGAGTGGTTTTCATTTGAATTTGATTGAGACATATGTTGCACCGTCTATTAGACGAAATTTAATTTTTATTTCTATTTTGGACAAATCTGGTTATTCTTGTTCATTTGGAAATAATAAAGTTAGTCTCTCTTATGATTCAAATATTGCTGGTTATGGATCTTTAATTGACAATCTTTATATGCTTGATATTAAGCGTTCTTAAAACGAGATATTACAAACAAATTTGCATGATACAAAACGTAAATTAAATGAGAATTCCGCCACTTTATGGCATAAGCGCTTAAGCCACATCTCTAAACAGAGAATTCAAAGGCTTGTGTCGGAGGAAATTCTTGGACCCTTAAATTTGTCAGACTTCCAAGGCTGTGTTAAATGTTCTAAGGGTAAACAAACAAACTAAAGGAATTTAGGTGCCCAAAGAGCAAAGGATGTCTTAGAACTAATACATACAGAAGTCAAGGAATTTACGTTCATAGACAATTACTCAAGGTACGGTTACCTTTATTTAATTCATAAGAAGTCTCAATCTCTAGATGTTTTCAAGTCTTTCAAAGCTGAAGTTGAACTTCAACTAGGACAGAAAATTAAGGCTATCAAATCTGACCGTGGTGGTGAATACTATGATAGATATAACGGATTAGGTGAACAACGTCCAAGGCCCTTCGCACTTTTCCTCAATGAATGTGGAATCGTTTTGCAATACACTATGCTAGGCAAACCTAAGATGAATGAAGTTGTAGAACAACGAAATCGAACTCTTAAGGATATGGTAAGGAGTATGATTAATCACTCTTCTCTACCAAAGTCACTTTGGGGAAAGGCATTAAAGACTACAGTTTATATCCTCAATAGGGTACCAAGTAAAGTAGTTGCTAAAACCCCTTATGAGCTATGGACTGGGAAAAAACCCAGCATTAGGCACATATGAATTTGGGGATGTCCAGCTGAAGCAAGGCCTTATAGGCTGCATGAAGGTAAGCCAGACTTAAGAACAATTAGTTGCTACTTTGTTGGTTATGCTGAACTCTCTCACGAGTATAAGTTTTATAATCCCACCACAAGATCCTTCTTTGAGATGGGGAATGCAAGATTCCTTGAGGAAGTTGAGTTTGTAGGGGAAGGAAACATTAAGGAGTGTTGTCTTTGAAGAAGAACCTGTCATTGACAATGAACAAGTCTTTGCACCTATCATTGTTCAAGAAACAGATCCAGTAATTAATAATGATGTTATTCCTGACATCACTTAAGAACAAGACAACACTGAGATTCCTCCCCAAGCACCACCTATAGTTCAAACTCAACAGCCTCAAGAAGTGCCATTAAGGAGATCCACTAGGGAAAGGAGAAGAGCAATTTCAGATGATTATATTGTATTTCTTCAAGAACATGAGGATGGCATTGGCTTGACTGAGGAAGATCCAATCAACTTTAGTCAAGCTATGCAAAGTTCTAACTTTCAAAAGTGGATTGATGCCATGAATGATGAGATGAAATCGATGGTTGACAATGATGTTTGGGATCTCGTCAAATTACCTTAAGGCGTGAAACCTATTGGTTGTAAATGGATATTTAAAACCAAAAGGGATTCAAAGGGTAATATTGAGAGATATAAAGTTCGTCTTGTTGCCAAAGTCTTTACTCAAAAGGAATGCATTAATTATAAAGAGACTTTCTCTCCAGTTTCTTCGAAAGACTCTCTTAGGACTATAATGACACTTGTAACTCATTTTGATTTAGAGTTACATCAAATGGATGTGAAAACTGCATTTCTAAATGGCAACGTTGATGAAACAATCTATATGGTGCAACTAGAAAACTTTGTTTTAGGCGATACAAAGTCCATGGTGTACAAACTAAAGAAATCCATCTATGACCTTAAACAGGCTTCCCGTCAATAGTATTACAAATTTCATCAAGTTATTACCTCCTATGGCTTTGAGGAAAATTTAGTTGATGATTGCGTATACCAAAAGTTTAGTGGGAGTAAATTTGTCTTTCTGGTATTATATGTTGATGACATCCTATTTGCCAGCAATGATATAGACTTGTTGCACGAAACCAAGAAATTTCTCATAAAGAATTTTGAGATAAAAGATCTTGGGGACGCCTTTTTTGTCTTAGGAATCCAAATACTTAGAGATCATTCTCAAGGTATTCTTGGGTTATCACAAAAGAGCTTTATCGATACAGTTCTGGATAGATTTGGCATAAAAGATAGTAAACTAGGAGATACACCTGTCGCTAAAGGAGATAAGTTTAGTCTCAAACAGTGCCCCGTTACTGATCTTGAAAAGGGAGAGATGCAAAAGATTCCTTATGCTTTTGCTATAGGGAGTCTTATGTATGCTTAAATTTGCATTTGTCCTAACATAGCATTTATAGTGGGAGACCTAGAGAGATATATGAGTAATCCTGGTATGTAGCATTGGAAAGCAGTGAAGCGCGTGATGTGCTATTTAAAGAGAACAAGAAATTACATGCTTACTTATTTGAAGTTTGACAGTTTAGAGATCATTGGGTACTCTGACTCTAATTTTGCGAGATGCCCCGACAGTAGACACTCCACATCAAGCTACATCTACGTGTTGGCTGGAGGAGCTATCTCTTGGAAGTCTACCAAACAAACTCTTGTAGCTTTTTTGACGATGGCAGCAGAGTTTGTGGCATGTTATGAGGCATCAAACCATGGATTATGGCTGTGAAATTTTGTCACAGGCCTATGCGTGATTGACACTATTGAAAGGCCACTCAAAATTTATTATGACAATAAATTAGCAATGCTTTACTCCAACAACAGTAGGAGTTCTACGAAGTCAAAATTTATCGACATTAAGTATCTTGTAGTTAAGGAAAGAGTTCAGGAAAAACAAATTTCAATAGAACATATAGGAACAAATTCTATGCTAGTTGATCCACAAACTAAGGGCTTGACACCTAAGGTCTTTAACGAGTATATTGCTCATATAGGTATTATCACTGAGGTTGCCTTAGTTTAGTGGGAATCCTTCTTTATATTCTATGTTCATTTGATGCAAACTTTATGTTGTTACATCTTTTCTGCAGAAATAAAGATTATGAGTTTATTAATCAACTTGTTTGTATCTTGTGTGCAAAATTATTTTGTGCTTAAGAACTTTGAATTGATCTCACTAAAGAATAAAGTTGGACCAGTTGGAAATAGGCATGATTGAGATCACATTGCATGTAATTTTCATGCTACTCATCCATATTGATCTATGTCATTAAGTGTGTTGATGTGGTGGTCATTGGGGTTTAGTCACATTTTACAATAGTGATGAAAGCCGCAGTGGTTTCATTATCGATGCATAAGATGGACCAGATTGTTGAAGTAAAAGTCTAAAGATAAATAGCATACGGATGCGTGCCTAAAGAATTGTGATATAACTGTTACAATATGTAGCCTAAGTGGGAGATTGTTGGAATTTTATATTCCCATAATTAATATGAGCTAATATTATAAGACAATTATGTTAGCTATTTATTATTAGTGGGCTTTATTTTATGTAGTCAAATTAAGTGAGTCCATTAGACTTTTAAATAAGATGATATAGGCTTAAATGAGCAGATGTCAGTGTTGGCCCACTAGGGAATATTGGGAACCCTATTAGGTTAACACACTATAAGAAGGCTGTGGTCCCCCAATATATCGAATCATAGAACTCAAGAGATTTGGTTGAGGAAAAACCATAAAGCCACCAGCTCTCTTTATTTGCATTCGTGATAAATTGCCTTGAAGATCTTGAGAAGAACGCTTAGATCAAGAACTAATTATGGATCTAGATATTTATCCTATCTTTAGTAATCCAGCACGTTGTAGATCCTATGTAAGCAAGAATGGGATTGTTCTTGATATATGCATGCTTTTATTATTATATCGCTTCCACCTAAAGATCTCTCAAATTAAAGATTAAAGCATGCATTTAAAGAATTATTTCCAACATAAGTTAATATTCCAGAAGCACCTACTACTACTAATAGATGCTGAACCATGCATGTTGGATTTCAACCTTGTTTTGTTTGATGGAAAGCAAACACACTTTGGTTATAGCACACAGGTGCAAAACATAGGGAGAACCTAGGTGCCTCAAATGGAAAGTGCTATCACTGAAGTAGCTAATTTAGCTGGGTAGGACTCAAGAGAGAGGTAAATAAAATGAATTGAGAGTGACTAAATTTTCTGAAAGAAAAAATGAGAAAGTTAATGTATTGTTGTTAATTGAGGTGGCCAAATTTGATTCTAAATCCAACAGAAAGATAAGGATGATGAAACTATTACACAAGATATCAAATTTAAATGAATAGTGATAGATATAGTTGTTTCCTTGTTTCTTGTATATTTGTGCAATGCAATTGCAGCTCTATAGTAAAGTTTCTTTGTCCATGAATGTGTCTAATTATATAGTGTTAAAAATAATTCTTTTTAATTATAGTTGAATAAAACAAAATAAGAAATGCACAAGAGGTAATAAAGTAACGAGAATTTCTTTGATGTGGTTTAGAATGATTCTCCTTAATCGTAGGTCTCATTAGCTTTTCATTATGTGTGAACAACGATATTCCAATAGTATGTTTAACACATCGAAGTAATATGTACAAATAAGCAATGATAATTTATTGTAGTTTACTCCTCTGTTTTAAGTTTACTTTTGAAAAATATTTCAATTATTTTCTCTTAAATAATACCAAAAATAAATAAATAAAAATTAAAAGTTGATATCTCTATTACAGCTTAACTTCTTTTATAAATTTTAAAATTTAGTCCTATCCATTAATTGTCGTGTATGTGTACTTGCTAACTTCTAATTCTATTACACGCATTTGAGCATACTTTTTGGAGTATAACAACTTTCATGGTAGTTTGCTTGATAAGGTCGTTGTGTAGAAAGAATAGAGATATTGATTATCTTCTCTAAGTCATTGGATTTTCTTCCCCAATTATATTTTTTTGTTTTTCTCTGCTACACTATACCATATTGATTCCAAAATTATCATTTGTATAGTTATGTTTTTTTTTTTATTATTTGAAGTTGTTAGACTTATAAAACATCATTTATTTCTTTGTTGCCCTTTCCATATGCTAGGACTGAATCTGAACTCCTTAAGGACCTTGTTCGAGTCGTTTGACGAAAACTGACTCTTAGATACTGAAACCAATAATTTAATAAATTATTAAAAGAAAAAAAATAATTTAAAAATTATATAATACAAAAAATACATATCGAAATTGTGTTTTCGTTATGTATCTTCCCAAGATACATAAAAGAATTACGAAATTGTGATTTTGTTATGTATCTTGGTTGGACACATAATGAAAATGTGATTCCGTTGTGTATCTAGCTCTTATACACAATGAAATTGTGAATTCATTCTGTATCAATACATGATAGAAAAACGATTCTGTTGAATCTAAAAGTTCAAAAAAAAAAAAGGAAAACTCACCTACGATGATGAGAATACGGCAGCGAGAATGTGATGAAATGTGGTGATGAAAAGGTGGCAACGAGAGCGTAGGGGCTTACTCTGGCGAGAACAAGAAGGAGTGGGGAGCGGGAAGAAAGGGGGGAGGCACGAGCTAAGAATCAAAAAAGCGAAGGCACAGGGTGAGAATAGAAAAGAGAAAGTGAAGGGGGAAGGAGGCAAGAAGGGTTTTAAGATAGTGTGCACAAATATGTCTTTCACGTTTTTTGAAAAAATTTAGGGTGAAAATAATTAAAAAAATGGTCAAAATAATAGTGGCCCAAGCTTAATTACACCCTAGCCTATTTTAGCCCAAACAGTCCAGTAGAACCACTGTACACTTGTGAATCATTAGTTCCCCCAAGTTTCATAGTACTAGCCTTGTATGTATACTTCTCCTTAGGCACAATATTTTCTCTTTCCTTCAAAAGCACATTTACGGGCCTCGCTTCATGCAAGGATAGTTGACCTGTTACTTTCAATGAATTAGCATGTTCCCCTCTGGACACACGATTCCCCTGACCCCTTACCGATAGCACTTTTTTTGTTTAGGCTCTTCTGCTCGACCACACCTTCATCTAAGCATGTGTTAGTCGCACTACACCCATTTCGTATAACATCACGCCCTGTCTTTTGGGTCACAACTTACAACAGTAGAGGTAATGTGGATGCACTGCACCCCCGCATGCCTAACATTTAATGTTGGCAATGAACTTGGTGACTTTCCTCTCCCCTCTTTTGGGCTTTGTTTAGAATTCGTACATGCTTCTGAAAAGTTTTGGGCTTCCCTCAACATCCTACGAAGGTCGCCATCTTGCTCCTCTGGTGAGCCAAACTTAAACTCCAATGTATAGCTTAATTTCTTCCTTAAAGTTGTCCACTTCCTTATCTTTTATTACGTTAGTCCCTATTGTTCTAAAGACATTATCCCTGTACACCTCTTTTACTACTATGATAGAATCAATGTTTGGCTGATCGACCAATCTGGTGCAATTTTAAAAATAAAATACTAAAATAGGGCTCTTTCGAAACATATTACCGACATGGATTTGTTTTGACTGTTGACCGGTCAAACTCATCAGTTTGACAGGCAGAAATGGGTCCACGCCAACATTTTTTATTTTTTTAAATTACACGTAATAGTCTGACATGGCCAAAAAATGCTAATGGGAGTAGTGAAAATGACGACATGATGTCACGTGATATCATCTTGCCATTTCTGCTAATGGGAGTAGCGGAAATAACAAGATGATGCCACACGACATCATCTCATCATTTCCGCTACTCCCACTAGCGGATATGGCAGGATGAAGCCACATGGTGTTGTCCTATGATTTCTGCTAGTGGGAGTAGCAAAAATCACAAGATGACACCACGTGGCATCATCTTGTGATTTTAAGTACGAGTGGGGGGGAAATACAGTATAATGCAAAACTTCGAAAGGGCATAACTGTTTGCTCAAATGTCGAATTGAGGTGCTTTTTTTTTATTCCATATAACTTTTTAAGATCTATGCGTTGGCAAATTTGTATAGGGGATTTGGGCCTACCATTTTGATATGATCCGAGTTCGGATTCATATTGTTTTTACGGATCATCCTTGAGTTGGCTATCTTGTAACAAGAATTATTGGAATAAAAAGAAAATGAAGAAAGGCAAAAGATAAGACTTGTGCAAACAGATAAGAGAATTAATGTAAATGACGCAGAAAAATAGGAGAAAGAGAATTAACAATACAAAACAGAAAAAAAGACAAGAAAACAGAAACGACATAAATATAAAGAAAACGGGTAGGAAAGAAAATGGCAGAAGGCGCCACACTCTATAGATAGTGATAAGCCAAGCAAAGATTCGCCACAAAGATATGGAAACCTTTGATAAGAACCAAGAAGGTTCTAATCTAAGAACCAAAAGAGGAGCCAATGCTCTACTCACACTCACAAATGAGTAAACTTCAATATTATTCAACTCTCTCTAATGAGAGGGATTACATCTCTATTTATAGAGTTTATTCTAAGGAGGCTAACCCTAATTCTAAAGAAACATAAGCAAAGGCCCAATAAAGATTAAGGCCTAAATTACAACTTATTTTTAAACTTAAAAGAAACCTAAACTAGGAATAGAAAATGGGCTTCTAATTAGATCAACTCAGCCCATTTATTACAATTAAAATAGGTCCAAAAACATTTAAATAAAATGCAATAAAATTCAGATTGCAAGCCCATGGTTGGTGCATTATTAAATCCCTTGGGTTGGGCCTTCTACTTGATTCAAGTGCACCATTTTGGGCTATCTTCTTCTACTCTGGGCTTGATCTTGTAGTATGTTTATCACCTCTAAATGCTCCCTAGGTCTCTTTACTTTTCCTCTTGTAGGCATTCCTAGCCCAATCATATGATCTTTCCCTTTAGCTTTTTCCTTCTTAGGTCTTTTTTGCCCAATTAAGGGGCTTTTCCCTTTAAGTTTTCCTTCTCTTCTTGGAGGCCTTCCTTGATCCTCATCAGTCATCCTGCGATTTTTGCTAGTGCCACTAGCGGAAATGACAGGATGATGCCACGTGGCATCATCCTGTGATTTCCTCTAGTGGCAATAGCATTTTTTTGGCCATGTCGAACTCTTATGTGTAATTTAAAAAAAATAAAAAAATAAAAAATGCTGATGTGGACCCATTTCCGCTAGTCAAACTGATGAATTTGATCGGTCAACGATCAAAACAAACCCATACCGGTAATATGTTTCGAAAGAGCCCTATTTTGGTATTTTGTTTTTAAAATTGCATCAGATTGGTCAATCAGCCATCAATGTTTCCATTGATATCCACTCTTATAGTCCGATTAATTACTTCTTGAGCCGTGGTCCTCGTTAGAATCTTAGTGACCTCCATTTTATTTTTCCTCCTTGTGCTCTCATCTATGTTAATGTATTGTCCAAAGGAAGCACCAATGATCTTCAAAAATTCTTCACATGCATGTGCTAGAATCCCCAAGCATTTGACCTACACCAACCTTTCATTGTCTACTGTTAACGGAGTCCAATAGTTGATTTCCTCAAACCACTGCACCCTTGCATCCTGGACTAGCCTAGTGATTTTATCTTTATATTCGACTTCACAAAAAGCGAGATTGGCACCTAGAGGAGTAACTTTGACGGGAAAGTACCCCTTTAAGGGTCTGTCTGGAAGACATGAAATCGAGGAGAGGATAAGAGAAAATAAAAGAAGAGAGTGAAATTTAGTATTTTCTCCTTGCTTGGTTCAATAGAAAAGGAGGGTTTTTACAAAAAAAAAATAAAAATGGGTTCGACCTTAAAAAATTTCATTGCAAATATGAGAAGATTTGTGAAGAAATTTTCTTGAACTTCGTGCTCTCATCCGCTACCGTGGTTGGCTTCTTAATTGTGAAGCATGAAAATTGGCTTTGCCAGGCAAAACCGATTTACATGCTTTTACTAAATGTTATTTATAATGTAGTAGTAATAATAATAATAATAATACTAATATTATTATTATTATTATTAAAAATAATAATAATAAATAAAAATAAAAATAATATTAATAATAAAAATAAATATTATTATTAATAATAAAAATAATATTAATGATAAAAATAAATAATAATAATTAAAATAATCTTAACTTTTCCTCTATTTCTTTTCAACTAAACAACATTAACTTCTACTCTATTTCTCATCTATTTCTCTTCTTTTCTCTCTACTAAACACACCCTAAGTGAAACTTCTCATGGAAGTGGTATGTGTTCCTTGGAATTTTAACTCTTCCAATTAGGGCTGACAATGAACCAAACAAACTCGAACATAGTTCAAGACTCGATTTGATAATTGAGTTAAAATTTTAGCTTGTTAAATAAATGAACTTGTATAATTCGATTCGATTGGTTCATGAACTAACTCTCTCTCTCTCTCTCTTTATATATATATATATAATGCATTCAAATAATTTTATATTCACATATATCTTATATCATTTTAATTTTACCTTTATAAATATGTTCTCATTTATATATAATTTCAATTTATATAGAATTTTAATAAGAGATATTAACATTGAAAAATATTTTATATTAAATTTTGTAATTATTAGTTTTTTAAAAGAAATGAGTTTAATAGGCATTCAGTATCACTGTAAAAGTTTTGCACAGTTAATTATAAGATATATTAATCTCATTTGTCCAATTCAAATATTTTTTTTATGATGATGAATATTTATCTCTCTATTTTTTATCCTACATAAAAGCTATCATTTTAAATTAAATGACACCGATACTTAATTTCAAAGGAATATATAATGCACCATAGTCTTGACCTTATTTTTGAAATATTCTAAAGCAATCATTCTACGTTTATTTTACGGTATCATGAGGTACTATTTATATTTCTTTTGATTTCATTTATATTCTATCTGAATTTTTTTTTATAAACATTTATGAATATAGAGTAGACTTATATATATATATATATATATATATATATATATATATATATATATATATATATTTTAACATTGATACAAATTAAAAATTATTTGTAATTATATTTTGTAACAATTAATAGGCTTAAATATATTTTTCGTCTCTCAAATTTGGGTTAAGTTTACTTTTGGTCTCTCAAACTTAAAAGTGATTTTTTTAGTTTTTAATTTAGAAGTAACTCATTTTTGGTACATCTTTGGTGATCTTTAGTCCTTGTTAAGGACCAAAGTGGACTATTTTTAAATTAGGAGGACTAAAAAAATTACTTTTAAATTCGAGAGGCCAAAAACAAACTTGACCAAAATTTAGGAGACTAAAAAAATAATTAAGCCCAATTAATTTGTCGTTTAAAACTCAATTTCTATTGGTTGACAAAAATAACAAAAAAGGATAACATCAATCAAATGAAAGACCAATTAAATTTATAAATACTTGGATATATTATTGATGTCTAAATATATGTTTTATTATCTTTTGTTTTGTATTTATAGTAATTATTTATTATGGATATCATTTTAAAAGTTTTAAACTAATTAAAAGATTTGATAGCATTATATAATATCTTGTCCCAAACATAACCTACATGATATATAAAATTATTGTTTTATTAAAGCTTTATTTTATTAATGTTGAAAAGATTAAGTAAAAATTAGTTTCAGAGAAAAAACTGAAGACGGCAGTGATACATATATAATATGAGATTGAACTTTTTTTTATAATAGATAATAAATTGCTATCAATATCGTTATTAATATATTAAGTTATTTTATTTAATTTGATTAAATACACAATTAATTAATTATAATGGATGAATTACATATGATTTATTTATTTTTTAATTTTATAACTAATTAATTGTTTGTATAAGCATTATAATTAATTTGATTGTGATATTTTTTATATGAATCAAATTTATTTGTGGCATAGATTTGAATATATTGAGTATAAAAATATGAGTGTCATCGTCTACAATTTAATGTAATTAATAACATGTAAAAATGTTTTTTTAGTAATACAAAATGTTATTTATATCCTATACTTTGAAGAAAAGTGATATATATTATTACACACTATCCAGTTATACGTTGACATGAACTAGCTTTGATTTGATGTAATTTTTTGTCTTATATAAGTTAAAATAAATTTGAAATTGATTGAAATTAAAAAATTAATTTAAAAAATATATTTTTCACACCTTATTTGTTACTTTTTTGGGTAGAGATTACATATATTTTCCATTGGAGGTAGTTCTACTCAAGTTAGATAAGATCACTATGAACAATAATTATTATAAAATAACTTAATTGTCATTTTTAATTTATTGTTTTCTTGCTTTTATTCATGAGATTTATAAGTTGAAGTGTGATGTTTTGACTGTAAATTTATATAGTTAGAATTTAATTTGATTTAAATTGAAATATTATTTATTACTTAACATTTATTAATTTGTTGTCATGAATTAAGATGATAAAAATTAATTGAAAATTAAATATTTTTGGACCACAAAAAATAATTCTAATGATATAATCAATAAGTGATTAAAATTTAGTAAATAGAAAATTTCTTTAGATGTTTTTAAATTATAAATAAAGTTGTCAAAAGAACCAGTCTGGCTTAGTGGAAAGCGGGCTGGCCCGAATCTCTTACCGATTGTCTTTTAGCTTGACTGATTTGATAATATTTTTAAAGGTTGAGAGAAGCGAAAAGGTAACAGGATGCAAGTTATGTGTATAGAATTTGAAGAAATTTAATTGTGATAAAACTCTAACTCAAAAAGTGAATTTGATCACCGTTAGAATTGTCCAAATGAAGTGAATTTGTTGAAGAGTGGTAATCATGTATAAAATAATTGATAAATGTATTTTCTAATATGAATTCAAAGGGGCTTAAACAATTATTTTATTTTATTTTTTACTTCTTATATGATATAAAATAATATTTTTATATAATTAGTTGACATTGTTTCGGCAAAAAAAAAGGTTGTATTATATATATATATATATATAATCAAGAAATAATATTTTTTAACTAAAAAATAAAATATTTATTTTACTCAATTAAAAATTAATAGTCAATTTAAATAATTAAATATTTATAAGAATATAAAAGATTTAAAGAATTATTTCTCTAACTTTTATCAATAATATTTTGTTACCAAAGTCGTTTTAAAAATATCTATAAAAATAAAAATTATAATTTAACTAATTATTATAATGCGCGCTTGATATAAAAAATCCCATGGCACGGCTATAAAGACTAGTATACAATAAAGGATAAGGAGTACAAGAATTATGCTTGCTTGTGAAGGCAATGGGTTTGTGGCATAAATATATATAACATTAATATTATATACTAATCAACTATGAATGGCTCATAACTGCCTTGTATTACAGCTGAGATTGAATAGCATTAGTCATTAATAATAAATGTTTAAAATACTGCAAGGATATTTAAAATAATAATAAAAAATTTGATTAATACTTATATTATAGAAATTATATATGTGTATACATACATACATACATACATATATATATATATATATATATAGATATATATAGATATGTTAATATTATAATCTTCAAAAAATATAAAATAAATAAAAATACCACTAATAATGAATATTAGCATTATTAATAAAATATAAAATTCAAAAGTAGTAGTAAACTATTATTATAATTTTAAGAAACTTTTTTATAAAATATTAATACAATAGTCTAACATGTAAAAAAGTAGAAAAATAATATTATAAAACGGAAAATAACCATTATAAAAATGATACATAATAATAAATTGTTTTTCTAATAGTAAAAATAATAAATAATATTATAAAAATAAAAATTTAAAAATATAACTTAAAATAAAAGGTTTATTGTATAATATATGAAAATTAATTTCATAAATTAATTTCAAATTAACATTATTTAAATTAAAATAATCTTAAATTTCAAATTATCTAAAGTAAAAAAATTATCTTTCAACAATATAAGAATAATAGTATTACAAATATTTAAAATATCATAAAGATGATTAAAATATTAATAAAAATATTGATTAATATTTTACAATATATAAAATTATATATATGTACATTATAATCTTCAAACAAATGTAAAGTAAATTAAAATAACACTAATAATGAATATAAACAATACTAATAAAATATAAAAATTAAAAATAGTAGTAAACTAATACTATAATATTAAGTAAAATAAAAAAATATTACTACAATAATAATAAAATAATAGTCTAAAATCTAAAATAGTAGAAAAATAATACTATAAAAAATAAAATAAACATAATAAAAAGTCATAAATAATGATAAATTGTTATTATAATAAGAAAAAATAAAATAATATGATAAATTTAAAAATTTAAAAATATTACAAAAATAAGAGGCTATTATATATACTCGTGCATTGCACGGGTACCAAGTCTAGTGTTTATACATACTAATAAATTTGTTTTTTGATATCTATATTATATGTTCTTACTTATTTGCATGTGTTGATAAGATTATAAGTACATTATAAATGCTAAGTTGTCAAAATACCTACTTGTTTGCTTAATCCTGCACATTTTTTGTACAAATTGTCCCTACTTTCCACTTTCAATGATAACCATCCAAACTTCATTCTATGCTATGTCTTGAAAATCCATCTTATTATTGCATTATTTTTTAGTTTTGATTGAAGGTTACAAAAATTTTGTTATAATTTATTTTAATGTTTTAAAAATTACTTGGTATGTTATAAACTGTTGAATGAAATATAATAGGTAACATATTAGTAGATCAAATTCCGACATTCCATTACAATCTTAGATAACAAAACCAATGCAATTGAGTTTCTAATTATTATTTTTCTAGTCAAATTTTTCTTACACATATATCACAATTTAACTATGAATCAAAAAAAAAAATATATGAATCAAAAAAAATATATCACAATTTAACTGACCAAATGTAATGCTCTAACATGTTTTTTTTTTTTTTTGAACTTATTGGCTGTGAGAATAACTTGGAAAGACTAAATAACCTACAAAGACTGAACTTCTGTATTTCTCTTTCATACTGTACAATATTTGTATTCTCTTTCTAAAGATCATGTTTTTTTCTCCCTTTTTCTGTGTAAGAAAATTTTTAAACTTAACAATGAGTGCAAATTATTTAAAAAGCTAACCCAAAAGAACTGGAATGTGAACTTATTTGAACTATTTGACACTCATGTTATCATTTCAAATGTTTTCTCTTTCAGGTTTGTAATTTGTCTTTTCATATTGTTGTATATCTATAAGAAGTATCAAGATTTGAAGAGAAGATGGATCGTTTATATCTATAATATAAATATTACTAATTTAAGTCTTGAAGCAAATATGCATGGTAATGGAGTTTAACATAAAGAAAATACTATTAAAGTGCATGTCATGAAAATATTAGAAAATGAAATTAAAGAAAAAAATAGGCAAAAGACATCAGTAATCTTTTGATTTTAAATATCTTGTGTTATTTCTTTCTTCTTTTTTTGACAAATAAATTTGTTGAATAAATTATTTTTTCTTTTTATCAACTTTAAGCTATAAATACTAATACCTTAACATTTTTATGATTATATGTTGATCACTTGATTAAAGAATTTAATTGAATAAAAACATTTTATAGCATGAATTTTATTTTATTTTTTTTAAAATATTAGGCAGTCGCACATAGTGCGAATTTATATCTAGTTATACAAAATTATACATTTCTTTAGCCTTTAGGACCCCCAAATCGAAGCTTATTTTCGTGTAAACAAAGAGATGCACCTTCAAATCCAGTATCATCATTGTTTTTATTTTGAATCACTGATACAAGATGCCAAAAACAAATAAGAAAATATGCCCATTTTTCAGTACAATTTATTATGCCTTTATCTAAAACACTGTTTCTTCTAATTGAGAAATCTTTATGCTTCGTATGTATATGTTCTAACTCTATTGCTCCTACTTATTTTAATGTCTGCAGCAATCCTTATTTCTAATCATAAAATTAACTTGGTAATCGTATCTATTATCAAGTGCTAGGAATGCATCATTCTGGACACAAAGGTGTGGTCAACTCCTAGGTACATCTCTTATGAATGTATTGCAAGCTCCACATCGATTCTTCTTTACACTCAAGACTCTGTATAGTCAAAAAGTCAAGAGACATGAAACGCATTGTGTTCCATATGGGACTCACTAGGAGCCTGCTAAGAAAGCACTTGAAGACTGCATCATAGGCATGTTTGAATGAATTTTTCTAAAAGAACTTATAGAAAAAGAACTTATTTAGAAGCTCTATTATGAAAATATTTTTTTAAATAAGCTAATATTATGTTTGAATAATATATTCTTAAATACTTATTCAAAATGATAATTATTTGAAAAGTTAAAAATTTTAGCTTCACCATAAGTTTTACTAAAAACTTTTACTTTTTCAAAAGTTGAAAAAAATATACATTCAAATCCCACTTTTTATATAATAAAGTACTTATTTCAAAAGATAAGCTCTCAAAATATCTTTTAATATATATCTAAACAGACCCATTATGACAAATGAAACTTTCACAAGAAGCCTGTTAAGAAAGCGCTTGCAGATTCAGTATTATGTATAAAATAAAACTTCTCAGATACGTACATGACATGGACGTGCTAAGAAAGCGCGTGAAAACTCTGCACTTGGGTTTGGACCACTTGCATCAATCTAACCGAGACAAGCCAATAGGCATTTGGATTGTCTACCGTTGACTGGAGGTATCATACACTAACCCACATTCAGACAATTTTTAACCCTTGGATTCATCCAATGCTACACATCGATTCTGCATTGTCAAGAAGTGAAGAGACGTGGAACGTGTAGCTCAGAGGATGTGAGACCCACTTGGAACTTGCCAAGAGAGCACGTCAAGACTCTGCATCAGAGCAAACAAAACTTCTCGGAAACTTGCATGACATGAACAGTATCTTTACATCTCTTGTCTAATTCTTCTTTATTTATATGCACTATACAATTGTTGACTACTTGTTCTATGCTAAGTCCCAGAAGCTCTTGTGTTGAACTAAAGAATCTGCGTATTCTCCTCTGTTGCAAGAAGTTGGTTACGTCCGTCATAAGGTATTTTTGTCCATTTTTAATTTTACCTCCAAATAGAAATAATAAGAGATGAAATGACATGGCTAAGTGGATTACCTATTGTTTTCCGGTTTTAACTGAAAGAGAATGGTTAAGAATATGAATGCTTCCCTGAGAATATATTATGCACTTCAAAACATGAGCCATTCTATGGTTGTCTATGAGGAAAAATAACTTGTTTATTTAAAAAAATAAAATAATATATATATATTCTTTTCAATGAAGTGCATAAAGACATTCATTTATATTCTTGGTATTATTGGTCAAGCTTGCTTTTGTTAAGCCGGCATAATTCTAAGGGCATCAGCTTCAAGTTGTCATTCAGATTGGTCTTCTAAAATTCTCTTTTAACCTAAGTAGTTAGTTACTAGATTTGTGAATTTTAACTAATATGTTGGTTTAATTTCTAATTGTTTCCATTTGCATGATTATCCATGGTGTTGTGAACGTGTGCTTTGCAGATATGAGTTCTTTTCCAGTTGATGTCAATGCTTTTCTCATGAGCTAGGTTGTTTAAGGCTAATTTAATATTCTAGAAATACCTACTACTAGTAATAGAAGCTGAACCATGCATGTTGGATTCCAACCTTGTTTGGTTTGATGGAAAGCAAACACAATTTGGTTATAACACACATTTCAGGTTTTATTTCCGGGCCAATCAAAGTAAGCTTTATTACAAATTGGACCGAATTCTAAGTGCTTTACTGCTCTCTCTGTTTTAGGGATCCCTGTTTTCAGGTATACTGATGAAAATCAAGCACTGCTTGACTTATAAAGAAGCTGAAACATAAAAGATTCAACTGTCAATATCAGTTTGTATTTAAAGTTGAGATATTTCTAAACAATCTGTCCATTAAACAGCTGCAGTGTCTTGAACATACTGCATATATTTCAATCATTGTTAAATGTAAGACAGTCATCTGTTTGAGAATATGTCAAGGAAATATTGATTTGAATCTGAAGTTTAGGACTTTAGGTTTTGATCTGCTCTGCTACAGTGTAATCTGAAGTTTTGATTCATTATTCATGTTATTAGGGTTTTTTATATCTAATCATTTACTTAGATTTTGATCTGTTCAAATGGACTATCAGCTTTCCCGAGTCCAAAGCAAGCCACTAATCAAGGCAAAAGAAATCTCCAAGGATCACAAAACACCTCAAAGTCATACTAGCAATTTGGCAAACATTTGTCTAGTTGTTTTTTCGTAGGTGAGCAAGAGTATGAACTTTGAAGTTTGAACTGTTTGATCTCATTCTAGATAGATTTATTAACTCCAACAAATAATATTAAGGACAAGTTTCAAGAACACATTGAAAAATAAAAGCCTTATTTTTATTTCTTCAAGTGTAGTGTTATAACCATTGCAGGTGCAGCACTTGGAATTCATAATGGCTGAGCAGCAAATGATCAGTGCTTTTGCTTCTTCCTCTAACTCTTCTTCTGTGGTGTCGTCCAAAAAATATAATGTTTTTCTAAGCTTTCGAGGTGATGACACTCGCAAGAACTTCACAAGTCATCTTCGTGAAGCTTTGATGCAAAAGAAAGTTGAAACCTATATAGACTACCGACTTGAAAAGGGAGATGAAATCTCACCAGCACTCATCAAAGCCATCGAAGATTCTCATGTATCTGTTGTCATCCTCTCAGAGAACTATGCTTCCTCAAAGTGGTGCTTGGAAGAACTCAACAAGATTCTGGAATGCAAGAAAAACCAAGGACAGACTGTCATACCAGTTTTTTACAACATAGATCCATCCCATGTGAGGAAGCAGACTGAGAGCTATAAGCAAGCCTTTGCAAAACATGAGGGAGAACCCAGGTGCAACAAATGGAAAGATGCTCTCACCGAAGTAGCAAATTTAACTGGGTGGGACTCTCGAGATATGTAAGTAAAATGAATTGAGAGCGAGTCAATTTTCTGAAAGAAAAAATGAGAAAGATAATGAAGTGCTTTTAAATTGAGTTGGCCAAATTTGATTCTAAATCCAACAGAAAGATAAGGATGATGAAACTATGACACAAGATATCAAATTAAAGTGAATAGTGATAGATATAGTTGTTTCCTTCTTTCTTGTATGCCTGTGCAATGCAATTGTTGCTCTACAGTGAAGTTTCTTTGTCTATGAATGTGTCTAATTGTGTAGAGTTAAAAATAATTATTTTTAATTATAGTTGAATAAATAACAAAATAAGAAATGCGTAAGAGATAATAAATTAAATAGAACTTCCTTTATAAGGTTTGGAAAAATTCTCCTCAATGCTAGGTCTCACTATGTCTTCATTATGTGAACAACAATATTCCGATAGTATATTATACATATTGGAGTAATATGTACAAATAAGCAATGATAATGTATTGTAGTTAACTCCTTTGCTTTGAAGTTTACTTTTGAAAAATATTTCAAGTATTTTCTCTTAAATAACACAAAAAATAAATTTTAAACACTGATATCTCTATTACACCTTAACTTCTCTTATAAATTATAAAATTTGATCCTATCCATTGATTGTCGTGTATGTGTACTTGCTAACTTCTAATGTTGTTACATGCATCTGAGCATACTTTTTGTAGTATAACAACTTTCATGGTAGTTTGCTTAAGAAGGTCATTGTGTAGAAAAAAGAGAGATATTGATTATCTTCTCTAAGTCATTGGATTTTTCATTCCCTAATTATATTTTTTTTGTTTTTCTCTATTACACTACCTAGGATTATCATTTGTACGTATAGTTATGTTTTTTCTTTTTTATTTGAAGTTGTTAGACTTATAACACATTATTTATTTCTTTGTTGCCCTTTTCGTGTGCTAGGACTGAATCGGAACTTCTTAAGGACATTGTTCGAGTCGTTTTGCAAAAACTAACTCCTAGACACGCAAACCAATTTAAAGGACTGGTTAGAATTGAGGAAAATTGTGAACAGATTGAATCATTACTAAAAATTGGGTCCAGTGAAGTTAGAACCCTTGGACTATGGGGCATGGGTGGCATAGGAAAGACCACCCTTGCTACTGCTTTGTATGCCAAACTGTCTCCAGAGTTTGAAGTTGGTTGCTTCCTCACAAATGTAAGGAAAATCATTGTTTTGATGCAACCTTTGTAGTACCTGATTCTGTCATGCGTAGGCTTCGACATAAAAAAGTTTTCATTGTGTTGGATGACATGGCTACCTTAGACCAATTAGAATATCTAATTAAAAATTATGCTTTGTTTGGACGGGGAAGTAGAGTCATTGTTACAACTAGAAATAAGCAAATATTCAGACAAGTTGATGAAGTATATGAGGTTAAGAAATTGAATTTTCATCATTCTCTTCAGCTTTTCTGTTTGACTGCTTTTGAAGAAAAACAACCTAAACAAGGATATGAAGATCTATCAAGAAGTGCAATTTCCTATTGTAAAGATATTCCTTTGGCTTTAAAAGTTCTGGGTGCAAGTCTTCGTGGAAAAAGTAAAGAAGCATGGGAAAGTGAATTGAGAAAACTCCAAGAGATTCCAAATACAGAAATTCACAACGTATTAAAATTAAGTTACGATGTCTTAGACAGTTCTGAAAAGAATATCTTTTTAGACATTGTATGCTTCTTCAAAGGAGAAGCAAGGGATTGGGTAACAAGTCACCTAGAAGCTTGTGGATTCTCTGTAGCATCTAGGATAGAAGTCCTTTTGGACAAAGCTCTCATAACAATTTCAGGTTTCGATCGGATAGAAATGCATGACCTGATACAGCAAATGGGTCAGGAAATTGTTCATCAAGAATGCATCAAAGAACTTGGAAGACGAAGTCAAATATGGAAACCTGAGGAAGTGCGTGAAGTATTGAAATATAACAAGGCAAGTGGATTCAATTATTTCTTTTCTATAATACATGTTTATTTTATAATGTAGCCCTGCCGATTATTTTTCAAAATTTTGTTTGACAGGGAACTGATGATATTGAAGGCATAATTTTAGATTTGAATACACTAACTGAGGATCTATGTTTGAGCTCTGATTCCCTAGCAAAGATGACTAACATGAGATTTCTTAAAATCTATAGAAGAAGGGGAAGTAATGGAAGATTTAACGTGTACCTGCCTTTCGGTCTCGAGTCATTGTCTTATAAATTGACGTACCTTTGTTGGGATGGATTCTGTCTTGAGTCTTTGCCGTCTAACTTTTGTGCTGAACAGCTTCTAGAGTTTCGCATGGCTGGTAGCAAGGTTAAAAAGCTTTGGGACAGGGTTCAGGTATGAATGTGGCTATACGTACTACATTTTTTATTTTTTGTCAATTTGTAAAGGTACAAAAGAAAGTCCTAAGTGGTAATTGGCCTTGTGCTGCCTCAAGTGAAGCTCACTCATAAGAACCACACCTAGGATGGTGTGCCTTTATTCATGCTTAGGTTTCTCTTTTAGTTATGGCTCATGATTAAGAAGTTAATGATTTCTTAACAATGTGATGCATCTTTCTTATTACAGAATCTTGTGAATTTAAAGAAAATTGACCTTTCGGACTCCCGACATCTGATTGAGATCCCAAATTTATCCAAGGCAAAGAACTTGAAAGATTTGCTCTTGATTATTGTGAAAGCTTGCGTCAACTCCATCCATCCATGTCATCTCTCCCAAAGCTTAGATATTTGTCTCTACGTTTCTACAGAGAGGTTGAAAGCCTTAATGTTCTTTCAAAATCTCTTTGTGAACTGTACGTCACTGGTTGTTCATCTCTCAAGGAATTCTCAGTGGCATCAGAGGAAATGAGAATATTGCACATATTTAAAACCGCTATATGTGCACTGCCATCATTCATTTGGCGTAATAGGAAACTTATTGATCTTCGGCTAGAGGGTTGTAACAATGTTGGCAAGTTATCACCCCGCATAAAATCCATTACATCACCAGACCATTCTGGGTGCATTCAGCACAATGCATCCAATTTGTCATTCTTACGAGCAGACTTTCACAACATTGGCAATTTATTGTCTTTAGAAACGTTACACCTAAGTGGATTCAATGTTGAGAGCTTGCCTGCAAACATAAAAAACCTTTCATTGTTGAGAAACCTTCACTTAAATGATTGCAGGAAACTCGTGTCTCTGCCAGAGCTTCCACCATCCCTGAGAGGGCTTAGCTTACATGATTGTTGGAAACTCGTGTCTCTGCCAAAGCTTCCACCATCCCTGAGTGACCTTTGGTTACGTGATTGCAGGAAACTCGTGTCTCTACCAGAGCTTCCACCATCCCTGGGATGGCTTGACTTACATGATTGCAGGAAACTCGTGTCTCTGCCAGAGCTTCCACCATCCCTGCAACATCTTGACTTACCTGATTGCAGGAAACTCGTGTCTCTGCCAGAGCTTCCACCATCCCTGACATGGCTTTGGTTACATGATTGCAGGAAACTCATGTCTCTGCCACAGCTTCCACCATCCCTGAGTGAGCTTCGGTTAGATGATTGTAGGAAACTCGTGTCTCTGCCAGAGCTTCCACCATCCCTGAGTCGGCTTTGGTTAGATGATTGCAGGAAACTCGTGTCTCTGCTAGAGCTTCCACCATCCCTGAGTCGGCTTTGGTTAAATGATTGCAGGAAACTCTGTCTCTGCTAGAGCTTCCATCATCCCTGGAAGAGTTGAAGGTCATTAGCTGCCCTTCTCTGGGGACAGGCTTCACTCAACGGCTAGTGTTACAACACATGTTACAGAACATGCCTCATATCTTACGTGCTCAGAACGGAGACGAAAGGTATTTCATTGTCCTGGGAGACCATGTGACGGTCAAGTGTGGGTTTCGTACAACAGGAAGTTCAATGACTATTCCTCATCTTCCACTATCTGACTTGTACGGTTTCATTTATTGCATCATTCTTCCTAAGAAATCATTCCTAGGAGTTGTTTCATGTTCTATTCATCAAGATGGCAAACAGGTCGGGTGGGGCAACACTTCTGGTTTACTTTGGGGAAATTTAATTTCAGATCACGTGATATTTTGGTGTGATAAAAAGCCGCAATGTCTTTTCAGTGACATACCAATTGAATTTTATTTCTCTTATGATGACAACCGTAAACATGAAAACGGTCAAGTGAGAATAAAAGAGTGTGGGGTCTTGCCAGTTTATGACATAGAAACGGGGCTGAAGGTGTTTGGTAGTAGTAGCAAGGAAATTTTTGAATCGGAATCCATTACTGATCAAATCCCCACTAATGAATCACAGCCTAGAGCAGTTGGAGTTGGAGGCTCTAATAATGAAAATGAATTGGAATGGGATCAACTTCTTCATGTGATTACTTCATCGGTATGAAACTCCATCCACTCCTTGATTGTAGGCTCCTTATTTGTTACGTTTTTCTTAAATGAAATTAGTCCTTCAAATATAGAAATTATCAGTTGGAAATTAGCTCTAGAAAATTGTGCTTACCATATTAAAATAACATTGTGCTGTATTTACATGTTGAGCAGGTTTTCTTTTGAAACACTTATTGAAAATATCGATGGGAAATGAGCACTAGCTTGGTGGAAGAGTCAAAGCAGTACTCAATTGTTTGGTGGTCCATTTCTCTCATTTAGAAATAAAAAAGGACAATATTGTGGTGTTTATTCTACGGAATCCTTAGACACAGTAGATGACTGATATCAAACTGTGATGGTAATGGATTGGTGATTCAAAATTTAGATATAAAAGTGCATTTTGGTTTATAGCTTTTAGCTATCCAACTGTTGGAATTAATTGTGATTTTGGTTTTATTCTCGAGAGTTGTATATATCACGATGGTGTAACAAGTTTCAATTTTTGGCCATTCATTTCTTTTATGGTATTAAAACTTTAAAAGTAATAAAAAAATATCATATTATGAGTTAGGCTATTAACTCTTCATTGAAGAGTTGGCAAAGCATCTTCAATCTTGCTTAGTGGGATAATATTGTTTTTTACTTGATAATTAAGTTAGGTCATCATTGAACTCAAAGAAGTTATAGGGACCTGTAATCTGTTAAATAATGAAATAGTTAATTGAAAAGGAAATAACAATATTAAATTCTTAGACTGAAAAAAAATACTTTATATTACTTTCTTTTACTCCTTCAAAATGATCATAATATTTATCTAAGGAAATCACTAGAGTTCATTAACTAAAATGCAATATCCTTATGAAGTTTTCCATCCTCAGCTAGTTTATCCATAATAAGTTTTGTTCATGTTTGTTTACTCCAACTTAAAGTCCTTTCCAGGAAAATCACTATCGGATTTATTAACTTTATTAATCAGATTGTACATTTCATTACAAACTAGATATATAACTGCGTGTTGCGCTGATGTTAATTATTTAATTATAATTATTAAATTAAATTAAAAATGATGAAGAGTTGTGTGAAAAAATTGGCACATTAAATAAAATAGAAAAATAACTTTAATTATATACATATAATATTATCATTTGACAAAAATAATGGTACTATTTTGAATTTGAAAATAATATAAAAAATGAGTGTATATACTTTTTAAAGAATTTAATTAGAATGCACTAATAGTGCAAAATATGATAAATTTACCGACTTTTATAAAAATTACTTTGAAAGTTATTCTTAGAATATTTTTTTATTAATTGACAGTGTAAAAATCTTTGCACAATCAGTGCATGAAAATTAAACTCTTATTTAAAAAGAGAATTTTTTTTTCTAAAGAAACTATTTTTCATTCATTATTTTTCATTAAATAATGATTTATTTTATTCATATAAATTTAACACCAATCTTCTTGTACAAAAAGACAAAGTATCCTCAATTTATAAATCTTATGTTTTAGGCATAATTACTACTTTGGTCCCTTAATTTATTTATTTAATTCAATTAGGTCCATTTTTTAGTAAAAATGTTTAATTAGGTCTCGTTATTTTCAAAAGCATTGCAATGTTGCCCTTTTTGTCTAAAACAAAATAATTTTTTTTACAATATTTTTCATGTCGTTTAGGGTAACATAAGATGAAAAATGATGTTATTTTTGGTGAAAGGGTAAAATTGAAACATTTTTTAAAATAATGGGACCTAATTGAACTTTTTAATAAAAGAGAGACCTAATATAATAAAATAAATAAATTAAAGGACCAAAATTAGTAATTAAATCTATGTTTTACTATAGTTCCAAGAGCTAAATTAAAAAGTTAACACCTATGGTGCAACATTACAATTAAAGCATAAATTAAACTACTTCAATTTTAGAAATTAACCTCTTTTCTTTCGTCATTTTATTACATTATGACATGGTAAATAAGGAAACATCAAACAAAAATATCACAATTGTACATATAAACATAATACATATTATATTTATATAAATAATAAAAAATATTATAAATAATAAATAAATAAACAAAGTATTTGTGGTGTTCATATAATTATCATCTTTTTTATCAAAATTATTAAAAGGTAGTATTTAAATAATTTATATATTAGAGATTTTTTAAAATTATTGAAAATACAAATTATATAATAAATAAACTTTTAAATCATTCCTAAATATTTTAAATGCTAATAAAACAATTTATTTAGATCTTTAAAGTAGTTACTATTTTAGTTATATCTTTTCATTATAAAAATAATTGAAAAAATTGCAAGGGAGGCATAGATATTATCACTCATGTAGCTTGACATAAGATTTTTTTGGTATTCTCAAGAGTTAAGAACAAAATATTTTTAATTTTTCTATTTAGCGTAATATCTGTACTCTTAAATATTTAATTGGGAATGTGTTTATATATTTATGTTATTATCTTAAGTGATATTACCTAGAAATTTTTGTTAAATAATCAATTTCATTTGAAAAAGATATGTTTCATGCAAAATAATATTATATATATAAATAAATAAATAAATAAATAAATATATATATATATATATATATATATGTAATATTTTAGTTACTTTTACCTCTAATAAAGAAATATTATATTTTTCAATCAGCATCAATGTGACCCATGACTAATGATTGCAAGACATTAACACCAAATGTTGTGAATAACAAATGCTTGAATTTGGAGTATATATAACAACAATGATGACCTATTGCTATATTTAGAAAGTCCATCCTTGTCTAATCAAGAAAGGCTGCCAAAAGCAAGAACAAATGTTGAAGTTAATTGGTATGGCTCACAATGCAAATATACATTTTATATCGGTCACAGCCTATTACATTTTGTAGAAGAAAAAACTGCTCTCCAAACAACTCAATTGCTCCCAATTTTTCAAACATGAAGGAAAGCTCAACATGACTCCTTCAACTTAGAATCTAATTTAATAGAAATTGAAAGAATAAAAAATTAGTTACAATGAATCTAAGATTTCAGACATATGCCATAATACCTTCAAAAGGAGTCAATTTCAAAGCATTAAAACATAACATTATAGTACAGCAAAAACAAATTGAAAAAAAGAAGTAAATAAAGAAGAATTATGATGCATGTTTCTTGATGACAAAAGCAAAGTATACATAACATAGATTATTGAAATAGATCAATTAAAAATAAACATAACACATATTAAAATGGTTGATTCATGAGGGAGATTTAACTACAAAATCAAAGACTAGAATCCTTAGTGACAGTACCACACATCTTAACTCAAGATATTCTTCCATATAGATATCCAATGAAAGTGAGGCCACCACTGAAGAAAAGGCTTTTTAAATTGGTTAAAAATGGCTTTTTAAATCGGTTTTACACCATATTTAGATATAGCCGATATAGAAGAAATTATCATTTTAAACTGTAAATCGAACCGATTTAAATGAACTTTTTAAATAAGTTCTACATAGACCTGATTTAAAAAATTAAACCTTTTAAATTGATTCTGTGTATAACCGATTTAAAAAGTTTAATTTTTTAAATCAGTTCTACCCAGAAAAATTATACTTTTTAAATCGGTTAATGAACAACCAATTTAAAAAGTTTCATTATTTTTTAAATATTCATTGTTTTCACATATACAACCAAATCTTGATAGAGACAGATACTACAGAAACAACCAAAGAATGCATTTATAACTTATATTAACCGACAAAACTTCATAATATATTTGAAACATATCAAATAAAAAACTACTATTCTTTTCTATCCAAAGTTATTCTAAACAAACTATCTATTACTTATTTTAACAAAAAATTTTGCCCAACGTCGGCGGATGTCTAGCAAGTCCTAATGCAGGAATGGTTCCCGATCAATGAATAACTGCAACATAAAAGAATAAGATAAATCATTACCCAACCACCTACAATCATAAGTATTATTGTAACTGGAATAAAATTATATTACCTCGTCCCCTGAATCCACAATATCTGCTGAAATTATGGTCAACATATGTTTCATAACATAATATCCACACTCATAGCTCTCTACTTGTTTGTTAGCCTACCAATGAGAATTTTTTTAGAAATGATTGTAAAAACAATTACAAATTATAATTGAATATATAGTTGTAAATTACTTACATAGGGGAAAAACCAACTAGGCTTCCTCCGTAGTGACACGTGCCTACCCGCCAATGTTTGATATCCAATCATGACTTTAATTAAAAAATAGATATACAAGACATGTTATAGGTTTCATAATTATAATATAAAGCATGAATGAAATATATTATAAATAAAAAGTTACCCTTCTATTAATTGTTTCTAATCTTTGTTGGGCTTTTTATGCAACGAACACAATAAGGCCACAACATTGTTCCTAGGACAAATAATTAGCAATTGCCAATGCGAGCTACATTGGAAAAAGAATATATGTGATGAGATTCAAATATCATTTAAAATCATTTGGGTAAAAAATAACTTGTGCTTACCAATGCAAGTATGGTGCTAGGTAACACTGTTTTTGTCCATTATACATCCAATTCTGAATGTAAACCTAAGAATCTTCATCCTTATTCCCTATCTTCTGAATAGGGAATGGGTCAATAAATCCATATACATTCTCCCGGCCCTTTGAGAGACAAAGACGATACATGTATCTAGAATATACAAATGAATGTTAAATATAATATTGAGATGCATATTTAAGATATTAACAAAAAATTAAACTTACAGCAACCATAATTGAAGAACTGGGATATTTAGCATGTCATTGTCAGTACAAATTTCCAATACATCCTTATGGGTGATCCACAGGTCTACACCACTAGGTCTGTCAAGGAATGTCGGTTCCCAATCTATTTGAACAACATTCGCCCCTATACTAAATGCCACCTATCACAAGTGTGTTATTGGATCAACTTCAGGTTCTGATTTTTTAGGTGGAACATCTTTCTTAGACAGTTGAACATCCTATAAAAAAAGTAAATATAAAATAAGGTTATAAAATACATTCAAGTTATTTTAATTTGTAATAGAAAAAAATTTATTTGAGATGAGTTTTGAATATACCTTGACTGATGTGACCGTTATAAGTCGCCTCGGCCATTGAATGAACTGTTTAGGTGCCTATCCAACAGTCTGAACCTCCTCAGTGGATACAAGAACTTGAGCATATGCATCCCATATTTGTTCAACCGCCACCCTCGCCATATCATCCTCAACGGTCATAGGATGTTTGGTAGGTCCCAAATTATATACTCTCCTTAAGGCCACTAAACGAACAGGCTCTCTATGAACATATAACTCATTGCTCATGAATATCAATGTCAGTCTCCTCCTTAGAAGGATCAGTAGCAGTACAGCTTCCCTTTATGCTAACACGTACAAGAGTATGAGCTTGCTCTGCCTAGACATTTGTATTTTGTTGTGAAAGACCCAAAGATGCCAGCTCATCTCTAATCTCCCATCTCAACTATTCTTTAAGCTCATTTCTAATCTCCTACTTGATTCGCTCCACCTTTTCCTTGGTGACAATTCCTGAGGTGGGCCCACTACGTGAGGGTGGTCCGTAGTAATCACGAATGCCAACACCTCGTCTAGCTGCATGAACCCTACCAAGGTGCTCTAGTCTCTTGATAGCAGTAGTTAATATATCCTCACGTTCATGAGGAACAAATGTTTCTTGTGAGGTCTACTCAACCAGTGAGTGCTACAACATTTAATTCAAGAAATGTGTAAGAAATATGGCGTATCAAGTTACAATTACAATTTGAAATCAAAAATGACTTACAATCATTTTAGCAACAACGTGTGTCTCATTTGATATATATCCATATGATTTTAAAGTGCGAGCCACCTTCCATTTATCCCATCATTACGATGGTGATGGAGGAGCAATATCTGCAGCAGAACCAAATGTCAAGGCTTCTAGATGACATTGCCTCACCTTCTCTGTCATCATCTTCTGCTCAAGCAACTTATATCCCCCATGAAACAATTTGTGGGGGTAGACATTCTTGGATGCAATCACTTGTCCCTTTTTTCTTTTCTCCTGCGAATAATAAGACATTGTTAAATTCAATAAAAATTAATCAAATATTGTTGTATGATTAGAAAAATATGATTGCAACTAAACTTGGAAGACAGGATCCTCTCGGCTTTCAACAAACTTTGCCCATGTCTCCTCATTCAAAAATGCATACTTCTCATAAGGAGAAGTGTCTTTCAACTTTCCATATATGTATCTCATGGTGAGTTGTGTCTTAAATGGCTTCCAACACTCAGCCGCAAGTGACAGTAATTTCTTTCTCATGGCATTATGTAGAGCATCATAAGTCAACTACAAAATAAAAATAAATAATTAATGTATGATAATAATATGGTTAAATATAATTTATATATTTGAGATTGTAGAAGTAAAATACCATGAAAGTTTTCCATATTTGATTCTTTACGCTCTTCTTCACATGGTCCCAATCCTCATAAAAGATAGAGACCTTACTCCGAGCAAGGACACCCACAAAACTAATGAATTTTGTGGTGTTTCCCCCCTCAAGTGCCCCACTAAGTGTAACACCCCCACTTTAACTTACTTGTTGTTTGTCTAATTATTCTATGATTAATTGTGAAAAATAAAATAGGAACCTCAAGGGTATGATTTTCATGAATATATTCATGTTAGCAAGTTCTATCTAGTTTATATTTGTAATAATTTATTTGGATTAGGACCCAGGAACGACAAAACAACTGATTTATCCCTGAAAACTTGCATAATAGGATAAAAATAGCAAAAATTATCTAGAGTGGTTTAAAAATTATTTTTAAATCATATTTATATTCAAAATAATTAATAATAATTTTATAATTTTTCGGAATTTTTTTGAAACAGTTTTTGGGAAATGACCGGTATACCCTTATCTGATTGTGAAAGCCAGCAAGAGACTTTTTAACCTCAAAAATTTTGAAAAATTTATATTGAGTATATTTTAATTATACCAATATTATTTTAAGGGAAAAATAGTGAAAAGTCAAAAAATATATTTATTTGGCAAAAATTGGATTTATTGGCTTAAGAAATGTTTTTTTAATGAAAAAATTTATTATAAATAATATGTACATGAGAAAAATCTGAAAAATTTTCTTAATGCTTAATAAAATATACTTGAAAATGTGGTGTGGTCTGATTTTTCAAAACCTATCCAAATATTCTATCTAATTTTGTTGCATTAAATTAATATTTAATTATTTTAATATCTAATAATTATATAAAATAATTTTTTTCGAATTTCAGAAGTCTTGACTGGTCTGGGACGTTTCCCTTTTGACCACATGTGGAAAGTACAATGGAAATGGATATTATATGATTTTTGAGTCAAAAATTAAATCCAAAATGCCTACTTTTTGACCTATAAATAACCCCATCACCCACTTACTATTACACACTCTTTCCTTCAGATTTTTAGAGCCTCTCCCTGCCTCCCCAGCTGCTGGACGTGCAGCACTCTTGCCTCTCCCCAAACTCTTGCAAAAAAATTTTCTTTCATCACCATTAAGAGCTTTCACCAAGTTTTAAAATCCTAAACCTCCAAACCAACCCTCCTCTCCTAATCTTCTACCAACAAGCCTTGTTTAGAGGTAAGGGGGAGTGGGGTTTTAGCCTCTAAAATTTGTTTCTTAATGGGTGTGTGAGTGTGTGGGTTTTCCCTTAAACCCAATTAATATATTAATACTACTACTACTACTACTACTACCACTATATAATTATTAATATTCTTGTCATTTAAATTATTGCTTTATTATTATGTCATTTACTTTAATGTCATTTATTTTCTTGTCTTATTATTATTTCCATTATGTTGCAATTTATTTTTATTTTATGCTTTATTTATATTTTTGCCCATTTACATTATGTCATTTACTTTATTGTTTAAAGTTCTTGCTATTTAGATTCTTGCTCTTTAAATTCTTGCTTTATTTATTGTCATTTAAATTTTTGCCCATTTAAATTATTGCCATTTATTTTATTGTTATTATTGCTATTCTATTGTTATTTACTTAAGTTTCACTTTATTGTTATTTTAATTATTGTCATTTATTTTGATGTTACTTTCATTACTATTTTGGCATTATATTATAACTTAAATATCCTATTATAAATAGCTATTATGGGCTTATTTTCATGCAAAAATAGCTATTTTCTAAAAAACCCAATTTTAAGCTTCAAGATCACTTAGAGAAATAAAATTTTTGGAATTCATTTCTCCTCACAAGGCTCACGGCCAAGACTAAGAAAAAGGGTAAGAAATATTTTTGTTTTTGTTTTTTTTGTGTACCAATTAACTTATTAGAATGGGTAAAATTGTTGGAAATAATAATTGCTATAAAATTAATTTTTGACCACATAGAAAATGAACTCAATTTCTAAAAAGAAAAAAAATATAAATTGGGCTTTTTCTACAAAGGGCATTCGGCCCATTAAAGAAATAAATCAATGAAGAAGATAAATCTTTCATTTAGATTTAGCATTTTTGATAAATACTTGAATTGATAAAAAATTGGTAAGAATATATCCTAAGGAAAGTTAAAGAAAATGTTTTCTTGAAAAAGCAAGTTCTACTAAGTTTTTAGAAATAGAGCTTAGACTTTAGGCCCAAATTTGGAAAAGTTTTTGGGATAAAGACCTTATTAGACAATTTTAAATTGTTACCATTAAACTACTATTTTGAACAAATTATGGCTAGTGTGAAAATAAATAAATAACATCAACAAAGGTTTTTATAAAATTGCGCGTCTTCTTGAAATTAGAAGTATTGGTTCTTATAAGATGAATAATTTGAATTTTAGTAAAAAGGAAATAATTGAAGAGAAACTCTAAGTATGCTCTGTGGTTGCAGCATAGTTTGACCTTCCACATCAGAAAAGAACTTCTCTTAAAAATTTTACGTCCTAGTCATAATTGTAGACGAAAGTTTTTCTCTTTAAAATAGTCTGATTTGAAAAGATAGAAAAGGATAAGGACAAATCAAAATAATTAAAACAAGAATCGCAATAAATGTATAAACGTGTGAGAATGAATATGCATGACGCTTTGGTTATTGATATTTCCTTCCCGGTGATGTTTATATTGAATTGTTTCTAAGTTCTATGAAAATGTGATGGATGAATGACATCTCTGTAATGAGTAACTCTGGAACTCTACTGGATTATCCAGAGAGTATGTCTTGAAACTTAGAAAGCAAAGTCATAGGAAAACCCCGATTGAGTTAGGACCATGTTGAAAAGCATGAGTGCTTGTGTCTGGGAAGTCACAGTTTGGTACACTGCGGGATGAAAGGTAGGGACCATTGTTCAGGTCTTGAGGGTAAAGGTGCTGAGTTGTGAACATCCCAATGGCCAGATTAGCACCCTGGGCCGGGGTAAATCACGTAAACCGACTCGGCAACCCTGACGCCTGCTCAGCATCACCATGATTGGTGTAGTGTATATCCCTGATGGGCGTGTGGCCCTTTCCTCGAGGATGATGATTACGACATGGATGTCTGTACCTTGTGAGGGATTATACGAACTCCCAATCGCTTCCCAATGATTCCTGATGGTTAAAGTAAAACATCAGAGATGGGTATGGATCCATACGTTTGGTAGGTTGAGATTGAGTCGTAATAACATAGGTCAGACCTTATGATTTCCCCTGATTGCTTGTTTAAATTGTTGTTTGTAACCTATTAAGAAACGAATGAGGCTTTTATAAAAACCTCACTCTTTTCTTGTTTGTTTCTTTTCATATACGATCGTGGTACAAGCAGATGGACTCTGAGGACTAACCGTGACGACTACTCTACATATGACTTTTGTAGATTTTATGGGATGGGATAGCCTAGTATAGACCTATACTGCTTTGACATAGGTCATTTTGTTGTACAACTACGAGCGGGTAGTTAGGATGAACTTTTGTTGTAATTGCTTATGTATTTCTTTATATATGTACTCTGATTTTGTACGAGGACTTGACATCTATTTCATAATCATGGTTCTTTATATAATGTCTCTTGGAATTACTAAACGTTGCAAAAAATAAGTACGTATTAGTTTTAAATCAAGCCGACGTTCTAACAAACGGATCAAGAAATAATAAAATAAAATGAATGCATGTCTTATTATAGCAGGTGTTACACTAAGCATGTTAAACTGAACTGGTATCAGATGGTCACTAGCTCAATTGAGAGTCACTTCCTTTAGGCGTGTATCTCGTCTACCCTTTTTTTTGGTAGACTCATAAGATGACCAGAAGAATCAGTCATATGCCTGTTTAGAAAAGAAAAGAAAATTATAAGTACCATCATTAGAGAAGTTTGAAATTTTCAAACATAAATATAACGATAAAAAGAATTAAACAATATAATAAAAAATATATAATGTCAACAAGAATATACAATAACATAAACATAAATAAGCTACTAACATTGTTAAGTACGAATGTTTTTCCATATTCCTTCGTGATGATCATCACGTGTGGCATGTACATTATCCTCTTCACCATTTCATCAATACAAGTCAGCATCTGTGTTGAGAAAGAAGGAATCTTAATAAGATTGGCATTTAAGTCTTCTTTTTCATGACTAGCATGCACACTTCTTCCTTGGAGAACCATTGACCATATCTTGTTAGAAGGATCATTAACATAAAAAACTTGCTTTGCTTGGTATGCCATAATAAAAGGCTCATCCTTATAACCTACCTTGCTAAGATCCACCAATGTGAACCCTAACTCATCGGTTTGTACTCCAGTGTTACTGTCAACCCACTTACATTTAAAAACAGGCACTCTAAATTTTGTGTAGTCAACTTCCCATATGTCTTCGATAACTCCAAAGTAACACATGGATGCCATAACAGGGATTTTATCTTTTGAACTAGAGAAGTGCATGGACTCAGCCACAACTATAACCCCACTATTTTGCACGGTACTCTTCTCATCCAACGACTTTGTATAGAAGGAGAAGTTGTTGATATCATATCTAGTCCAACATATGACATCAAAGTTAGGTCCATGTGCTAGCCATTTTAATGCCTTATCATTCAAAACTTGTGTTTTTAAACCAGTTTTAAAATGTTTTGTTATGCTCAGTCAACTGCCATTTCTCTGGCATTCTAGGATTATTTTTCTTGACAATGTTTTTGTGAGCAGAAAAATAAGGTTCAACTTCATCAGTGTTATTCAATATATAGAAATGTGCTTGCAGAACTTCCTTCCGACTCATTTGTTTAACATTTATACCTCGAGTACCCTTATTAGAAAATCTTCCCTCGTGATGAGATGTTGGAAGCCCTACAGGTTTAGCTTATGGCAGGTATTTTGTACAAAACTCAATGGCTTCTTCAACAATGCACCTCTCAACAATAAATGCTTTTAGACGATATGGATTCTTACTATACCCTCTTAGGATCTTCATATATCGTTCAACAGGATACATCCGCCTTAAATAAACCCGACCACAAATTCTAATCTCTCTCACTAGATGCACAATTAAGTAAACCATGATGTCAAAAAATGAAGGAGGAAAATATATCTCTAACCGGCACAATATAATAGTAGCTTCATTTTCCAACTTACCCAACTTCATAGGGTCTATGACTTTGTTGCATATGGCATTAAAGAATAGGCACAGTCGCGTAATGGCCTGTCTAACTTTTTTAGGCAATATGTCACGAATAGCCACTGGTAGGAGTTGTTGCATCAAGACATGACAATCATGTGACTTTAACCCAACTAATTTGAGATCTTTTAGTGACATAAGGCTCTTGATATTTGAAGAGGATCCTTGTGGCACCTTGACTCCCTGTAGACACTTACAGAAACTTGTTTTCTCTTCTCTTAACAAGGTATGACATGCTGGGGGCAAATATGTCCGCTTACCCACTAACAGTGGACCTAACTGGAGGCATATACCCATCTCAACCAGATCTTGACGAGTATTTAAACCATCCTTCGTCTTGTCTTTAATATTCAAAAGAGTATCAATTACACTGTCACATACATTTTTCTCAACATGCATGACATCTAGATAATGTCTAGCATCCAGATCACACTACTATGGAAGATCAAAGAATATTAACCTTTTCTTCCACAAGGTTTTCTCAGTAACTTTCTTTTGGGTCTTTCCAAATTGGACGTTAATGTCCTTTACCCGTTCATAAACCTACTCACTAGTTAAAATAGGTGGTGCAATACCATCCTCCTGACATCCATTGAAGGCATTTTTAAGTCTACAATATGGTTGATTTGGCCTAAGAAATTTTTGATGCCTAGTGTAAACTATTTTCTTTCCATATTTAAGTTGTATGTAACATGTGTCTTCTTCATAGATAGGGCAAGCGTTATGCTCCTTAACACTATATCCGCTCAAGTTCCCATATGTTGGAAAGCCATTGATAGGTACAAAATAACATTGCACGCAACATGAAATTTTCACGACCATACCCGTCATACACATCAACACCTTTATCCCACAGCATTCTCAAATTTTGAATCAAGGGACGTAAGTAGACATCTATGTCATTTCCTGGCTGTCTTGGGCCCGCAATCGTCATAAATAGCATAAAATATTTTCACTTCATGCACAACCAAGGGGGCAGATTATAAATAATTATAAGAATAGGCCATGAACTGACTTCAATGGAAGAAATGAGGGGCAGATGGAGGAGAAGAAAGCTGGAAGGGAGGCAATAGGGAAGAAGGCTGCTGGAAAATAGGAAATGAGAGGGAGAGGCACGCAACGTAATAAAAAAGCAAATGTGTAGTAGTGGGCTTATAGATATCCATATAGCAAAAATAACAAATTGAATAGATGGTGTATGATATGCTAGAAGAAAGAATCATATAGCTGCACTAGAGAATGCTACATAACAGCCTACATCAATATAATGATCCATATTTTTCTATCACCACATTGTGAGGGAGAACGGAGAAAGATATAGTGATGTGGTGGCAGTGCCTTGCCATGAAGGGTAGTAACTGACTTGGTGTTTCTTATATTTTGTTCACTTAATCCTCAACTATTATATTAATCTAATGATTAGAACTTGTAGCTGGAGAGGATCCAAACATAGGAGGCACATAAGAACTCTAGTTCATGGCATGTAAAAAGATGTGGCATTGCCTGAAAACTCTTAGTAGCAAGTGAAATAAAAGGGATTGTTATTTTTTTTCCATCCAACGAGTATCAGTTTCAAATAGAATGCATGAAAGGCTTTAACTTGGAATACATGTGATGTTGTTACAAATTCTAATGAATCAGAGTAACTAATAATTTGAAATTGTATTTCATTAATAGTTAAATATTAATTATTAATTTTTAATGTCAATTATAGAAAAAATAATAATCATTTTCTAATATAAAAGTTTTTAAGTAACATAAACATTTAGAATGCATTGTTTAAATAGATAATAGATAAATAGATAACCAATGGTGAAATGAGAGCAATGTGCCACATAAGCAAAACGAATGATATGAAAGAATGTCTGCTTTCTAAAAAGGCTAAGGTGGCAACGTCACAATCTAAATCTCAAACTTTATATATTATAAATAAATAGATGTGTTTAAGATCCTTAGTTATTTTATGTGGAAATCATTACCGTGTTTGTTAACTTTAATAATCACCTTAAATATTTCATTACAAGCATGTTTAAGATCATCAAACTTATTTTATTTGTAACAAGTTTAGTACATGTAATATTTAATATGTATGCTTTAACTTGAAAGAAGTGTTGGAAAATCTTTCATAGTTTTATTTATGAATTATACATTTCCTCATTATAATTATTGTTTCATGTGTATATTTTCTAATGTATTTAGGATTTGATTCCTAATCTCTTATTTTCTGTAGTTAATTTGGCTTAATACGCAATTTAGTTTAGGCTAATATAGTTTTATATATGTGAAAGTGACAGTACACATCAATACAAATTGATTACTAAAAGTATTAATTATTAATAAGTTTATCCTACTAATTTGTTAATTTATAAACACTTTCATCCCTCAAAGGATATTTTTATATGTATATAAAGGCTTCACAAACCAATGTTAGTTGTAAGTTAACTCCATATAAGCAATTCAGTCATAAAATGATGATATTTATATGCTTGCACAACACTTCTATCTTTCTTTAACCTCTTTTTTTATTCTCCCTTCCTATAACATCACATAATCTATTTCATCTTTTATTTCTCTCTCACCTCTTCTTATCTCTCACTAAGTGTATACGTCTAGTAGGTGTATGAATATCATTTTTCATCATAAAAAGCATCTCTTTTAAGTGTTACAAAGGCAAGTGTATACATCTAGTGGGCAAGTTACAATGTATTATACTACTTTGAAAATCAAGAAAACAAAACTCAATACAAGATTCCTAGAGAAAACAATGTCAGCTAGAACAGTAGCCTGTTATACATCTTCAAGCATATTGCATTAGTTAATATTTGCTGTAGAGCAATCAAAGGTATAAAATAGTAAAAATGAACAACTACAAAAGCATTAAGAGGTTCTTTTTCCTTTTGTGGTCTCCTTGTGACTCGAGGACAAAAACATTATGTTAGGTGCTTCACAAACATTTCCATGTAGTTCAAGTAATCATATTATTATATCAATAATCAATGAATAGGGGTCATATCTTTTTCTTAATAACTTAATTCATCAATATGTGTGATGATCTTTTTATCACTGCTCATCAAATACCATCTCATCAGAGCATCAACAAATCACAACACCAATCATATGATGAGAAAAGGCTTTTACTTATATAAACTATACTATTGGTTGCGGTTACCATGACCAACTGCTGACCCACCATAAGGCGTACCACCTTGAGGCTTCCCATATTGATGGTTAGGTCCTGAAGCAACTGTTGGTTGAGGCCTATGAACAAGTGGTTAGGACCTTGGGGTATATAAATACGAGGTCACAACATAAAGACAAGGGGAAGCTCCTTGAAAGTTTGAGCTCAATACAAAAGAGAATGTTAAGTCATGTTTAAGTTCTATTTATGATTACGCAAATGTTTAAGTGAAGTTCTCTATAAACGGTACATTCGTGAAACGTATCTATATTGCTGTATGTTTATAGCACTTTAGTTTCTATGTTCTAGATTGAACAAGTTAGTGAAGGAGATGAAACAGCTTAAAAGATATTTAGTTTTGTAAATTAATATCGTCCTAGGCTAGTTTTGGAAAGGTAATGATGTTTAGGCTATATTCTTTTGTATAGGGATACCATATAAGGAATGTGCCCTTTTAACATATATATGATAGTATTACTTATGAATGGTGTATGACATTATTCATTGAATTCTTAAGTAATTTAATCATATATGTTTTTTTTTTTATAATTTTTGCACTGTGATGATTAAAATGCAAAGCTCAAAATAATATCCCTTGAGGTATTACATTTTGGTATCAGAGTAATTTAATCCTTTGGATTGTGGATGGTAAATGATAATATGAGCTGATAATTTGTCTTGTTTTACCTTGCCATGAGTTCTGCCTTACTTTGTTACTAGATATAGAGCCTGATCAAATCAATATGTGGTGCAAAATAGGTGGAGGATATAGTGGGAAGAGAAAGACCACCTAGGAACCCACATACTCCTAAAATGACAGCAATGGAGATGATGGCTAATGTCATAAGGGAGTAAACTATAGTAACCAACAACCTTATCAACCAGGTGTTGAGGGTATCTCTAGAAAACTCCATAAAGGCCAACAATCAAGGGAACAAGGTTTAGAATGCTGAATTCTCTAAATTTCGGAAGAATCGCCCATCATCCTTTAAAGGAGAGTATGACCCATCAATAGCTGAATCTTGGCTCCAAGAGATAAAGAATATCTTTAAGGTGATGCCTTGCACGGAAGAGCAGAAAGTTACCTAGGCCACCTTTATGCTGAAGGATGAAGCGAAGAATTGGTAGAGATGTGCAAAGGAGGGGATGTTGAACTGAGAGACTCCTATTACTTGGGAGAACTTCAAGGTCAGGGTCTTGGATAAGCATTTTCTCTATAGCATTAGGAATCAAAAAGAGGCAGAGTTTCTACAACTTAAGTAAGGGAGCATGTTAGTGGGAGAATATGTGGCCAAGTTTGAAGAATTGGCCAAGTTTTCAAGACACCTTCGCAACCCATTAGATGATGAGTGGAAGTCCATCCAATTTGAATAAGGCTTGAGGTTCGACATCCTGAGTAAAGTTAGGACCTTGGAGTTTAGGGGCAACTCCACCTTGGTTAACAAGTGTCTTATAACGAAAGGGAATCTAAACAAAATGGAGGCAGACTGACAATAAGCATTTAAGAGGAAGAGAAAAGAAGGGAAGTTTAGTCCTAATGCATAGTTCAAGAAAGAAGGCTTTAAGGGTAAGGACGTGGCAACCCTTAGGACTCCTTAGGTGGAGGCGTGCCCTAAATATAGGAAGACTCATAAACGAGTGTGCATGTTTGGTCAAAGCATTTGATATAAGTGCTAACAACCAGGGACACTTCTCTAGGGAGTGCCCACTTTTGAAGAAGGGAAGAGCATCTGACCAAGCACCTCCAACTAAAGGGAAGGTCTATACCTTAAGTAGAAATAAGGCCAAAAGGGTCGACAACCTGATTTAAGGTATATATTTCTTGAACCAAGCATCCTTAGTTGTCTTGTATGACTCTGGGGTAGCCCTTTCTTTTATGTCATATGATTGTATACAGTACCTAAAATTATTTATTACCTTTTACCTGTTCTATTGAATGTCTCTATTCCTTTTAAGGATAGTATTTCTATTTCTCATATTTGTGTAGTTGACTAAAGGGCTGCCATGACTAGCTTAAGGAGTAAATGTTGTACCCCTTTCCCTTTTTGACATATTTTGTATATGTATATACATAAATTCACAAGGTTTATGTACACACACACTACACTTCTCCCTCCTTTGAGAAACCTTTTATCTATTTAGACTAGTGGTATATTTTATGACTTGAGATACAAGTCGTTGACCTAGATACGTTTGATGACAATTGTATGTATTTATTTCTATTTCATGCATGTTATGTAGGTTCATGTATGTTCACATCTTTTGCTACACAAATTTATTATCATATCATAAAAAATTTATTCTTATTTTCATAAACTAATTAAATAAGAGTTTTAAATGAATTAAAATAAGTAGTAAACCTTAATAGCAAAGAGGGGTGTTACATTAATCATTCCTAAGCCCCAAAAATAAATGCCACTTGATCTGGAATCATCAACAATTTATTTACTCTAACACCACTATCTCTTCAATATGAAAATGAAAGCCTATAATGACATAATTAGATTTATCTGCCTACACCAACCACAATTTATTCTTTTGGTGTTTTGTTGTTTTGGGTTTCTTTGATCAACATTGGTATTTGGTACAAAGTGTTTTACTTTTTTATTTCCCCTTTTATTGCTTTCTTTTACTCTTGAGTTATTTTCCAAATGGCAAGTTTGAATTTGTGAACAAACTAATCATTATTCATTAAAGTTGCCAAGTTTGAGTCCATGAGTTTTTGATTTCCGCTATAATTCATCTCTGGCTCTAATTTTAATATTCATCAGCCCCCTGTGGAAATTTTTGTTAATTTATTAAATTCTCTTGATTATGTAGTTATTATAACCCCTTAGCGATGTAATTTTGTTGTTCTGAATGGAATCAATTGTTGTAGCGATAAGCATGGAAGTTTATATTTTTGTGCATTACATGTAGTTTCCAAGTTAATCATAATATTGTGCCACAATGGTTTGGTATCAATCATGGTTTAAGTTTGGTTATGGTTATCATTGCACAATTTTCTGTTCCTAAATAGTATACCTATAATTACCAACCTACTTAAACTTTCATCCCATACTGCTTACTTAAATTGTTTTTTTATTCATCCGCTACCCTAAATTATAGTTGACTAGTGATTAGTGATCATTGTTGAATCCACGAGCACAAGTTCAATAATGTCAATATCCTGTTTGTTGTACAAGAAAAGAAAGCACCCAAGTATAATTTTAGTTTGCACTTCAAGTTTCACATTGAAGTTCATATTTGTATTTGTAAAAGTCATTACATTTAGGAATTTTGTCATTTTGTGGGTGTGGGTGTGTACTATATGGCTTGTGCTTGCTAGGCTTAGGAAAGATGTCTTCATACTATAGGACATGATAATGAAACATGGGGCTTTGCCACAAAAGAAAAGTTTGAGCCTATCCTTTTCCTTTGTCAATGTATTTTAGCTATGTATGAAGATGATATTTGACACCCTCTTTGGAAACATTCTAGTGGCTATGGAATTAATTGTCATTGGTTAAACATATAAAGATACACAAAGGAGTGCACCACCCTATATACTGTACATACCTTGATCATGATCATTCTGATATAGTTATTGCCATTAAGGGACTAAAGTTGGCAAAGGAGAGTGACTATGTAGTACTGTTGGGTAATAGATTGGGGAAATGAAGTTTGATTGGGGGTATGTTCACAATGGGATGCTAAAGCTATTGGATGAGTTGTGGATGTTGAATGTGAAATTTTGTGGGAATTGGTAGAGAAGTATCCAAACTATTCTCTGACTTTTACTAGACTTTCCTTGCGGGTACACACATATTATAAGACATTGTTCAATGAACTTGTGTGTTGAGAAAATGTTATATCATGTATCATTGAGTGGCAAGATTTTGAAATATTTTTGAAAATATTCAAAAGAAGAGGGTCAAGTGTTATGCTATTACACACTAAATTTGGAAGTTAGACATGCAAATGTCATCAATTTTGTGGTGCTTTAGTTTAGTTATTAGAATCTTTTATGTGTAGTTGAAGAATCCTTGGCATCCTTTTGAACATTTTTACATGCAGTAGATTGTGATGATGGTAAAATTAAAGATTTAGTGATGTTGAAGGTAGTTCGATTTAATATGCCTTCCATCGATATTTGTTTTTACACTGTGTATAAATAGGAACATCATTGGTAAAGTAAACCTAAATTTTGAATATTGTGGAATGTGGATTGCAGTCCTGAATGACCCCCACCCTCACATATACTTGCATTAGTGTAAAGGAATAAAAAATTATGAATTATGAATATAGACCTCCATAACCTTAAAATACAAGCTATAATTTTCATTTAGTTTGTTGCCTAAGGAGAATTTGTTGTCATAGGTACTGTTTATGGATATCTGTGCATAGAGCTGCAAATTTTCTAAATTCTAAATAATTGAACCATTAATGTATGTCGTGAAAAAGGTGCACAATTGGAAGATAATATAAAATTTTGCCTAGTAGCTATTGAGCTTAAGCTGCATTACTTACTACTTCTCTTCTCGTACTTCATTACTTCCTTGGCTTAAGTCACGCTAAATCTTTTAGTGTGAAAACTGTTAATATGGTCACATAAAAAAGATGTTTATATTTTTCTATGCAAAATAGGAAGGTTTCTCCTAGTTGTGAGGACGATAGTACCAGTAGATGGAAATTTTGAGCATATAATGCTCCCTTATTATGCTACATTTGATCATGCCATTATTTGGATAGAGAAAGAAGCTGAGAAGGCTTTAAATGTTAGTTTGGTAGTCCTGTAATTTTTTTACTACTTTATTTGCTGGAGTAAATACCAATCATCTTAAGATTGAAATGGTTAGAAAGCATAAAGTAACATGAATTTTGAGAAAGCTATTAGACTCCCATTTTTTCAGCTTAAAAGTAATGACAATTTTTATGCCTTTGCAACATGCCAACTTCTCCCTCATGCAGCAAGAATTAGAAAAAAGAAGTAGAAGAAAAAGAAGAAGAAGCATTTAACATTGTCTCCAATACAAATTTGAGCTTCTTGTTGGCATGTGTAAGTAATCGATCACATCCAATCAAAAATAAGAGATTGTCATTAATGGGTCACTAACAAGCTACCTAAGTAAACTTTGACACTACATCAAACCAAAACCTTAAATCTTTAGGTATGAAGGTCTTTTTCACTTATATCTTATCAACTTGTCCATTCTTATTCAATATGGAACCTTTTTACTATGTTTTGATAATCAATGATTGGACCAAAAAACCAATAAATTGGTTTAGTACTTGATCCAAATAAATAACAGAATTGGTCTTGAAAACAACTGATTAAAAATAGGTAAAATTGGCAAAAACTAGTTCATAGTGAGATTAATAAAGAATGCTTAATACGAGATATTTTTTAATTTTGTTCTTCTTGAAGTTGGAACAACATGAAGGTCATAAGGTCGAGGGTTGTAATACCTACTCATATTAAATATAATTTATATTAATTTAGTTATTAAGTTTAAGTAGATGAAAATGAGGGTAAAATTTTTTCACTTTTATAATAGAAAATTTTCAAACTTAATAGAATTTGGAAATGATAGTAAAAGATGAAAGATAAGACTATATATATATATATATATATATATATATACACACTTGTATGTATATATGTTTGTCATAAAACTGTACATCATGATTTGGTAATATATAACAGTCATAAAATACAAAAGACTAAAAGTACATAAAAAAGATTCTATACAGAACAGTGCCAATCTACCTTATTCCTCATACAAAAAGAAAAATACTATAATATAGGTCTTCAAATCCTCGCCCACTGAAGTATCCTCTAACTCGTACTCAACATCATGGGGCGTTAATGTCGTCTTCAACAATCACTATCAATCATATATAGAAGAAAAATTATGGAGTGAAGTTTTTGATTCTAAAATCACTTTTACATGTATGGTAGGAAGTCTATCATAAAATAAAGATAAAACACAACTGATAATAGAAGGGAACTTGGGGTTCATTCTAAGTTGTATCAAACTACCTTTGACTAAATATGGATCCATACTCCTTATTAGTGGGTAATAGTTCTCAACAAAACCAGAAAATGACTAAAAATACATATACCTCATCAACATCATCAGATGGTACTGTCATTATCATCATTGAGGAAAATAACATTCACGATATCCATTTATAGAGGTATACTTTCAAACCAATTCTGGAATGCTAAGTAGTTGTCAAGGTTATCAAGCTTAGCTAGGCGAATATCCTAGCTTGAAGGCGTTACCCTAGTCATTGGGACTTTCACCACTCAATGCCTACCCCCAAAACCTCTACAACTGGCTTGCTGCCTTTCATTCCTCAATATGCCAAACTGTAACTTCCTTAATAGGGTGTCATGCCATAGCATATCATTCACTTTACATTACTTACTAATTTATCACTTCCTAGATTCTCAAATAGAGGTTTCCCTGGTCTCATTTAATTTGAGCACCAGTACAATCAACATTTCTGCCTTATTGTAAAAAGTGCCCAATACCAAAATTTTAACAGAATAATGACGTAGTAATTATAACTTAATTACTAAAATTTTCAAAATAACAACTAAATAAATACATTTTAATTTTTTCAATTTGAGTAGAGTAACAGCTTGGCCAATATAATTTAATAATTTAAATTTGAGCAGGGTAACAACTTAGTAATTATAATTTAATAATTTAAACTTAAGTAGAGTAATAACATAGCAACTATAATTTAATAATTTAAATTTAAGTAGAGTAACAACTTAAAAAAAAATTAAAGTTTAACATTAAACAATATAACAACAACAACAATAATAATAATAATAAAACTTAAAGTCTAAACAGATTTAGGAAAAAACCCTTCCTACCAACATGCAAAGTAACAATAATTTAGAACTAACCCCACTCCCCCATTACCCCTAAGGTGGTTGATGAAAAGAATGGAATTGTTGGTGCAAAATTCTTAGGAAGAGAACTTTACTAGTAATTGGAAAACTAGTGAAATTTTATTATAAAACCAAAATAGAAGAGTTTTTTCTAGAAAGAGAAGATCTCTAATAATTTGGCTAGCTTGAGAGAGGAAAAGGGGTTGAAAAATGGTCTAAAACTATGTTATTTATAGAGGAAGAAGCTTAAGTGTCCACTTGCTTACATAAGTCACTATGTCATAATTCTTATTTTTATTTAATTTTAATTGGATTTTAGGGAAACATACACTAAGTTAGAGTGATGAATCAGTTGTTCTTACAGCTAGGATGTGCCCCCCTTAGCTGTCCAACTTTATCTATGTCAATTTTACTTGTAGGTAAAGTAGCTGGTATTAATAAAATCATCTAAACTTGAAAAATTAGCTTTTAATATTAAAATAATTCATTTTAATGAAAAATGATCATATACATTATTTTTCATCAAATATAAAATTCTAATATTTAATTTAATTTTTATTAATTTATTTCAAATTTTATCTATTTATTTTGTATTTTTAAGCTAAAAAATTCATAATAATTCAATTTTAATTCAATAAATATTAAAAAGTTTTTAAAAATTATAAAATTAAATTTTTTACCTATAAATGAACTGAGATTATCATTTTCACTATTTCTAGATGTCAAATCAATACTTACTAAGCTTATTAGATACTTAGAGATATTTTGGTCATTTTGCACAAGAATTCTAGAAAATTTTCAGAAAATTTTAAAATTATATTTTAATATATATGACATGATTTTAAGCTTAAATTAACATTTTTATGTCAATTCAATCTTTTTCTCATGTCAGCCCTTAATGTTAAGAAATAAGGATAAAATCGTTATTTTCTAAATTCTCTAGGCTTTGGCTCAAAAAAATTATTAAAAATTACGATTAAATAACTCTTAAATTTCTGACCATAATGGTGGTGATCATAATTTTGAAATTCCTTCTCCATTTTTTAGAATTAAATCGTCAAATATTAAAAAAATAGTTGAAAAATTGAAATAAAGGTGTTAGATTTTTTATTACTTTTCTTTCAAAATAATTTTTTTATAATGAAATATACTTAGTATAAAATTTTTAAAATATCTCACTATACTTAGTCTGGTTGGTTCCCACAGTCAACTAGAGATATTTTTGTCATTTCACAAAAATTATCTCAATAAATTTCTAAAACTATTATTAATTATTCTAAGTATATTGATGACTTAAAAATAATTTTTAAACATTTCTAACTATTTTTGTCTATTAATTTTGTTATCTAATGAAATAATCATTTTACCAATTTTTGGGCTCTGTTCCCCTAAAAATATATCCAAACTAAGTATTGCTTACTAATATGAATGTAACCGTAAGGATTAAATTTTTTAAGATTCTCATCTAATTCTCCATAAATAAATATAGAATAATTAAGAAAAATAGTTTAATAGGCAAAAGTAAGAGTGTTACAAGGGTCACTTCGATATGGTTGGCCACAGTTGATGGAAGCCGTGGTGAAATGGTTATCACCTGTAAACACTTTGACGTCGAAGTTAGTCTAGGTTTATCAATGATTTAAGGTTTTGGGGTGGATTATACATACCTCTACTTTTGTTATGTGTGGAAGTAATAAATATATAGTGGGAGATATATTATGTAGAAAGGTGGTTGACCAAGGGCTTTGTCAACTTTATTTTACATGCACACTATTTTTAAGAGAAATTATTAGGTGGTTTGGAACTATTATGGTTCTAGTTAATCTCCATGTGACATGTAATCAAGTGTTATTAATTTTTTCTCATAAATTAAAAAACAAGAAACATGTCATATATTGATTGGTTGGGACCATAGACACGTGGTAGTTCGGGGACTACCTAATATTTTCTCCTATTTTTAGAGCAATTTGAACAAAAGGAAAGACGAGTGTGGCACATTGTTGGGAGTGCTAAAAAAAAGTCTTATATTGTGTGACAGGTAGTCTTTGCTTGCCTTTTTAGGTATTTGTTCAGGTCGACATTATAGGTGCAAGGTTAGATGCATGCTTGAGGAATGTCCATAATGGGTCTCAGGTGTTGGGCTCCATTGAGTGGGTCAAATATATGGGCTTTAGTGGGCTCGAGCTAGGCCTAAAATATATTTTTTTCTAGATGTGGACTTATCATTATTAAACATTATTGTGTATTGTTGAAATCTAGGCTTAATTATTATGATATTTTGATTTGGATTTTTGTGTATATTTTAAACATTAAGAATCTATAAAATATTATTTTAGGTTTAGTTTTTAACATTATAAAATTATGACATTATGCTTGTTAATATTATTTTATATATTTTTAATTATTATTATTATTATTAGTAGTAGTAGTAGTAGTAGTAGTAGTAGTAGTATTATTAAAATCACTTGAAGTTTTCAACCATGATTTATTTTAAGTACAACCTTGAATCAGTATGTTTGCCGATTCAATGACAGTGCTTCTTTACTCACTCTTGCTGCTTCAATGTATATATAAGCATATTCAGAATACCTTTCCTTTCTCCTCAATGAACTATCGTTAGCCTTTGCCATTTTGTTTTTGCCAACTCCATTTTATGAAGAGGGGAGAAGACAATATCATGGAAATACCCGCAAAGCAAATCATGGAGGGGCAGAAAACATTATCTAGACAAAATCATGAATACAAAGCACTAAGCATAATCACAAAGGACTAGAACAATAGATGTTCCATATGCTTATACACCATGCAATCACAATATGGAACTTTTGATGAGAAGGGAGAAGAGAGTTCAATAAGATCACGCGAGACCCAATGTAAAACTTATGATATAAATTATTTTTTTTTATACGTAAAAACTTAGGGGGGGAAGGGGAGATAACGCCTTAGTCCAAAGCAGGAAAAGCTTATGAGGTTAAAGAGTGCTTACAAAGATACTTACATTTACCTCACCTTAAGAAAATGAGTGGAAGCTCGAACTTACGACCTGTCAAATGTGAAATCCTGTCTTATTCCACTCGATCAGCCCCTTGGGATTATGATATAAATTAATTTAAACACATATCTTAATTAAATTTAACAATTTAAAATTAATTCTATTGAACTCACATGTCCAAATGAATTTCTCTAAACTTTAAAATAAATATAAACTCAAAGTTAGTTTGTGTAACACTCCTTTAATTCTAAATATAATTCATATTAATTTAATTATTACTTTAAGTTGATGAAAATGTAAGTAATTTTTTTTTTTAACAATAGAAAAACAGAATTTAGAAATAGAAGTGAAATGATAAAAACTATTTATGTATATATATATATATATATCCAACTGTACATCATGGTTTGAGTAATACATAATAGTCAAAGAGAAAACAAAAATACATCAAAAGACATATACTACTTTACCCAATATATACATCAAAAAGATCCTATACAAAGCAGTATTTATCTTCCATATCTCGTAAGAAAATATTATAAACTAGGTCTACAATCTGGAGGAGTATCCTTTGGCTCATCCTTAGCATCATTAGGCATTGCTGTCATCTTCAATAATCACGATTAAACATGCATAACAAAATAATGGAGTAAGGTATTTTGTTTTAAATCACTTTCACATGTATGGTAAGAATTTAAATACAATTAATGAAGGGAATCTAAGGTTTATTGTAACACTCCTTAAATTTTAAGTATAATTCATATTAATTTAATTATTACTTTAAGTTCATGAAAATGTGAGTAAATTTTTTTTTTTCGATACTAGCAAAACAGAATTTAGAAATAGAAGTGAAATGATAAAAACTGCTTATGTATATATATATCCAACTGTACATCATGGTTTAAGTAATACATAATAGTCAAAGAGAAAACAAAGTACATTAAAGGATATATACTACCTAACCCAATATATACATAAAAAAAGGATCCTATACAGAGCAGTGTTTATCTACCCTATCCCTTAAGAAAATATTATAAACTAGGTCTTCAAATCTGGAGAAGTATCCTCTGGCTCTTCCTCAGCATCATCAGGCATTGTTATCATCTTCAATAATCACGATTCAACATGCATAACAAAAATAATGGAGTGAGGTGATTTGTTCTAAATCACTTTCACATGTATGGTAGGAATTTAAATACAATTAATAAAGGGAACCTAGGGTTTATTCTAAGTTATACTACACTACCCTTGACTTGGTATGGATCCATACTTCCCATCAGTGAGTAATAGTTCTTAACAGAACCTGGGAAGTGACTGGGAGTACATATACCTCATCAACATCATCACATGGTACAGTCCTCATCATCAATGAGGAACAAATATCAGTCAGGACGTCCATTTATAGAGGTATACTCTCGAACCAATCTCGGAATGTTGAGCAGTTGTCGGGGTTATCGAGCTTGGTCAGGTGAATATCCCAGCTCACGGGCGCTACCCTGGCTATTAGGACTTTCACCACTCGATGCCTACCCCCGAGACCTCCCAAATGGGTCCCTGCCTTTCATTCCTCAGCGTACCAAACTCTAGCTTCCCTAACAGGGTGTCATGCCACTGCATGTCCCTTGCTTTACATTACTCACTAATATATTAATTTCTAAAGGTTCATTCTGGTCTCAAGTATTTGAGCACCAGTATAATTTCTACTAATATCTCTGCCTTATATTACAAAGATTTGATCCATACATATCATTCACATAAGTCATAATTCAAATTAAAGCACATAAGCAATAATTCAATAAAAATAAAGATATACAAATTAAAATAAAGACTGATAATTAAGAAATAAATCATAGAATGGTCAAAAAATTCCATAAAAATAATTTTTAAACTTAGAAAAATAATTAGAATTTTATCATGAATTTTTAGAATTTTTTCGAAAATTTTTGAAATTTAGTATTTCTAAGAAAAATGTGTCCACAGGCACTTATAGAGCACAATTAGAAGTACTAAATAAGCTTTAAAATTTATTAAATTTTTACAGATAGTCTATTAGTGTGTTTAGACCTTACCTGAACGATAAGAACTTAAACTGAAATTTCTATAGTAGTTTTCTAAAAATAAATTCATAAATAGCTCATAAAATAATTTCTATCTTTAGTTTCATATTATGAGATTTATGGTTTATTTCTTCTACTATTTTTGCTAAACTAATTGAGTATTACTAAAATTTGATAATTTAATAATTTAATTATTTAATTATTTATCATAATAGCTAAAAATATTTTTTCTAAATTTGAGCAGTATAACAGCTTAGTAATTCTACTGTAATTGTTTAAATTCGAGCAGTATAACAACTTAATAATTATACTATGGTTGTCTAAATTTGAGCAGCATAACTACTTAATAAGAGTATTTTAATTATCTAAAATTGAGCAGAGTAACATCTTAGTAAATGCATTTTAATTTTCTAAAAATGAGCAGAGTAACAGCTTAGCAAGTGCATTTTAATTTTCTAAAATTGAGTAGAGTAACAGCTTGGTATAATTTAATAATTCAAATTTGAGCAAAATAATAACTTAGCAAAATTTAAAGTTTAACATCAAATAATATAACAATAATATTAATAGTAAAACTAAAGCCTAAACGGGTTTAAGGGAAAACCCTTCCTACCAACATGCAAAGTAATTGAAATTTAGAACCAACCCCACTCCCCCATTACCTCAAAGAGTTGGTGAAGTTGTTGGTACAGAGCTCCTAGGAAGAGGATTTTTACTAGTTATCGGAAAACTAGTAGAATTTTAGCATAAAAACAAAGTAAAAGAAAATTTTCTAAAGAGATAAAATTTCTCTATGGAAGCTTACGGTGGTAAAAGGAGGAATGGGATGAAGAATTCAGTTCTAAGTGATGGCTATTTATAGGAAAAAAATGAACCTAGGTGTCCATTGATGAGATCATCCATGATGTCAAAAATACAATTTTTGATTTATGTTTAATTGAAAATTAGGGACACATATATAAGTAGGTGGTGAATCACCTCTTGGTAGATCAGAAACGTGGGATAGCAGCTGTCCCAAAGAATCTTAGTATAAATTTTGACTGTTAATTAATTATCCGGTACCGATAAAATCGCCTAAACTTGAAAAAATTAACTTTAATACCAAAATAATTAATTTAAATATAAATCTGAAAAAATGTAATATTTTTCATCAAAAATAATTTCTAAAATTTTTTTTTAATTTTTTTCGAATTATAAATATATATATTATACATTTTAAGCTTAGAAAATTCATATTAAATTCATTTTAATTCAATAAATGCTCAAATTTTTATGAAAATTCTAAAATTACATATTTTACCTAGAAATGTACTAAAAATATCATTTTCATCATTTTTGGATGTCAAACCAATACTGAGTTGGTTATTTGACAACTAGGGGTATTTTGGTCATGTTGTACAGGAATTTCAGAAAATTCCCAAAAAATTTCCAAAATTATATTTTAATACATATGACATGATTTTAAACTCAATTTGACATTTTAATATCAATTGAATCTTTTTCTCATGTCAGCCCTTAATATTGACAAATAAGGACAAAATCGTCATTTTCGAATTTCTCCGGGCTTCAACTTGGAAAAATTATTGAAAATCACAATTAGATAGTTTTCAATATTCTGAGTTTAACCGTGGGGGTCAGAATTTTTAGGTTCCTTCCCGATTCTTCAGAATTAAATATAGAATAAATAAATAAATAAAACAATTAATAAAAGTGAGGGTGTTACATTTATTCTAAGTTATACTACACTACCCTTGACTTGGTATCGATCCATACTTCCCATCAGTAAGTAATAGTTCTTAACAGAACCTGGGAAGTGACTGGGAGTACATATACCTCATCAACATCATCACATGGTACAACCCTCATCATCAATGAGGAACAAATATCAGTCAGAACGTCCATTTATGGAGATATACTCTCAAACCAATCCCGAAATGCTAAGCAGTTGTCGGGGTTATTGAGCTTGGTTAGGTGAATATCCCAACTCACGAGCGTTACCCTAGCTATTAGGACTTTCACCACTCGATGCCTACTCCCGAGACCTCCTCAAATGGGTCCTTGCCTTTCATTCCTCAGCATACCAAACCGTAGCTTTTCTAACAGGGTGTCATGCCACTGCATGTTCCTTGCTTTACATTACTCACTGATCTATTAATTTCTAAAGGTTCACTATGGTCTCAAAAATTTGAGCACTAGTACAATTTCTATTAATATCTCTGTTTTATATTACAGAGATTTGATCCATACATATCATTCACATAATTCATAATTCAAATTAAAGCACATAAGCAATAATTCAATACAAATAAAGATATACAAATTAAAATAAAGATTGATAATTAAGAAATAAATCATAGAATGGTCAAAAATTTCATAAAAATAATTTTTAAGCTTAGAAAAATAATTAGAATTTTATCATGATTTTTTTGAAATTTAGTACTTTTAAGAAAAATGTGTCCACAGGCATTTATAGAGCACAGTTAGAAGTACTAAATAAATTTTAAACTTTATAAAATTTTTACAAATGGTTTATTTGTGTGTTTAGACCTTACCTAAACGATAGGAACTTAAACTGAAATTTCTATCGTAGTTTTCTAAAAATAAATTCATAAATAACTCATAAAATAATTTATATACTTAGTTTCATATTATAAGATTTATGGTTTATTTCTTCTACTATTTTGCTAAACTAATTAAGTATTACTAAAATTTGATAATATAATAATTTAATTATCTAAATTTTTTTTTTAATTTGGGTAGTATAACAACTTAGTAATTCTACTATAATTGTTGGATTTGAACAGTATAACAACTTAATAATTATACTATAGTTGTCTAAATTTGAGCAGCATAACTACTTAAAAAATGTATTTTGATTATCTAAAATTGAACAACATAACAACTTAGTAAAAGCTTGAATTTAATACTAAACATTATAATATTTATAAAACTTAATAAACTTAAACATCGAAAGGTTTAGGGGAAAACCTTTCCTATTAATATGCAAAGTAATTGTAAATTAGAACCAACCCCACTCCCCCATTACCTCAAAGAGTTGGTGAAGTTGTTGGTGCAAAGCTCCTACGAAGAGGATTTTTACAAGTTAATGAAAACTAGTAGAATTTTGGTGTAAGAAGAAAAAATTTATGGAGGAAGATGGCTATGGAAGAGATTTTGGCTATCTCAATGAAGGAAGAGGATGAAGAATTCAGCTTCTATGGAGGGATATTTATAGAGGAAGGGTGAGCTTAGGTGTCCATGGGAGTGAAATCATGCATGACATACAAATTTTAATTTTTTCTTTTTCTTTTTAGCTTAATTAGGGACAAATATTACATTTAGGTAATGAATCACCTCCCCTCTAGAGTTTCAAAGTGGGATAGCAGTTGTCCTAAAGAATCTCAGTATAAATTTTGATTGTTAATTAATTAGCTAGTACCAATAAAATTGCCTAAACTTGATTAAATTAACTTTTAATATCAAAATAAGTAAAGTAAACATAAATCTGAAAAAATGTATTATTTTTCATTAAAATAATTTCTAAAAATATTTTTTAATTTTTACTATTTTTTTCGAATTATAAATATATATTATATATTTTAAGCTTAGAAAATTCATATTAAATTCATTTTAATTCAATAAATGCTCAAATTTTTATGAAAATTCTAAAATTACATATTTTACCTAGAAATGTACTAAAAATATTATTTTCACTATTTTTGGATTTGAAACCAATATTGAGTTGGTTATTTGACAACTATGAATATTTTAGTCATTTTGTACAAGAATTTCAGAAAATTCCCAAAAATTTTTCAAAATTATATTTTAATACATATGACGTGATTTTAAACTCAAATTGACATTTTAATATCAATTGAATCTTTTTCTCATATCAGTCCTTAATATTAACAAATAAGGACAAAAACGTCATTTTCTAATTTCTCTGGGCTCCGACTCGGAAAAAATATTGAAAATCACGATTAGATAGTTTTCGATATTCTGAGTTTAACCGTGGGGATCAGAGTTTTTAGATTCCTTCTCGATTTTTCAGATTAAATATGGAATAAATAAATAAATAAAACAATTAATTAAATAAAAGTGAGGGTGTTACAGTTTGCCCAAGCATGAGTAACTAATTTAACGTCAAATCAAATGCTCACACGTTTCTCACTCATGGTGCTATACCGACTCGACTACTAGAGCTTACGTGTTTAACACAATTAACAATCAATCCAAAGAAAAAACCTTCGGTTGATACTTCATACTTAATATTTACTTGATTTTTAGGTAGTTATTTATTATAAATTATAATATATATACTTCATAGTTACTGAATAATTTTTTTAAAAAAGGTCGATTTATAGAGTAATTCTTGCATAAATATAGTGCTTATATACTCAATTAATCAAAGTTTAAGATATATTAAAATAATAATTGGAGCAATTCTTACATGAGCGCAGTGAGTGCAGTGCTGAAGCTATCTTAATATTTTTCTAAGTTTTTGATTGGTCGTGACTCGTGAGCATTGTTCTTGCTCAAAAATTGCTCCAATTTCTAGTGCAAATGTGAAACATGACCCAATAAAAATGTGTTGTAGAGAGACATTTCAAAAAGGCGTATTGAATCATTCCTCTTTAATTTTACAAACTGCTCAACAATCTTAGGGACTCACGTTAATTAAGATATTTGAGTGAATTGCTTGGGTAGTTATTATTCCTTAAACATATTGGGTTCCTTATTTTTTACTTTTATATTTTGGACTCTAGTATTGTGGCCTACTCATTCTTTCTTACTCAATTTGCATCACACACTATCATATGCAATGAGATTTATACAGTTTTCCCTCCATGCTATTTCAAATCCATCAATTTATAGACATTTCCATAGTCCTGGTTTTGGCATTAGCATTTTGGTGCAGGGATAATTTTTTATTTTTTTTGGGGGTTATATGGGGCAGTGATTGTTTTATCTGATGTGCTATTTCACTTTATATTAGTAAATTTTATTTCCTTTAAATGTTAATACTTTTATGTTTTGCTGTTTTACAGACTCCATGTGTTGGAATCCAAATGGAAGAGGTAAGGAAGAAGTTTAAGTCTAAAATGGTTTCATGCAATTTTTGTTTCTTCTGAGTAGTTACCTCAAAAAGTTGTTGTCATCAATGCCAACTTGTCATTGTCCTATTTGCTATTGACATATGATGATCCCTTGAAGTGTGTGCTATGCAACAGTCATATGAGAAGAACTCAAAGGGTCTAGAAATATTCTGCAAAAGCTGGCTTCCTGCTAGGCCTAAAGCAGCAGTGTTTTACTGTCATGGTTATGGAGACACTTGCACATTTTTCTTTGAAGGCATGTAGCTGGTATTAAGAACCGGTAGCTATAAGTAACTAAATTCAGTTACTTTGAGGATTAGCAACTCAGTAGTGTCATGGAATTATTTGCAGGAATTGCTAGAAAGCTGGCATCATCTGGATATGCAGTTTTTGCCATGGATTATCCAGGATTTGGTCTTTCAGAAGGTCTCCATTCCTATATTCCCAGTTTTGATGGACTTGTTGATGATGTCATTGAGCATTACACAAAAATCAAAGGTACTTATACTCCCATCAATCCCCTGTGTTGTTTCCTGGTGGTCTATGATTATGTTGACTTTGGACAGAGTTAAGGGATCTTGAATTAGTATTTGAAGTTTTCCCTCTGAAAGTAGTCTATAGTCTATATATGAAGTAATGCTCTATAATAGAAAACTGCATGGTGAATATCAGAAAAATGAGAGTCAAAGGGTCATCTAGTCAAAGGAGGATAACAGGAATTAGACATCAAAGGGTTAAAGCAAAAATGTTTGAGTGCTTTCAGGTTTTTTTTTTCACCCCCCTTAAAAAAAAAAAAACAAAAAACAAAAAACTTGATAGCTTCAGGGAACATCAAATTCTTTATTTGTTTCTGAGGTTTGGGGGAGGGGGATGAATTCCCCACCTGTTTGATAATAGATATTATTGAGCTTTATAAACTTCAATTCATCAGGTTGAAGTTTTTCAGCTCATTTTTATTCATATATCTTCTAATTTGGGCAGTAGCTAAAGTGCATCTGTCAAATAGATGTTCTGCAAATAGAATAACTGGGAATTATTGGTGAACACTTCTCATGATGAGTTGCAAAGCTATGAGTAGTGTTTCTGGTGAAGGAAATATCTCAGCTGTCACCTATGAGTGTCATTATGTGTTCAAGGAAAGGCATGTGCCTTAATGTTCTTCCTTGCCTGGAAAATAGAACTGTGGATTTAACATGGGAACATTGGAAGTACATTCTTTGCAAAATTGTAAATGTTACATCTATTTTCATTTTACGTTGGAAACAAGTTAAACAACTTAATACCAAGGAATATTGATACCATTGTATTCATTCAAAAGATTTGGTTTATGTGGCAGAAAATCCAGTGTCCCAGTCTCTTCCTAGCTTCCTATTTGGACAGTCCATGGGTGGAGCTGTTGCATTAAGGATACACCTGAAACAACCTAAGGCATGGGATGGTGCCGTTCTTGTTGCACCTATGTGTAAAGTATTTTTCTTGAAACACAATCAATCATGTTTGGAGTTCTGATGGGCTTTGCTTTGATCTCCCTTTGACCTGAAAATCTGTGTAGATGGCAGATGACATGGTTCCACCAAAGTTGGTCACTAAGATCCTGATTGGTGTAGCTAGTGTTTTACCAAAACACAAGTTAGTTCCACAGAAGGATTTAGCAGAGACAGCATTCAGAGAGATGAAGAAGAGGGAACAGGTTTGTATCTTGTAGTCCAACAGAATTTTACTTTTGATCTGCTAATTCTTTTCATGCATTTCTTTTTTGTAATCTGTGTGTTAGTAAGAGATTGACGCTTCTCTAATGTCTCTGCAGACAGCTTACAATGTTATTGCTTACGAGGATAAACCGCGCTTGCGGAGTGCTGTAGAAATGCTTAAAACTACTCAAGAAACAGAACAGCGATTGAAAGAAGTATGTTCTGATCTTCTGGCTTATCTAAACTAGGTGGTTGGAGTTGGTGGGAATTTTGGTAAAGTTCATAGGTTCAAAAAGATCATAAGTTTGTGGAGGGAAAGATGCTAGTATAGGAATATAATTCATCTAAAACTAGTTCAATAGTTGAAACTAGTCCATATAAATTCTAAAACAAGAGGTACAAAACCCTTAAAACGTGTCTAGAGAAGACCAATTTTCATGTGTTTAAGAATCATTAATAAGTCATGTCTTGAGGTTACTGAGGAAATAGTGTTCCTTTTAAGACTACTTTTTTGCTCTGGCTTCTTAAGACACCACTCTACTGCATATATAGGGCATTTCTAGTGATCTTCCTCTCTTCATTATAATATGCTTAAATTGATCTAAATTCATAGTTAAGGCAACAAATATATCTGCATGCTTCTTACAACTCATCAATCTACTTTGAATAATTCATCTCACTGAGCTAACTGTAATTCTTTCCTTGTATCATTGTACTACTATGGCAGATGCTAGTATTCTCAAATGTGAAGAACTTACTAAATTACTATACCATGCCCATACACTATAGCTAACAACCCTAAAAATGGTGTCATTCTCTGCATGGTAGTATATATCTTGGAGTTTTTATAGATGGTCACTGTAGAAACACTGTGCTTTTGGGTTTGAGTGTTCATTTTTAGAACTAATGTTTAAATCTGAAATTTCACTTTTTCCCCTGGAGTATGTTATTTTAGTGTAATCAAATTTATTCATCTTCACATGTAATGGTTGTGATTACAGGTTTCTCTACCACTATTAATCCTTCATGGTGAAGCTGACACTGACTGATCCATCAGTGAGCAAAGCCTTGTATGAGAATGCAAGCTGTTCAGACAAGAAGCTTAAGCTTTATAAGGATGCCTACCATGCTCTTCTTGAGGGTGAGCCTGATGAAATAATAACTGAAGTTTTTGGTGACATCATTTCTTGGCTGGATGAGCACAGACTGAAACATAATCAATCTTCCTCTTTCATTTTTTGAAGATAAATTTCCTCTTGATACCGATTATTTTTGCTATCTCTTGATTCTAAAGAAGAATATTCATTCAGATTGTTTTCAGCAAAGGAAAATAGAAAGCTGCTATTGTTTCTATAAAAGTACCTAGAAGGCTTCGCATCTTTAATTAGTTACCTATGTAAATAACATATAATGTTTATATATTTACATAATAAAGAAAAATAAAATAATGGGAACACAAAATCAATGACTCCTATGCCTGCTTTGGGGAAGAGGTTGATTAAGGTTTAGCTAGGAAACTTTTATGTTTGGCATGGTGAAGATGTGACTGCATGGTATGGTTTGTTCCGTTTTAGTATATTCTGTATCCCCTTGGTTTGAGACTAACCAAGTACCTATCATCAATTCACATGTGTGTGAGTTTGGATTATTGTATTATATTATATTCAAAAAAGCTTATATTAAAAATTTAATTGACCAATATTTTTTGCCAACAAAGGTTAGACGTGGGGCTAATCAAGCCACCTCCACAAAAGGAGGATCAAATTTCAAACATTGAAATAAGCACTTGTGAGGAGGAAATCTTGGTAATTAACTGCGATAGTGGTGACAGATTCAGTTTCCCAAACTTGTATGCAGACTGCATCACACGAAGCAACTATGTGTTTGGAAACACGGTCAAGATGTGATAAACCACGTCAATCTACCCAAAAATGCAGAAGCTATAATTTTTGACTTCAAAAGAAAGCATGAAAGTTAACATCAATAACTTGCAACCAAACATTGAGTAAAACATTTTGACCCGTTTTGGCTGCATCAGATTATATGACAATCAAGATTAAAACTGAAATTTAAATTCCTTATATCTTGGAATGCTTTACAAGTCATTTCAGTTAATTTATAATTTACTAAACTAATTTATAAACTTATTTGATTAAAATATCGGTATGTGGTAAATAAACTTGTCTTACTAAATTTTAGCCTTTATAACTTATAAATGATCATAATTTTTTTTTTCAATTTGACCTTCAATAATTTAATAAAATTCTTCATTTATTGCCTCTGTTATTAATTACGTTATTGATTGTATAATAAAATTTCTTTCAATACTACACTGTTTATTTTATGTTTTAATCAAATATTTAATCTTTAAATCAAAAATGATTACAGTTCAAAAATCAAAATTATAATTACCTAAAATTATGCTTTTGTCTACTTAATTATATTTTTAGGTAATTATAATTTTGGGAAATTATTCGTCAAATTGAAGGAATATTACAAACTTATGTCGTTGCAACTATTAGGGCTGTTGTCAAATAAATCTAGCCACATTCAATTTAGCACATAAATCTTAAACTGGTTCATTAATCATATCCAAATTTTGAAGATTGATAATTTGGGATAAATTTGAAAACAATCTTTGTAATTGGATTATATCAATATTAAATTACGGTAATATGCACAAATTTAATTTAGCATGAAAACTTAAATTGATTCATTAATCATACCCAAATTTGTTGTAATATACACAATATAAATTGGGTATATCCAGAATATTCTATCTAATAAAGATATTTTATTTATGGATAATAAAAAATATTTCATTTATTTTAATATTGAAAATAAAAATTTTAAAGATTGATAATTTGGGGTAAATTTGGAAACAATCTATATACGCAAATTGATGATGTCAATATTAAATTACTGTAAAAACCATATTTTATTTTTTATAAAACACACATCTTGTATATTTTTATTTTCAAACACATTTATCAAACCCTTTGCACACAAGCTTATGGTTATGTCAGAAAAAAAAACATCAAGTTCTTCCAACTACACTAATTGACTTTGCCACAAAGATCTCAGCAGTTTTGCAGAGCTGCAATATAAACTCTCTCTCCTTTACAACTTCTAAATAGAAGTTACAGAGAACTAAAATGTTTTTTTATCAAAATTTCAATGATCTTAGAAAAATGTAAACCCCAACTTTGACCAATGATTCAAAATAAATATTATAATACAGTATAGAAAATACTCTGAAACAAATAAATGTCTAAAACTAACTTATAGTTAAAGAAACCCTACATAATAAACTAAATAATAATAGCATCAAATCCAAGCTCATTCAAAGTTAGCCATTCAGAAACGCATATTATAGTAATCTGTTTGAAATTCATCCAGTGGTGGTGGCAAGGCATGCAAAGATCCTCCTCCTTGCTGCTCATTCTGAGATTGAACATGAATATTCTGCAAGAAAGATTCATCAGGTTGACTGGCCCAATCCACAAGATCACCATCTAGTTGATTAGGCCAATCAATAGGTGCATTAATCCGGTCCTCAAAGTCACCAAGTTGATTATCCCAGGCCATAGACTGACCAAGTTGATTAGTCGAATCTAGTGGCACATCAACTTGATTAGTAAAATCTGCCATCTCAATCTTCTCATTAAGTGGCTTTGAAGCTTCAAGTGTGAGTTCGCTTTGAGATATGTTTTGCAAGTAATTGAGTTGGTTTGGTTGTGAGGAGATAGCATTAGCACTTTCCTGAGCCATGTTTGGCACAAAACTAAAGTAAGCATCACTTTGTTGCATGTTTCTCAACATGTTAATTCCATAATTAACAGCTCCATCAACCTGATTTATTGAATTCGTAAAATACACCCTTCCATTATTATCATTAAGTGGCTCCATAGGAGTAGGGACGATTTGGCTTGGATGGGAGGAGGAAGCCCTTGACTGAGCCACGTTTTGCATGAAACTAGAATTGGCTTCACTTTGATGCTTGTTTTTCAACTTGTTAATTCTATGATCACAAACTCTAATCTTAGCATCCACCTGAGCAATGAAAGCCCTCATTTGTACCTCTTCCATTTTTGTGATACTTGGATCCCAAGTTGGATACTTGATGCTGGTGCTTTGTTTATCAACTTTGGTAATCTCAGCTTCAACCATGTCCTTCCTATTATCAAAAAAGTCTTGAAGATCAAAGGTCTTGGGAGGTCTCTCATTCTTTTGACGCTCATACTTTTCAATGATGGAGCGTACCACTGTAGGGTCTTGGGGCCAAGTCACTGGTCCAACATCACCATTGCCATCATCATACACAATCAAGCAGGCTTCAACTCCACACATGGTGCAAAATTCAGTGACTTTTTTCATTAGCCCTTTCCTTCTCTACATGAAAGTTGTCCTGCAAGATCTCTCATTTGAGATATGTTTCAATTTTATTCTTGCACGACCCATTTTCTACAAAACAACAACATACATACAAAAATATTGTCAATAAGATAGAACTTGGTCTACAATATATAACCAAATAAACAACACAAGAATTCAATAATAATAATTAATGACAACATCAACAAGCATTAATCCTTCTTGCTGGAATATATATAAAAAAGAAAATATAAATTTTAAAACCCATCTCAATTCCTTAACTCTCTCTCTCTTTCTTTTTTCTTTTCACGTCAATTTTATGACCTCTATTGTCAATAAAACAGAACTTGGTCTTTTTTTAATTTTTTTTTTTTTGTACATGAGAGAAAAGAAAATTAAGAAAAAGACAAAGAATTCGATGGAAGTGAGAGGAATCATGATTTATAAGACGTAATGCATCCAGAAAATTCAAGAACCAATGTGTGTCACTATTATCAACAGTTTTTAATGAAAGGTTCTATAGATGAAACTTGTAAGGACATATGGGAAATTTCTCTTGATGCAAAAGGCAAAAGAAAGAAGAACCAAACATGCATGATATGTGAGAATGAACAACAAAAGAAGTTTTAGCGAAATCAATGTTCAAATAAAGGAACCAAGAGTTTTAAACAAAGTTTTAGATAATTCTTTGCATGAGAGAAATAGAAATTACCTGGCACAAGGAAGAAGAAACACAGAGGAGAAAGCTAAAAAGAGAGTGTTTCTTAACTATGTTAACGTTGGCGACTGTCATGCTCTGTTAGGTTCTTTCTAAAGCCCTGTCCGGCCCTGAGTGAGTCATATCTATTTAACACCCAACCTAACCTATTATTCTCCAAGAAATCAAGTTTAGTGATATAATTGATTGATAACAACATATATAATATTTGGTACTGTAAAATTTTTTATAAATTAATTTTGATTTGACTATATATAAATTTCAATGTAAATATATCATTATAACCAATCAATCAATTTTAATCAATACTAATTAATTTTTAATTAATATAAATTACTTTTAAATTATAGTTAATTTGATCATAATTTATTCGTAAAACAAATATATACATCAATTGAGTTAGAAATAATTTTGGCGGTCGTATAAATTCATTGATTGATTTGAGTGTAATAAAATTTAGAATAAATTGCTTATCATTGATGTAATAGGTAATTATGGTTGATATATGATTAATTTGTTCTCTATCTATTACATTAATTATTTCTGTCTTTCCTTATTCTATCATATTGTTTATGTTTATTACATCTAACAAATTTTATCTTTTTTATTTCTTTTTCTCTCTCCATCTAAATCTTTATTCAAAATTTTTTATTACATTTATCTCTCTTGATCCAATGAGTATAGTTCAATTGGCAACACACGCTGAGTTTGTGGAAGAGGACTTGAATTTGATTCTCATAGAATACATTCTTGAGAAGAGGCAAGAAGCTTTAAGTGTAACTGAGTCTTGGACCTATGATTAGTCCTATAGTTGACCCAAAGACTTCAAATTTGTGGAGATACGTTAAAGGCCAAAAAAACCTAATTACAGGTTTAAAAAAAATCATATTACTTGTTATGTCTAATTACTTTTCTCAATTCTATTTTTTTTCTCCCGGTCTAAATCTTTATTAGCTATAGCAATTTTTTATTTGATATTTTATTAATTTATTGATTTTACACTTAAGTAAAGTCAGGGACAGAGGCAGGGGGTGACTTAGAGGCTGGAGGGGCCATGGTCACCTTCAATTTTTTAAGTGTATTTAAATTACTATAAAAATATTTTTATGCCCTCCTAAAATTTATCAAAAAATATTGGAAAATGATGCATAGACACCACCATGCTAGTTGACACCTAGGGAGAGAGAGAGAGAAAGGAGAATTGTACGTATGATACATAACATAATGTCAGAGGAAGAAAGAGATACAGAAAAATGATAAATGTTAATGGAGTGTTTGTTATGTTGAGATGTCTATATATAATTATCCAAAATTATTTTATCCATCTAATTTATTTCTTTTCTCATATATTATTTTTGTAACTAGGGGAGTCTAGCTCAGTTGGTTGAGTAGTGTGCGTTAGTTGTTATAAATTCCTTGATACCAAAGTTCAAATCCTCTCTTTGAATAAAAAAATATATTATTTTTGTACTCAATATAGTTATATATATTTTTATTTATAAAAATATTATATACATATATATATATATATATTAAACTTTTTTGTTTATTTTATGCATGTAAAAATTTAATTTTTCTTTACTAAATTATATATATTTTTGTTCTTGGCCCTCCTCAAGCCGAATTTCTGGCTTTGCTCCTGAGTAAAGTACCTAGAGGGTATGAATACATAAGTACCTAGAAGGTACGAGGATGAGCATTAAAGTTACAACCCGTGAAGGTATGAGATGGATACAAGTATTTTTTTTTTTTTCAAATGCAAGTATGGAAACGAGTACTATAGTATCCTACCCATTGTCATCCCTATAGATAGATCATATAATAACAATAATAAGGATGTAATATTTTATTAAAAATGCATTTTAAAAATAATTTTAACTTCAAACACATGTATTTTTCTATGTTAAAAATTTAACATCTACAAAATTATTCGGAAAAAGTTATTTATATATAAATTAATGAAATCAATTAAACAACATTTATTTAAGTAATTGAATTAATAATATTTTAAAATTAGCCTACTTAAATAACTATTATCATCTTACGATAATATTTAAGCTTTTATAATGATATTAAATTAAATTATTATTTATTTCTATGAAGAATATAAGATTTTTTAATACATATACATAATTTATTTTTGAACAATTAAATTTTAACTTTAACAAACAAATTTTTTTATGTACAATATTTTCAATAAATTTTTATTTTTGAAATTACACGAGTAAATGATTTATTAAATATATTTTATTACAAAATAATTTTAAATTATTTCTTCATTAGCATCATGAATAAAATAAGTCTGTTTACTCCGTGCATTGTATAAATACATATCAACCATATTTTTCAATTTTTGATAACATATCTCCTGTGGACATAACTATGAGCTTAATTCTTGAGTTAGGGACAATGATTAAAGATTCAGGTCCTCTAAAGGGAGCAACTCACTTTCGAGAGGAAAGTAAGTAATACTTCCTGCAATTTTTTATATAAGAAACAAATGTATTTTTTGTTCTAATTATAAGAAACAAAAACCAATTTCATATGTATTAATTGCTAATTTTCTTTTTATATTTTTAATTTATTGTGAAATCTATTAATGAAACACTCACTCATTCTCCATGCAAGTGGATATATTCATTGGCGTATTAACAATATAAATCACAATCATTGGTGAAAAAAATTATTCCTTGAATAATGTGTAGTATCATTAAATATAACCACTACCTTAAACCATTCAATTCTCTAGGCATTTCTAAAATAAAATTTAGATGTATGACATTATTAATTATCAACTAACTTAACTACTTTCATTAGTTTTGATGAATTAGTTATTTGTTTTTTATATAAAGGATCGAAGAGAATATCAATCTTTGATAAGGAAGTCAACGGTCAATATTACGTATACATATCAATCATGTACGTGCCATTTTCTTGCTATGGTAAGTCCTTTTATAATAAACAAACACTTTTATTCTTTTCATTTACCATATTCTTTATTCTCAATTTTTTGCATTCATTAAGATTCAAGTAAAATTTGATAAAAAAAAATGTTATTAAATAATTATACACAAGTGATTTTGAGAGTGATTTCATACACACTATTACAAGTTAAATTAAATTTTACATGAAACTTCTATTTTATATTAAAAATCACTTATCTTTTGATTATTTTTTTCACTTTAGTCTTATATATTAACAATATCCACTATATTTATATTAACATGATTTCATTTTCTAATTATATTTTAGGTAATTATTTTAAAATTAAAAAACATGTAATTTTAAAACATATATCCATAATAATTTTAAAACATATGTAACAACCAACGTACTCGTGCAATGGCAGTATGATGGCACGGATAATATAGTTAGCCAACAAAACAAAACTTATGTGTTCTCTTTTTATTTTTATTTTTTTGTACAAGAGAAAAGAAAATTTAGAAAAAAGACAACGAATTCGATGAAAGTGAGAGGAATCATGATTTATAAGCCGTACGAGAGAATTCAGAGAACCAATGTATGTCACTATTATCAACAGTTTTTAGTGAAGGGTTCTATAGATGAAACTCGTAAGGACATATGGGAAATTTCGCTTGATGCAAAAGGCAAAAGAAAGGAGAATCAAACATGATATGTGCTTTCTAAAAACAAATATGGCTAAATTATATTTTTGATCCTCTTGTTTTTTTTAATACACAATTTTAGTTTTTCTATTTTTTTAGAGACATTTAATCTCCTAATTTTAAAATTCTGAAAATTTGGTCTTGCTGTCAAATCTAATGCATTAACAGTTTACATCTAATGTTGATTGTTTGCATCAAATATTATTTTTCACGTTCGTTTAATAGTGTCACGTCACTGGGGCAATATTAGATGCAAACAGTCAATGCATGTTGAGGTTTTAAAACTAGGGGGACCAAATGTCTTAAAAAAAATAGGACTAAAATTACAAATTGAAAAAATAGGAAAACAAAAAGTATAATTTAGCCCAAAAAAAATGATACGTGCTAATGAATATGCAACAATAAGATGTTTTAGCAAAATCGTTGTTCAAATAAAGGAACCAAGAGGTTCAAACAAAGTTTTAGATAACTAAAACAACGTCAAGAAAGATGATGCAAAAACAAAATAAAAAACAACAGTGTAAACTTATCATATTGATAGTAGTAATTTTTAAGGCGTCTTGCATTGAACAATGGTTGTCGTGCTAAATGAAAGATTCAATAAAAAAAAAAAAAAAAAACGTTAAAAAATAGTTGAATTGATAATAAAATCGTGGACAGCTTGCCACATAATATAAAATAAATTGGATCAAATAATTTAGGAAACATAATCTATATTAAAGTTTTTACCGCTGTTTCTAATCCGCTGGAATTAAAATTTTCCGTTGTTGAATGACAACAAAAAATCTTTGATTGAGCAAACATATCTTTTAATCATTATTTAAATAACTTCAATTTGTAGTATTTATTTTGAAAACAGTTAATTATATTGAGGAAATAATAATATCTGAGTGTACTAAAATTTAGATTAAATTTCTTATCGTTGGTTCTAGTAATTATTCTTGATTCTTAATGTATGATGTTTTTTTTTTTTCTATTACATGTATTACCTCTCTCTTTTATCTCTCCACCCAATCTTTATTTAATTTAGACAGAGGTAATTGGAATTGAAATATACATATTCAATAATCCTAACTATATATATCAATCATTACATGGCAAAATACAACTCAAAATTTTTCACTTGCATTCTCTCGGTTCTAAGGTCACGAAGCGGTAAACAATGGCACAATTCCCCACTGAAGAGAAGGTTTCCTTTCAATTCCCAGCAGGTCTTAGGGTCCTTGTGGTTGATGATGACTCCCCTGTTCTTGAAACAATTAAGCAAATGTGTTTTCGATGCTAATATCGTGGTTAGTTTTTATTCCATATTTAATTGTTATTATTTTTTATAGAAAGATTTGATCTTCTTTGTTGATGACTGTTTTTATGTAGCAGTTAGGACATTCTCTGATGCCCCACTTGCTTTGAATCATGTGCGGGAGAAAAAAGGTTGCATTGATGTGATACTCATTGAAGTTCACATGCCAAATATGAATGGCTATGAATTCCTTCAGCATGTCACACAGGAAACTAATGTTCCTGTTATAAGTATGTAACTAAACTTGTCCTGTAATGTAAATTAATTCTTATATAAGTTTTGGATGTTGGAAATAATTCTTTAAATACATGTTTTAATCTTTAATTTGAGAGATCTTTAGGCGGAAGCGATATAATAATAAAAGCATGCACATATCAAAAACAACCTCGTTCTTGCTCACATAAGATCTACAACATGCTGGATTACTAAGGATAGGATAAATACCTAAATCCATAATCGGTTCCTGATCTAAGCGTTCTTCTCAGGATCTTCAAGGCAATTTATCACGAACACAAACAAAGAGAGCCGGTGACTTTATGGTTCTTCCTCAACCGAATCTCTTGAGTTCCTAATGGGACCTTAGCCTCTCTTTAGATGGGGAGAAGGGAGTATGAGTTTTCTATAATTCGGTGTATTGGGGACCATACCCTTCTTATAGTGTATTAACCTAATAGGGTTCCCATTATCCCCTAATGGACCAACACTGACATCTGCTCATTTAAGCCCATATCATCTTATTTAAAAGTCTAATGGGCTCACTTAATTTGATTACATAAAATAAAGCCCACTAATGATAAATAGCTAATATAATTGTCTTATAATAGTAGCCCATATTAATTATTGGAATATAAAATTCCAACAATCTCCCACTTAAGCTACATATTGTAACAATTATATCACAATTCTTTAGGTGCGCGTCTGTATGCTATTTATCTTTAAACTTTTACTTTAACAATCTGGTCCATCTTATGCATCAATAATGGAACCACCGCGGCTTTCGTCACTATTGTAAAATGTGACTAAACCCCAATGACCACCACATCAACACACTTAATGACATAGATCAATATGGATGAGCAGCATGGAAATTACATGTAATGTGATTTCAATCATGCCTATTTCCAACTGGTCCAACTTTAGTCTTTAGTGAGATCAATTCAAAGTCCTTAAGCACAAAATAATTTTGCACACAACAAGATACAAACAAGTTGATGAACAAACTCATAATCTTTATTTCTGCATAATGAAATAACATAAAGTTTGTATCAAATAAACATAGAACATAATGAAAGACTCCCACTAAACTAAGGCAACCTCAGTGACAACACCCATATGAGCAACATGCTCGTGAAAGACCTTAGGTGTCAAGCCTTTAGTTAATAGATCAGCTAGCATAGAATTTGTCCCTATATGTTTTATTGAAATCTGTTTTTCCTGAACTCTTTCCTTAACTACAAGATACTTAATGTCGATAAATTTCGACTTCGTAGAACTCCTATTGTTGTTAGAGTAGAGTACTGTTGATTTATTGTCACAATAGATTTTGAGTGACCTCTCAACGGTGTCAATCACGCGTAGGCCCGTGACAAAATTTCGCAGCCATAACCCATGGTTTGATGCCTCATAACAAGCCACAAACTCCGCTGTCATGGTCGAAGAAGTTACAAGAGTTTGTTTGGTAGACTTCCAAGAAATAGCTCCTCCAGCCAACATGTAGATGTAGCCTGATGTGGAGCGTCTGCTGTCGAGGCATCCAGCAAAATTGGAGTCAGAGTACTCAATGATCTCTAAACTGTCAGACTTCCGATAAGTAAGTATGTAGCTTCTTGTTCTCTTCAAATAGTGCATCACGCGCTTCACTACTTTCCACTGTTGCATACCAAGATTACTCATATATCTCCCCAGGACTCCCACTATAAATGCTATGTCAGGACGAGTGCAAATTTGAGCATACATAAGACTCCCTACAGCGGAAGCATAAGGAATCTTTTGCATCTTTCTCTTTTCAAGATCAGTAACGGGGCACTGTTTGGGACTAAACTTGTCTCCTTTAGCAACGGGTGTATCTCCTGGTTTACTATCTTTCATTCCAAATCTATCCAGAACTGTATCGATATAGCTCTTTTGTGATAACCCAAGAATACCTTGAGAACGATCTCTAAGTATTTGGATTCCTAAGACAAAAGAGGCGTCCCCAAGATCTTTCATCTCAAAAATTTTTGTGAGAAATTTCTTGGTTTCGTACAATAGGCCTATATCATTGCTGGCTAGTAGGATGTCATCAACATATAATACCAGAAAGACAAATTTACTCCCACTAAACTTTTGGTATACACAATCATCAACCAAATTTGCCTCAAAGCCATAGGAGGTAATAACTTAATGAAGTTTGTAATACCATTGACGGGAAGCCTGTTTAAGGCCATAGATGGATTTCTTTAGATTGCACACCATGGACTTTGTATTGCCTGAAACAAAGTTTTCTGGTTGCACCATGTAGATTGTTTCGTCAATGTTGCCATTTAGAAACGCAGTTTTTACATCCATCTGATGTAGCTCTAAATCAAAATGAGCTACAAGTGCCATTATAGTCCTAAGAGAGTCTTTCGAAGAAACCGAAGAGAAAGTCTCTTTACAATCAATGCCTTCCTTTTGAGTAAAGCCTTTGGCAACAAGACAAGCTTTATATCTCTCAACATTACCCTTTGAATCCCTTTTACTTTTAAATATCCATTTACAACCAATGGGTTTCGCACCTTCAAGTAATTTGACGAGATCCCAAACGTCATTGTCAGCCATCGATTTCATCTCGTCATTCATGGCATAAATCCACTTTTGAGAGTTAGAACTTCGCATAGCTTGACTAAAGTTTATTGGATCTTCCTCAGTTAAGCCAATGTCATCCTCATGTTCTTGAAGAAATACAATATAATCATCTGAAATTGCACTTCTCCTTTCCCTAGTGGATCTCCTTAGCGGCACTTCTTAAGGTTGTTGAGTTTGAACTATAGGTGGTGGTGCTTGGGGAGGAATCTCAGTGTTGTCTTATTCTTGAGTGATGTTAAGAATAACATCATTATTAAGTACTGGATTTGTTTCTTGAACAATGATAGGTGCAAAGACTTGTTCATTACCAATGACAGGTTCTTCTTCAAAGACAACACTCCTTATGTTTCCTTCCCCTCCAAACTCAACTTTCTCAAGGAATCTTACATTCCCCATCTCAAAGAAGGATCTTGTAATGGAATTGTAAAACTTATACCCACGAGAGCGTTCAGGATAACCAACAAAGTAGCAACTAATTGTTCTTGAGTCTAGCTTACCTTCATGTAGCCTATAAGGCCTTGCTTCAGCTGGACATCCCCAAATTCGCATGTGCTTGATGCTGGGCTTTTTCCCAGTCCATAGCTCATAAGGGGTTTTAGCAACTACTTTACTTGGTACCCTGTTGAGGATATAAACTGCGGTCTTTAATGCCTCTCCCCAAAGCGACTCTGGTAGAGAAGAGTGACTAATCATACTCCTTACCATATCCTTAAGAGTCTGGTTTCGTCGTTCTGCAACTCCATTCATGCTGGGTGTGCCCGACATAGTGTATTGCGGAACCATTCCACATTCATTGAGGAAAAGTACAAAGGGCCCTGGACGTTGTTCACCTGATCCGTCATATCTACCATAGTATTCTCCACCACGGTCAGATTTGACGGCCTTAATTTTCTTTCCTAGTAAAAGTTCAACTTCAGCTTTGAAAAACTTGAAAACGTCTAGAGACTGAGACTTCTCATGTATTAAATAAAGGTAACCGTACCTTGAGTAATCGTCTATGAACGTAATAAAGTATCTTTGTCCATTCCATGAATCCGTAGGGAAAGGACCACAGATATCCGTATGTATTAGTTCTAAGACATCCTTTGCTCTTTCGGCACCTAAATTCCTTTTGTTTGTTTGTTTACCCTTAATACACTCAACACAGACTTGGAAGTCTGACAAATTTAAGGGTCCAAGAATTTCCTTCGACACAAGCCTCTGAATTCTTTGTTTAGAGATGTGGCTTAAGCGCTTATGCCATAAGGTAGCGGAATTCTCATTTAATTTACGTTTCGTACCACGCGAATCTATTTGCAATATCTCATTATAGGAATGCTTAATATCAAGCATATAAAGATTTTCAATTAAAGATCCGTAACCAACAATATTTGAATCATAAGAAAGACTAACTTTATTTTTTCCAAATGAACAAGAATAACCAGATTTGTCCAAAATAGAAATAAAAATTAAATTCCGTCTAATAGACGGTGCAACATATGTCTCAACCAAATCCAAATAAAAAACCAGTCTTTAAAAGTAATCTAAAAGTTCCTATAGCTTCAATTGCAACTTTATTGCCATCGCCCACATAGATGAATCTTTCAGCATCACTTAGCGGACAGCTCCACAGGCAACCCTGCATAGACATACTTATGTGAGTAGTAGCACCAGAATCTACCCACCAAGTGTCCTTAGGTATAGAAACTAAATTAACTTCAAAACAAACAAAAGTGAGAAGTTTACCCTTCTTTACACACCAAGCGGCGTACTTGGAACAATCCTTCTTCATGTGTCCTGTCTTCTTGCAGAAGAAACAAGTAAATTCCTCATCTTGCTTCTTCAGCTTCTTCTTTTGAGAAGAACTTTCCACAGTTTCCTTATGTTTCTTCCTTTTTTTATTTTGAGAAGTCGAAGCCAAATGAGCACTTTCAGTCTTATCCCTCTACAGTCTCTCTTCTTCTTGCACACAGTGAGATATAAGCTCATTGAGGGACCATTTGTCCTTCTGAGTGTTATAACTCACTTTGAATTGCCCAAAGTGTGCAGGAAGTGAGATCAAAACCAAGTGCACGAGCAAATCCTCAGAAAGCTCTAACTTTAGTGCCTTGAGTTTTTTTGCGACATTAGACATCTTCATAATGTACTCCCTTATGTTCCCTTTACCTTTCTACCTCATAGAGATGAGTTTAGCCAAATGACTACTCGTCTCAGCTTTTTCATTCTTGGCAAAGAATTGCTTTATCACCTCTAGGAACTTCTTGGCATTCTCGCTCTCAGCAATCGAGCCCCGAAACGCCTCCGAAATGGAGCGTTTGATGATCATGAGGCACATTTGGTTGGACCGATCCCACCTCTCAATTTTTGCCTCGTTAGAGTTCTCTAGAGTGGAAGTGGGTCGTTCCGTCCTCAGTGCCAAGTCCAAGTCCATACAGCCGAGAACAATTTCTACAGCCTCTTTCCATGACTTGAAGTTCGTCCCATTCAGCATTGGGATTCCATTAATTTGAGTAGTGAAGTTAGGAGTGGTAGTGGTAGCAACTAAAAAGAGAACAATAAACATACAATAACATTAGTGAGCATGTCAAAAGATAATTAATAAGACATGCACAATCAATCTTTATGGCAAATTTAAAGACCCAAACAAGATACCTAGCGCACCATTAATCCTCAATCTTTGGATTAAAAGAACTAATTGCAAGTGGTACTCTCAACGCAATGATCAAACATTGGTGATAAGTCCTGTCAAACAACAGTTGTCTTTGGACACTCCATTGTTCACATGAAAAATCAATCTTTATAATCACCACACATTTACCATCGCAGGCATGTAATTATTCGACCAAACTGTGTCTTCCTTTGGGCCGAGCACAGTTCACATGAATAATTCCATGCAACATCTATGTAAATTGAATCGAATCAACCTACGCAACAGAGGTTACTTTGGTAACATGTTGTTTCAATTAATCCAACCAAAATTACCATACAATAATAAAATATGGGAAGGGTCTAAATTTGTCGAAATCATGCATAAGCATTGACGTCAATTTCTCATTCAATTCCATATTTTCTAAATACATTAACAACATATTAGTAAATTGAATAATTTAGAAAACACAATAAACTATATATATATATATATATATATATATATATATATATATATTGCTGGATCCAAATATGCCAAAATCTGAATCCATATACTGATATCAATTTCAATTCTTTATATATATATATATAAGGAATATCACATATATAAAACCGAACATTTCGATTTCAAAAAAATATTATCATATATATTAATATAAACAAAACAAATCGTTCGGCTTCAATATATATAAAAAAAGAATATTCGGAACAATAAACACCAAACCATATATATATATAAAAGGAATATATCATTCAATGGGCATTAAAGTACAACAGATATCATTGCTTTACCATATATATGTTTTACCATATATATTATCTAATGAAAACATATTATTGTATTACTCAAAAAAAGGAACTGTTCGGCGTCAATCTCCTAGTATAGGCTTGTTTTGAAATCATTTTGTTGCTACAGTATGCTTTCGAAAACATATACGGTATCAATTTAAGCTAGTAGCATATGGTACGCGAATTGCAAAATTGCAATCCAAGGCAAATAACTTAAACAGTAGCAATAATACCCATTCAATAAAATCCAGGAATTATTCAAAACATCAAAAAATTAATCCTAATAACCCAACATAGAAGACCGCTCTGATACCACTTGTTAGAAATAATTCTTTAAATACATGCTTTAATCTTTCATTTGAGAGATCTTTAGGCGGAAGCGATATAATAATAAAAGCATGCACATATCAAGAACAACCTCGTTCTTGCTCACATAAGATCTACAACATGCTGGATTACTAAAAATAGGATAAATACCTGAATCCATAATCGGTTCCTGATCTAAGCGTTCTTCTCAGGATCTTCGAGGCAATTTATCACGAACACAAACAAAGAGAGCTGGTGGCTTTATGGTTCTTCTTCAACCGAATCTCTTGAGTTCCTAATGGGACCTTAGCCTCTCTTCAGATGGGGAGAAGGGAGTATGAGTTTTCTATAATTCGGTGTATTGGGGACCATAACTTTCTTATAGTGTATTAACCTAATAGGGTTTCCATTATCCCTTAATGGGCCAACACTGACATCTGCTCATTTAAACTCATATCATCTTATTTAAAAGTCTAATGGACTCACTTAATTTGACTACATAAAATAAAACCCACTAATGATAAATAGCTAATATAATTGTCTTATAATATTAGCCCATATTAATTATTGGAATATAAAATTCCAACATTAGACTTTTTTTTTTTTTTTGACTTATCAAGTGCATTCTGCAGTGATGTCTCTTGATGGTGCTAGGAGTGCTGTGATGAAGGCGATTACACATGGGGCTTGTGATTATTGGATTAAGCCTTTGCATGAGAACCAATTCAAGACTATGTGGAGGCATGTTGCTAGGAAATTCTGGAGTGAAAATAACCTACCAAGAAACGATGATTCGGAATTTGCTTCTTTTGCTGTTGATGCAACAGTCAGGGACCAAAAAAAGAGCAGTTCTGATTCCAAAGAATTTGATGTTGAACCGGATGACTGTTATGCCCCACCAACAAAGAAGCCCCGTGTAATATGGTCAGCAGAATTGCATCAACAATTTGTGAAGGCTGTGATGCAAATTGGGCTTGATAGTAAGATTACTTCTTCAACATTTGTTTTTCTCTATTCATACAATCATTGGATTAACTTCTTGATATTGCAATACATGTTTGAGGCATAATTATATGATACTTATAATTTTCTCCCTTGATTCTTTTTCAGAGGCACAGCCAAAGAGGATTCTTGAAGTGATGAAAATCCCTGGTTTGACAAGAGAGCATGTTGCTAGTCATTTGCAGGTTCGTTCTATATGCACTTGATTTTCCATACTTGCCTTTGTTTATGCGGTAGATACATTTTGTTAGGTCTTAGCGGGTTTTTAGTTCCTTCAAACTCAAAGCGGCCCTCTATTTATTATACATGAATGTGTTTCATTATTATCCCACTTGCGTATCAAAGATTATCATTCTTGTTTGGCTTAATTGTACATGTTGTCACCCATCTTTCATGATTTCATGAATTTTGCCACCCAATTATTTTAGTTGCACAGTTTGCTATCTAACTTTCATAATTTTGCACATGTTGTCACTCTCATTAGTTGATCGCTGGCGTGACAATTAGCAATTAACTTGCCACGTAAGCAGTTAACCTGTCACATCAGCGGTCAAAATTATCACACCAGCGATCAACTAATGGGGGTGGCAAAATTGTGTGAAATTTTGAAAATTAGATAGCAAAAAACGCAATTAAAATAATTGGGTGACAAAATATTAGAAATTTTAAAAGTTAAGTGACAAAATGTACAATTAAAATAATTGAATAGTAAAATTCGCAAAATCAAAAAAGTTAAACGACAAAATGTGTAATTAAGCCTTCTTGTTTTTTTCCCTATAAAGTGAACGAACCATAAATTTAGAATAATTCAGTAAATTTTCATAGTCAATTAATTGAAATTCTAAAGCTGCTGGTATGTAAAAGCTTACATGAAATATAGGTGCCAAGCTTGTTTTCTGTCCAAACCGAGGCACTTGCGTTTTGTGGTTCTAAACAGTGATTAATGTCGGTTCTTTTGTGCATAGCAATTAATATTATTGTCATTGTGTGTGATTGGCAGAAATATAGACTTCAATTGAATAGATCTAGTGGAGTACACTGCAACAGAATGAGATGCCATTGCCAAACACTATAGAATCCAGGGACAGGGTTGGTGCATCTGGAAGATATGACTTAATAGCTTTTGGTGATGCTAGCCATGTTTCCTATGAAGCACTGGCAGCCCTTAATCCTGAGGTCACAAGTAACTTGGTGCCAAAAGAGGACCAATGGCCTAACCATTCCCATGCAGAATTACAAGGTGTGGCATATGGTCATCCTATGGCAAAATGTCCTTCTAACATTGTCAATGCCAAGAATTTTGCTAAGTCCAACATGACAGTAGATGATGCATCTATATGTGGAGTATGTCCCCCATCTAATACGGTGAGAGCCAACAACAGTACTGTTAAAAATAACAATGTAGTGATGGATACGTTCATTGCAGCATCAAAGGCAGCGGTTAGTGATGCATCATCAAATTCATTCAATCAACTTTTAGCCATCTTGCATGATTTGGAGGATTGCATCGAAGGCAGCAGTCAATGGTTGATTGTAAAGGAAATTTTATATTGATAAAAGGTGTCCATAGGCATAAAATAGATTACATAAATATAGGAGCCGTTTAATATTATCGGTGTGCAACCAGTGCCTTTCTTGATATTTTGTTTTGGGTACATTCTGAGCAATTTTTTTTGAGGAATTATACTGTACCTTTACAAATTTTAGGGATTTTGAAACAGTAGTGTTTTTGACCAATAGTTATTAAACAGTTGCCATGTCAGCATTTTATTATTTGGTATTAAATTTGTTACATAATTTCAATTTAGTCCTTAATTAATTAAAATATTTTTTCTTTAAAATTTAATAATTACAATTGTTTTAATTTAAAAAATCTGATTATTGTTTTAAATATATTTTAATATTTATGAACCCTAATGTCCTTTACCTTTCTTGGTGAAACTTCTCTTCCATTTATATACATCGGACAAGATTTCTCCACCGCATAAAACTTCTACAGATTGGAGATTGATCGGAAGTCACCCCACCTAGCAGCACTGCCGTTGTTCGTTTTTTCTCTTCCGCCAAACCACACCCAGCAGCACTGCCAACCTTTTACTTCACGAGCTCCACCATCACCTTCACGCCATGTGCCTTGTGTGGATATTTGTGGCAGGGGTTTTGTGCGCATTCAAAACGGATTTGTGTGGCTTGACAGTGGGAGGGCTTCGTAAGTCCTGGCTGGCTAAGGATAAAACATGTATCCAGGTTATTTTGACGAACAGTTGGTGTGTAGCGCCAAATAATGCGAGATTTCAATATTTGCTCCACCATTCGACTCAAATTGTGGGAGACCACTCAATCAAAGTTTAGCTGGCAATCAGAGGAGCACGTTACAGCAACTACATCATAGGTTGTATTTGCTTGTTGGTTCTTATATTGACTATTACCTACTTATCTCATTCGGCATATTTTCGATTTTTACCTCAAATGAAGGCGAGATATGATTACGAGTTGCTGGTGTTTAATTTGACATTCTGTTTGGTGTCTGTGCAAGCTACAGAGACAACGAGGTACTAGACATTGCGTTGAAAAGGGTAATCACAATCATCTCGGGTGGTTTAATATTTGTGTCAATAAGCATTCTCGTGTGTCCCATATGGGCCGGTGGTGATCTGCACCATCTCGAATCAAAAAATATTGATAAACTAGGGAGCTTTTTAGAAGGCCCTTATGTACCTTCCAATTTTGTTAATTTGCGTACATTAGGAGCATTCTTTTGGAGTTATGTATAGCTCCAATATTTTATAATTGCAAATTGCAGGTTTTGGAAAGGAATATTTCGGAACATCAGAGGGTGGAGAGTCAAACAAATCGTTTCTGCAAGGATATAAAAGTGCTCTTACTTCAGAACAAGTAGAAGAAAGTTGGTGAGGAGAAGAAACCAAAATAATGATGTAGACTCACCAAGTCACAATGTCCTACCTCTTAATTCAAAATTGTTTACATATTTTTTGCAGGCCAATTTTGCAAGGTGGGAACCCTGCCATGGCCGTTTCAGATTTCGTCATCCTTGGCAACAATACTTGAAGATTGGAAACCTGTCAAGGCAGTGTGCCTATCGTATTGATGCCCTTAATGGCTTCCTTAACTCTACTAAGGTACTAATTGGCCCCTGGTTTTAATGAGTATAGAGAATGAGTATATGATTATGGTATGCTAAATCACAAAATTGCCCCTCAAATAGCATTATAACAAAAGCTAACATGTTTTAAAATTTCATTGTTTTCGTTACTCTCATTTTTATGTCATACATTATACTAGTGAATTGGAATCCAATCATTCACACAAACCTTATATACTCTGTAATACCTTTCCTCTGCAAGGTTATGGGTAATAATTTGCAGTAACCCTCTATGAATATAGGCAATGATAGAGGAGAGGCTAGGGGCAATGTTGCAAACGTCTGAACACTATAGGTTTTTGCTATTGCCAGGAAGGAAGGGTGTACAAGGGGCTGAACCTGGTCCAGTTTTAAGCTGGAACCAGAGAGCAAAAATTGCATTTGGTGCAGCAAAAGAACTTGAGTTTCTTCACGAAAAGGTTTACCCTTCTATTGCTCATCGCGATGTTACAAACACATGATGGGCGAGGGTAGCAGTTTGGACATTCACAAAATCAGAGGGCATTAACCTATATAGGTGAGTAGAGATGGTAGATGTTCTGAAGTGGGTGCCTCAGCTTGGCTCCCTACGAGCACAAAACGTGGGGAGGTGTGTTTTTGGAACGTGCTGGAACTTGTGTGGTTGCACGCTATGGCAATACATGCGTTGGAATCACATATCCTGATATAACAAGGTGGCCCTGGAATGTTTTGAACTCGGTATCCCATCTTTCTAACCCGCGCTTATGTTCACGGCTATGCCAGGGGAAGGAGCTGTTATGTAATGCTATATTCAGATTTTACTTTTGTTTGGAAGGGCAATGTAAACAGGGCTATATAGAACCCAACTTTTATGCAGGAGTAGCTGTTTCTTTTATGCAGCGTGACATGTAACACAACTTTTGTTGGACCTTATCATGACTTATGTTATGGTTATTTATTCTACAAATGAATTTTATTTGCTTTTTTTTAAAAAAAAAAAACAAGAATCTTTGGTAATATATATTGTTACTTATAGAGATGATTATAGATGATACCTCGGATATACACGGCTTGATATAAGAATGTTGATGAGTTTATTGAGATGACATGTTAATTAATACATTTTTGTATCACTAAAAATTTAGGAACTGCATACTTGCATCACATGTTCTCTCTCCCTTCTACTATTATTATCCTTTATTGAAAATGTTGTCTCCTCCCAATATTAAACGTGCCTTTGATTCAATTCATTTTTAAAGAAATAAAGGGTCATTTATATTAACTTCTATTTTTTAAAAGTAAGTGATTATTTTTCCAACTTTAACTTTTATCTAACAAATGATAAATTTTAAAAAAATTAATCAAGCATTAAACAAAATAAAAGGATTATGAAACTGGATCTAACATGTAATTAAAAACTTATAGAAGTAATTATAGTTTCTAAATTTAATAAATAAAAGAACATGTGAGTAATCGGGGAAATTTTATATTCGTGGAATTATTTCATGTCCTTATAATTAATAAGGTCATTAGTACATTCTTCTTATTGTGAATGAACATTTTAATAGAAATTGTGCATTAAGATAAGTTTTTAAATATAAAATTTATATGATTTTATTATATATCATGAATAATATGGGCCAACGTGTAGATTTTTTTTAATTCTTATTCTTATTTTTATTAGAGTATATTTTTTCAATTAACAAAGTAAATTTCAACTATCGCAGTAAAGTGTCAAATATACTATTGTTTCAAAGTATTGCTCTTCTATGTAATGAAATCTACGATTTATGTCTTAACTAAATACATATCAATTAAGAAACTGATATGAAATTGCTTTAGAAACATTTTTTTATTATTTTAAAAAATATTTCCTAGAAAAATGTTTATATTTTAGGCATCGACCATTAACATTTTTACTTAATTTTATGTAACTCTGATTATTTTTTTACTTTCAATGCATTATCTTTCATATATATTTTATGATTTTTAATTTGCAGATGTCATTTCTAAACATTTTAAATAGATTTAGAACAAAATTAAAAATAATCTTAAAAATAAAATTTACTTAATAAAATTTGATTGACTTAAATTTAAAATATTATTTTATTTTACTGTAGACACACACACAAGCTATATATAAAAAAGGGGTTTCCAACCGATGTTACATTCACCTATTTCTTTCTTGTTTTCCCCCTTCATCATTCATAGTTCTTCTTTTTGTTTCCAAACAATTCTCTTGATAATGGCAATGTCCCATGACGAATTATTTGAGATATTCTCTCGGTTAAGTGCAAAAGCTATTTACAAGTTTAGTTCTACTAGCAAGTTATTCTCATTGTCTGAAGGAAACATATTTTGCATCAAAGCAAGTGCAAAACGCATTATTAAGGGATGATACATGTTTCTTCATTCAACTAGTTATCACTCATTGGTACAATGGCCAGATTGAATTACACCCTTTACCTGGGGAGGAGACGTCATCAAGGTTATCCGATAATGTTTTAGGATTCTTGACTAACTCAGCCAAAATTTTGAGTTCAAGCAATGGCTTGATTCTTTGTCGCGCTGTAAGTGAGTCACAAGTACAACTGTTCATTAGCAACCCAGTAACATAGTCTTGGTTACCCATTCCTACCCCTGAGAATTTGCAGAATAGTATTAATGTTGATCTCAAAATTGGTTTTGAATGTGACTCAGATGGTTTCATGGTGTTTCTTTTTATGATAATTTAGTTGATTGGACTTCTTCATATATGGATTGCAATGTTTACCTGTCCAAGGAAGGTGTGTGGAAAGAAAAGGAAGAAAGATTTTTCACTGGTGGTAGGAATTTGAAATTTGAGATGCCTGTGCACCACAATGGAGCAGTCCACTTCATCTTTGACTGTTTTCCCTACTTAAACAAAAATAGCCCTTATTTCAGGCCATACATCATGTCATATAATTTTGAGAATGGCAAATCAATAATGCTAAGGGTGCCCAAAGCAGCAAGAAGGGGTTCCCATGACCACAATTGTGATATGGGAATTTTTAAATGGGGCAGAGTCACTAATTCAAATCAATTCATTTGTTTGGTGACATTGAGAAAGCATGTGTTCACTGTATGTGTTTTGACAAATTATGAATCAAGTTTGTGGACAAGAGTTTTGAAAATAAGAGTAAAAGCAATGGTGTCAATGGAGTAGGATCCTATTGTAAAGGGTTTTGTTGTTTTAAATGGTGATCTTTTGGTCTTTGCCACAGAGAAAGAAGGTGTATGGCTATGGTTTGTCTAATATGAGAATTCAGGAAATTTGTGAACATAGATGTGAATTTAATGTTAGCTTCACTTCATACTCAAACACACTGCGTACATGTGGTGCTGGAGTTGGAACTTTGCATCTTCCTTAACACGTGGTACTATTAGTTACTTTGTCAATTTCACTTTTGTGCATTCGAAAGATCCTTTACAGTGATAATGTAACTTTGTTAATTTTACTTTTAATATTTGATGCTTTACATATGTGCACAGTTTTGAATTTTTATAAGTCTTTATGATTTAACTATTTGTTTCTTTTGAACTCTTTTTATTAGTCAACTAGTCTTGGTTGTTAGTCATGACAACTATTTGATTAATTATCTATTTTATTATTAATTATTAGTCATGACATGTAACTGAATCTTATGAACCCTTTTTACTATATTAAAAATCTTGATTATATGTCATGTAAAGATTAGTTGAGATCATAAACACATGATTGTCTCAAATCATATAATAATAAGACCAATAGTGTAATTTAACCTATAATTTTTTATTCATTTAATGAGATTTATCTTTAAAACCAAAAAATTGTATAAGAAAGTTATAATAGTTTTATCAAAAGATACATGCATAAAATGATGTAAACAACATTGTACTACAGACAAATTATTGCTAATAAAATGGAGTAGGACAAACGTTTATAAAAAATATCAACATTGTATTAACACATTCATAGAGTTTACCTTCCTATCAAATATGAGTAATCACTTTGTGGTCAACAAAGACTTCTAATGACAATAACATAATACAAGATCTCTATTTATCACTAATGTTTCGTTATATAATATTAAGTAGTGCATTTGCTTTATAATGTAGTCATTGGTCGAAATTCTCCCACCTTATCTATCCTCCATAAAAAAAAAGACCATATAATAAATTAATTCTTTCATTACAATCCAAATACCATTATAAAATATAATATGTAAAATTTAATTTTAATACATTGTAAATATTAAAAGTTACACTACATTTGATAACATATAATATAATTTCGTCTCATGTAAAGTAACAACATATTCTTTGTTTGAAAATTTACAAAATTGAAAATAAAAAACAAAAAATTGTCCATTCTCCTGAGAGAACCATCAAAAATTAAATACAAAGAATGTTGAAAATATATTTTCAAAATTCAAAATAAATGTTTCATTTGTATTTTGAAAATTTATGTTTGACATCATAACAAAAACTTATGTAATTTACACTAGCAAAATTTGGTAACCCTGTATTTAGAGGGTTTTGGATTGCTACTAAGATTCAAGCACCAAACTTAATTATTCACAAAATATACAATAAATATAAAAAGAAAGAAAAACAGGTGACGCATATTATCAGTGAAACAACTTTTTATCAATTTGATGAGTTTTATAATTTTTGAAAAAATTAAAAAATATCAAATACTTATTTTTTTATTTTAATTTTTTCTACTACAAATAAGATAAAAAGCAATAGGTAACACATATTATCATTAAAATATTTTTATTAATTTAATAAATTTTATAATATTTTTAAAAAATTAAAAATATCAAATACGTGTTTTTAGATTTTAATATGTTTTTACTATAAATAAAATAATTTTATAATTTTCAAATATAAATCTTTCAAATACATGATATTGGCTAATATTTAGCTTCCTATATATGCTGTTTCGGATGGATAAATAGACGTATAAGCCAAATTATGGGATAATGGGAGTATGCACAAAAAATATATTAATATTGACTAATTTTGGAGTGTAGTGCATACTTGTGTCATGGCTAAGTCGTGGTATCTTCCACTTTCCCTCAACTCTCCACTATCCCAATTCCCATGTCTTGGTAGCATTACATCGCTGCGCAAAAGTTTAGCGCCAACTGCATGTGCAGTTAAATAAAACCAAAAAGCTCAGCCGTTAAATCACATAACCCACTTTGATCTTTCACGTCTCTCTTTGTTTTTTCAGTCGATCGTTTCTCTTTATCTTCCTAGTTGGGCACTCTCAGAAAAAAAAAAAAAAAAAAACTCTTCTCTCTCTCTGCAATGTAGCTCGCCAGTGGTCGATCCATGTTGGTGCGGAAATGGAGAAGATAGGAAAGACAAAACCAATGGTCGTCGGCCGAGAATGGTAAATTGGCACTGATGTTGTTCCTCATTAGAAAACTTGAAAGTAAGTAATATTGCTGCAGATATATATTAACTTAGTTAATGTACATTTATTTTTCCTCGAGTAGGGAAATATGAAATGAGAAGTTAGGTAGCTAGGTTTCAAGGATGCGGTTCAATTCTGACCCTTCCTATCTCTGCATAAACAATGGATCATCAAGAGTGCTAAAGGAACATATAGCTTGTGACTTTAGAAGGTGCATCTGGAACTCAATTATATTCCTTGAAGTTTATGATTTTCTTCCAGGAAGGATGGATTCAATTTTAAAGACCACAACTTCGTCAAATCGACGGATGCCATTTCTTCTTTTGCTGCCTCATTTTTAAAGCATAATTAACTTTCCGGGTAGCTTAATCTGAGTGCTTATGGAATGTGTGATTTTCAACTTTCAGGTTATGAGTAAATATAGTCGGGTGAAGAACTTGCGCCTGGTTAGGGACATATAACTTAATTCTTAACCCTTCTTGGATTGTCTGTTTCTGTCAGTAATTTCCCCTCCATGCTCTATGTGGATCTATTTTACATCTTCGAATTGTGTGTTCTTGAAAAACATCCAAGTGATGTTTCTCATTGAGCATGCAGGTCAATATGATCCAGTACTTGCTGATTGTTTGTATAATGATCTGCATTTGACTGTTTTTTCTTGTATTTAGGCCATTATGAACTATGAAATACACTAGTCTCTCAGGAATCTAGATACTGCTCTTTTTGTATTGTTTTACAACTATAATTTGTTTTCAATGTTATGGAGATAATATGGTGCTCGTAAATTTATACATGCCTGGGAACAATGTTTCTTTTATTAAGTTATAGACTTATGGTTTACGCAAGTACTAGAAAAGGATCCTTATTCTGTCTGTAAATTTTCTTTTGCCAATAGATATAGCATTTCCCATTGGGCTATTTGTATAGGTTTTTGTATAGCCATACTTTTGTGTTATACCCCTGCTAATGGTTTGGCGCTTTTATGCGTTAGTTCCCTTAAATGATATGTATATAGTTACTCTTTTAGCCATATTATTGTCAAGCTGCGGGATTTAAGTTTTTACGTTGGATTTATTTATTTTTTGGTTGCAGTGACTGGAGCTTCAAGTAGTTATGCTTTTGTTGGATATGAAACTGAAAGGGAGATGCGATGGGGATATATGCTGCTGTGTGTTTCTCAGATGTGACCAATTTGGATGGAGGGGTCTTTGAACAGTTTGGGGAGTTCTTTTGATGTTGTGGTGTCTTGCCTTGCTAGTAGGAATGGAGGGGTGAAGGACTCTTGGAAGATCGATTATGAGGCAACCAGGAATAGCCTTGTAGCTGGAAGGAAGCTTGGGGCTTTTCACTTTGTGTTGCTTTCAGCAATATGCGTGCAGAAGCCCCTCCTTGAGTTTCAGCGTGCCAAGTTGAAGTTTGAGGCTGAGTTGATGAGGGAAGCTGAGGAGGATGGTGGATTCAGTTACAGCATAGTGAGGCCAACTGCATTTTTCAAGAGTTTGGGTGGTCAGGTTGAGTTGGTGAAGGATGGGAAGCCATATGTTATGTTTGGAGATGGGAGGCTATGTGCTTGCAAGCCCATAAGTGAGGCAGATTTGGCCTCTTTTATTGTGGATTGTGTGATAAGTGGGGAGAAAGTTAACAAGGCGTTGCCAATTGGAGGGCCTGGGAAGGCTCTGACTCCATTGGAGCAAGGGGAGATGTTGTTTAGGCTTTTGGGGAAGGAGCCAAGGTTCTTGAAAGTTCCAATTGGGATAATGGATTTTGCCATTGGAGTTCTTGACTTTCTGGTTAAAATATTTCCTTCACTGGAGGATGCTGCTGAGTTTGGGAAAATTGGAAGGTACTATGCGGCGGAGAGTATGTTGCTTCTGGATCCCAAGACCGGAGAGTAACAGTGCTGAGAAGACACCTAGCTACGGGAATGATACATTGGAAGAGTTTTTTGCAAGGGTTCTCAGGGAGGGGATGGCTGATCAAGAGCTAGACGAGCAAACAATATTTTAAAATGGGAATGGTTAAATATGTGTGAACCCAATAATGCAAATAGAGCAACCAGTTTTGTTTCTGTAAATGCATGTATTCAGCTAGAGTCACTGTTATGTTTACAAGTTCAGGCTTTGTTTAAAGAAATTTAAGTATCTGTAAATGCATTGTTAAAGACTCATTCTCCAATTGCATTGCACTATCATTATTCATTCCCTTGTTAATAAATTGCTACTGGCAGCTGAGTTTGATGTCCTAAAACCAAGTTCATTTTTGTTCTGGAAAGAACTGGATGAATGTGTATGAATGTAGTGTTATATTTCCTCGAATATACTACTAAATAAATTTTGTCATGCCTAGTTACTATTGTCAATTGATTACTCAAAATGAGAACCTATTTAGAATGGGCTGACTAAACCATCTTTTAAAGCACCCATAACCCATGAAAATCTCCTGCAAAAAAGATGAATGTGGTGAATTCACAAATCAGTCTGTGCTATTTAGGTGTCCTCACCGTCCTGTTACTTGTACTGAATTTCTTCCTTGCGTGACATGTTTGAAATCAATATCATTGGTATATCAAAGTTCACCAACTTAGGTAATGTTGACCGATTTAGTAGTGCTCTTGCTATATCTGAGTTTCATGCGCAAATGCTCTCGAATCCAATGTACTGAAGGGAGCTAGGGGGAGTATTTGATTGCACAATCAAATATAAAAGCATTAATCGTATAACTTGTTCTTCACTAATTAATTAAAAATATTTTTATATTTATTTTTGAGGGAGCACGATAATTACAAATCATTTTCAGCACAAATAGAATGCAAAAAACAACTGGGGTTCATGGAGGACATTGTTTGCACACATGAGAAATGCTAGTAACATTATTTGACACAAACTTTTCAATATATTATTTATTATTTGATGAAATTCACATGAAATTCACTAAATAGGGAGTGGACTTATGTCATTTAGTAAGACTCATGAATTTCATTCAATAACAAAGACAGAGTCGAAAAGAATGTTCATAAAGAGTGTGTTGTTAACATTCTTCATTACATAGTCAACACCTTTGAAGAAACACTCGCAACAACTAAGGTATTCATGTCAATATATGGAAATTAACTTGACATCCTGACTGATTTTGTGAATAATGTAAATCTGGAGTTCAGTGCATATGTATTCCGCACGATCCATATTCCTTCCATCTACTTTGGGACTCGACTGTGAATGGTGAAAGCTGAAAGCCAGATGAGCAGGACAGTCACAATGCTGCCAAACAGAGCCACTGCTATGGAGCCAGCAAGATGTTGACAGAACTTGTCGTAGACATTGCAAACTTTAATCCAACCCACATGGCTGTTGCCCTTTAAACCAAGCTATGCCACACTTCCGGCTGCTCCTGTTGCTGAGGCTGCTATCCTCAATATTAGCTGCACCGAATCATGGTGAACAATTTATCATAATTTGTTATGCTTTGTTTGTAAAGCAAGAGAGTTGAGAAGAGAAGATGAATAGCAGTGTGGAAAGAAAGGTTAATTGATTAATTACTGCATCCCAGAAGATAAAGTGGAGGAGGAGCTTCAGTTTGAATTCTAGCTTCTGGATGACAGAGATAGATGCAAGAGCAGAAATGAGGGCATAAAGGCCAGAAACACTGAATGCAGCCACAAGTTTAGTTGATAATTCTGTAGTATTGGAACGGGTTCCATTCCCTTTCACCCTGTGGTTTAACATTTCTTGGTTTGGCTATACTATTCTTTTGAATTTTAATAAATTTTTTTCTATTTGCATAATATATCATATGTTGGAGGTCTTTCGATATTCTTGTACATGTGTCATTTTCTTTCCTTTTTCTCTTCATATAGTATGGTGATTCATAATATGAAAAAGAAAGCCAAAAAAAAAAAGGGAAAAGGGAAAAAAATAATGATAAAAGGATGTGAAATATGAGGCCTTTTTTCTTTCCTCCTTTTCTTGCTCAATTAGCTACTTAAACTAATGCTGTAGTAATGCTAGTGGGGTTTAAGTCCTCACTTTTTCCTATAATAGTTAGACTCTACAATCTTCCCTGGTTGACTTATTAGTCTCTACTATTTTCCTTTAAAAAAAACAGAGGTTTTACTATTTTTTCCTTTTTTTAGCCAAATTTGTTGGCAAGTTTTGTTTATTTACTTTTGATGCCTCTCTTGTCATGGTGCCCTACTGGATAGTTGCAACACTTTTGTAAAAATGAAATTGTTGATCTGTGACTTGGGTTGGGTAAATATAAGCTTCTGAGCCAAGAGGCCCTTTTACTTTTTCTTAAATTTTAGTGGGATCACTGCAAGAGGTACTTTTATGAGAATGATAAAGAGTTAACTGTTGAATTATAAGCATTTGTGCAGGTGCAGATGGAACTTGAAGCCAGTAATCAAACCAAGCAAGAGCGTTCAAGGACAAGATGGACCGCATCCCTTGACAAGATACTTGCAGACTTGGTTGTCAAGCAGATTCAGCTGGGGAACAGACCAAGCAATGTTTTTTGACAAGAAAACATGGAATCACATTCGTGATGACTTTAATAGGCAAATAGATCTTAATTTCAATAATAATCAATTGACGAAGCATCTAGATGTTCTTTAGACGTGCTTCTATAATTTGAAATCTGCTTATGATCAAAATAATGACTTTGTGATGGATGATTCCTGTTGCATTGGCTTTGAACAGCAGGAAGATATAGGGGTAAATTCCTTTCATTATAGCGATCTTTTCCTTTTCTTTATTTTTAATCTGAATTTTGCTAGGTTTTGTGTATAGGCACAGGCTAGGCATGAAACAGTTAAAGTGAAAGATTGTCCAATATATGAGCAACTCTGCACAATATTCATAGATTCAGCCGCTGATAGGATTTATGCCCAATGTAGTCACTATGAAGAGTTGGACAAATCTATTGGAACAGAAGCAGCTTCATGTCCAGAAGCTAAGGTCTCACATTATGAAAACCCATCAACATCAAAATCTATTCTACGGAATATCTCAACTACTAAGAAGTTGACCAAGAATTCACTAGATAGGAAAGGGAAACAGACGTGTGAGATGCAAACTACTAGTCTGGATCAAGACACCTGCAATGCTATGGCAGAAGCCTTGTTAGATATGGTTGCTGTTTCAAGGTTAAAGGCAGTTGTTTCAAGTGTAAGTGATGATAAATTTTCCATAACAAACTGTATTAAGGCTCTACATGAGATAGAAGGCATTGATCAATAGCTCTACTTTTCTGCTCTGGATACATGGCTATAAGGAAAGTGTCAAGATACGGTTGACATGGCTACAAGGAAAGTGCAGTAAAAGTCCCTTCCATTAGAATAGGTTTAAGCCATTTTGAAATCAGCTGTAATTACTTAGTCACAAATACATTGTTTAGTATACCCTTCTTTTTGTTTGACTGTAAGTAATCCCCTTTTTTAACTCTTAGAACCTGCCGTAGTTGTTTGTTTATAATTGCTATATCATCTGGACTTTATTTCCCTAGTTATTTCTTCATATATGACTTTTATGAATAATTTAATTTACATCTTTGTTACCGGTTGATTAAATATAAACAAGTGTTTGCTGAAAGTGCAAATGTAGCTCACAAATACCATTATTCTAGATGCACGTTTTGTGATGGTGCCGTATGTATGTTAGTGTGATTTATGGACCTTTGGTTTGACCAAGAATAGATTTGCAGATTTAAATCATCAAATGTTTCACTAAACATGTCCCACTAATTAGGCATGAACAGGTATAATATTTCTATGACAGATATATAGACTCCAATAGGCAATTCCCATTGATTTGAAACAGGACTGCAAACAGAACATTTCAACATCATATTTAAGCAAAGTAGGCACAAAATCTTCAATCATAAATTTTGTCAAATAGTTTATGAGCAAAATTCAAGTCAGAAATCAAATATGTAACTTTTAAACTCTGTATCCAAAACAAAGTAGAATGCATTTCAGACAACAAATAAAACCAAAAACCCATTTCAGAAAACATATGGGCTTCTCACTTTCACTTATTCACACCATCGAAATATGATATTTCTCTAAGAACCCTATAGAAACTAAGCAAATAAAGGGTTGATAAGCATATGTGGGAAACCCCAGAAGAAAAAATGATTACCTTTAACTTTGGGGACAGAGAAACCAAGCACGTGCTGTGAAAGAGAGGGTGGAGCTCGCGGAGCAAAAGGTTGGTGGCGCTGCTAGGTGTGGTTTGCCAGAAGAGAAAGAACGAACAATGGCGGTACTGCTAGACGTAGTAACTTGCGATCAATCTACATGCTGTTGAAATTTCACGCGACGGAGAAAAAGAAAAGAAATTAGGGTTCAGAATGAATAAAAACTATGTAAAACAATAATGAGATTTTTCAGCAGAAATGAACAAAAGCGGTGCTGCCGGAAGTGCAACTTGCGATCGATCTATAATGTGTTGAAGTTTCATGCGATGGAGAAAAAAGAAAAGAAGGTTCAAGAGCAGTGAAGTAAAACAGAAGAGGGTTCAGAAAGATTAAAAAAATATTTAAAACAATAATTAGATTTTTTAAATTAAAATAATTATAATTTTAAATTTTAAAAAATAAATTTTAATTAAGGACCAAATAGAAATAAACAAAAATTTTACACTAAATAACAAATAGATGACATGGTAATTATTTACAAACCCAAAAAGATGACATGACAATTTGATTGGTATAAAAACTGACTGTTCCAAAACAGTTCAATTCATTAGGGTATCATAGTAATTCCCTTTTTTTTTTTCCAATTAATGTTTTGCATAAGTTATCAACGAACAAATATAAGGCACCAGTTGGACATGAATGTGTATTTTTGTTTTTGGTAATTATTATTTATGACGTGACGAGATTTTTTAAAACAAATAGTGACGAGGATGGTGGGCAACAGTTAACAAACACCGTACCATTATTATAACACGTAAAAAGACAATGATAATTAACTATTATACTAGATAATCCCCGTGTACAAATTAGGCAAATCCTTGTTTCTGGTGTTTTAGGGGATGCTACATCCCGTTGGACCTCTGTTTAGTTTCTGTTTTACTTGGACTTAGATCTCTTTGTTTTCAAAAAAAATATATTAATGTCTTAAAATCGTGATTTATAGAAAAAAAATAAATCTACTTGTTAATCTTGTAACCAATACTCTTAAAACACTTATTTACAAAGATCTTAAGAAAAATTGAAACTTGTATCAAATCAAATAAGATAATGTCACGTGGATATTTTTCTAAAATTCTGAATTTTATTTTTAAGAGAAAATAAGATATGCACTGACAATGTAAAAGAGTTTTACACTATCATCCAATCACAAATCACCATGTATGGAAAGTTTGTTGACTTTTATTATAACTATCTTAAAAGTCATACGAGTGGTGATTTCTAATTAGTTGATAATGTAAAACTTTTACACTGACAGTGCATAGTTATTAAACTTTATTTTTAATGGGTATTATTTTATGTTAATTGAATTGAAAACTAAGATTATAATAGCTAACAAGTTAGTAGAAAAATTAATTTTTAATTGAAAGGTCGTAAAAGTTATTAAGCCAACTTATTAAATAAAAAATATTTAATAAAATTAACTATTAAATTAGTTAAAGCTTAAATATGTTTTTAGTCCTTATAAAATAAGCAAGTTTTGATTTTGGTCTCTTTATTTTTTTTATCCTTTTAAAATTTAAAATCGTTGTTTTTGATCCCTAGAAGATGAATAAATTTAGTCCCTGAAAAACATTTTTCTTTGATTTTCATTCTTTCAAAATCTAAAATCACTATATTTAGTCCCTAATATTTATTTTAAGATAGATAAATAATATTTGTTTTAGAGATTTAGAAAAAAAATTTAAAGATATCACATATTGACAAAGTGACACGTACTACACAAACACTAATACGTGTCACTTGAGATGATTACTTGATCTTCGTAAAACACATAAGCAGTTAAAAAGTGTTACATAATAGCAGGGACCAAAAACTATGAATTAACTTTTTGAGGGATGAAAACCCAAAAAAAAAAATTATAAGGACTAAAATCTGAGGGATGAAAACAAAAAATAAATAAATTATAAAGAATAAAATCAAAATTCACTTGTTTTACAATAACTAAAAACATATTTAAGCCTTTAATAAATATAAAATGTAACATAAAAACTTATGTTTTTATAAGGACATTACCGCAAGGATCGAACTCGTCAACCTTAAGGGTACTGCCTATTCTGACTTCCTGGCATCATCACCACTTGAATAGGAGACAACCCAAAATTATTATTAATTTACAAAAAATAAAATACAACAAAAGTTTTAATATTTTTATCACTCAATTATTTAAATTTGATAGTATTAGTTTTAAAATTTCTTGTATAACGTCAAAAGAAAATATAACACGCACAACTAAATAGATTGCACTAAAACAATATCACTTTGTCAATTTTATACATCACTTAAGATAATTGTGCACGTATAGTATTTTTAAAAATATTACTTCAGAATTTGAGATCAATTTTAGCCTGGGATCATAATGTTTTCATTGTTTGATTGTACATGTTATATAAAACATTAATGTTATAAATTAATATTATAAATTAATTTTTAAAATTAGACTGTTAAATTAAAAAAATGATGCAATAAAAAACGAGAAAATCCAATTTAATTTGCTGATTGAATTGACATTTTTTTAAAGACTTTGTTTAAAGATATTTTTTTCAATGGATTAAAATAAACTCTTTTACTAGAGTGAGATTATTGCAGCTTAACCAGTAATCTTGAGTTTGAATTCTAACTATCTAACTGTGTTAAATACTCGAAGACAGAGGTTTGCTGCATACAGTGATTTTACTCAACTTAAGCATGATTTTGTAGAGGATACCTATGGCTCATACCAAAAACATTGACTCTTTTACGAGTTGTTTTTATGCGACATTTTCTTTGTGATATTCTCTTTTTCAAAATAATTTTTAAATTTTTATGTTAGACAAATAAAAAATATTTATAATAGTAAATAATTATAATTTACATAACAATTTAAATTGGCTTATATATATTTTTAGTCCCCATAAAATGAGCAAGTGTTAATTTTAGCTCTTATAATTTTTTTTATTTGGTTTTCATCCTTTGTAAAGCTAAACTTATTATTTTTGATTCCTATTATTATGTGGTTAATTGCTTGTATGTTTAATGAAAGGTTAAGTGACCATTCTAGGTTACACCCGCTAGTATTTGTAGTACCATATCAGTATGATACCTTTAAAAAAAATTTCTAGATTCCTAAAATAAATGTTATTTATTTACATTAAAATGAACATTAGAGACTAAAACTAGTAAAATCAATTTTTGAAGGATTAAAATTAAAGAAAACTGTTTTACAAGAACCAAAACCAAAATTTGCTCATTTTATATAGGGACCAAAAATAATGATTTCAACTTTAAGAGGGATAAAAAACAAAGAAAAAATTTACATGGACTAAAATCAAGACTCACTCATTTTATAAGAACTAAAAATATATTTAAGTCATTTAAATTTTAAAGGTAAAAAATATTATTTTAATAAAAGTAATTTGTATACTAGTGTACCAAAAAAATATAATATTAACAAATGGATGAGTTATATTTTTACTTAAATTAAACTAAATTAGTTATAAATAAAATTGAATTGAATTTCATATTTTAAAAAATTATAAATATATATATGAAGAGACACTCGATGTTTAGAGTGCTCTGTGAACCACAAGCTCAAACCCTCACGTGGCTCTTTGCTAGTTGTCATGACAAAGGTTCATGTGGTACTGATGATGAGGGGTGGATCTTCATGATGGGATCTTGGCAAAAAATAGAGAATGAGAGACAAAGAGAGAGAGAGAGAGACTACTTGGCAATGGCATCAATGTCAATGGCGTTGGCATCAGTGGTTTGTGTTAATATTGGTTGAGATTAGTATTTAAAGAACGTATATTTCAAAGTTAATATTGCTTTGGTTGACACTACATTCAAAAAATAGTCGAATGGTTGTGTCAGCATATAAGCATTGATGTTGTAGCCAACACTAATATTTTGACTTTATTTCACACGTTTCTTGTAGTATAAATTGACAACAATTTCTAATGAACTACGACAATATACTGTCACCAGTTACACCTTTTTTTTGTAGTGATAGTAGTAATTTTTTAAAGAGTAAATTATATTCCTTTCTCTTGAGAGATACATGAGAGATACGAGCATGCAACTTGGAAGAGAAACCAACGAACACTCCACTTTTGTTTTTTTAACCCATGACGTCAAGGTAAGAAAGAGAAAAATTGGTTAAATTTTGTGTTAATTTTCTTCTTCTTCTTTTTTTTTGGTTAAAAAATTTAACACAACATAAACAAGTTGGTTCAGAATAGGGTGAATCATGCAATGAGTTGTGCATGATGAATCTCCTAAAATGACTTGTTGTAATAGGTCATTTTAACTTGTTAAATGTGCTTTACATATTTATTATATGATCCCTAAAACTTTTATTTCTAGTGATTGATATTATTGTTTGGTCCATCTACAAAGTTCTTTTCCAGGAGGGGGGATATTGTGGCATGATAAAACTGCAGAAGCAGTGGACAGTGATGTCATCACTATGCTCAAAGGTGCCATTTGTGAATCCGTAAGGAATGTAGCATAACTTGAAAGCTGGACACCATTAACAGTAACACAAGCCACCAATACAACTCCTGTGATGAACAAATAAGATGACATCTATAGCATGAACAAATAACAGTGGAAGAAGAAGAAAGCTGCTGCGAAAGGTAACTCATATTATAAGCAAAACAACTAATTATTTATCCCATCTTTGAGAATAGATACAAGTGACTCCAACATAGTGTGGTCATACATCATAGAGTTCAAAATAGAGAAGAGGACTATCATAGAAAATTATTGTATAATTGATTGAAGAATAAAAGATAATGAATGGTTACAACAAATTCTTATTTATACTAATGTTATATGCCTAACTAACCAAGTAAATCCTAACTGTTGATTATTTCCTAATTAACGTACACTATTGAAAGTAACAGTGATCCAAGTGATGCTTAACATTATTTTCAAAATTGAAAGACTATACATCATCAATCTTGATCCTAATCTCAATATATCACGTGACCAATCAAAATAACAAACTTCATATTTTCTTTTCCTTTGTCAGTAGCCTTATTGGGCAACAACACAAAAGCCAAGCCTTGCTTTTGTCTTCGCTGTTGCCAATTAACGACGTGACGAGCATTGACGAAGCCAAGCCACTCACTAACTCTCTTTCAACTTCTCCTTCTTTCCTTCCAATGGTTTGGGTTCGGAGTTCAGTAGCAGGAAGTGAAATCAATATTGTCTCGAGAAAGAGAATGGTCAAACGAACTTTAAATTTTGTAAAGTTTTAAATGAACTTACAATGATCTAAATCTTGCGAAGAGCCTCACAATCATCAAATGGACTCTAAATCTCATGAGATGATGATCAAAGAAACTCAAATAAACTCTCTAGTAACAATTTTCTTGAAATATTTAAGGACTATTTTGTAATTACTACATTTTAAAACCAACGGTAAACAGATGTAGTTATGGTTCTAAATTGCGATTGTGGTTTTGTTACGTTTCTTAACATTGCCAGAAAATGCGACCGATACTGCCACAATTACGGTTGTGGTGATTTGAAAAACTTTTATGTTGCAGCCTCAATTGCTGTTGTGAACTGCAATTTAGAATCATGGATCTAGCCGTTCATTAAAATAATATTATATCTAATGGCTTATACTAATGGTGCCTTGGTGCACCACCCACAACCCTAGAATTCACCAAACAAGTTTCTATTTTGTTAATTTTTTGGTAAAAAATTTAACAATACATTGTGGTAATATTTTTGGTAAAAAAGCTTAACAAAACAAAAATTTGTTTCTGTTATATATCACAAAACCGCAACTCAACTTATTTCACAATAGAATATGTTTTCGTCGTGTATTGTATTACTCAACACAATGGAAACAATTTTCTGTTGTGTATTGTAAAGTTACACTCTCTAATCTCTATCTCAACTTATACTACACAACAAAAACATGTTTTATTGTGTTGAGTACACAACGAAAACATGTTTTTATGAGGAGTATTTTTGTCAACAAAAAAAAGATGGGAAGTAGGAAGATTAAACTGTGGGGTGCAAAAAACAAACCTCTTGAATCTTATTGTGAATTATTAAGTGTTAGATTATAATTAAACCATTTGGTCCGGTACATGGTCTCATGTTCAGCCCACATGGAGAGCCCAAACGGGGTGCCAACACTCCCATTTTCTGGGCAGCCTAAGAGAACGACCCCACAGTCCCTAAACACAAACAATTCAACCTTCATTACCCATCATCCTCTCTGTTACGGGATCGCTTCCAACAAAAGAGTAGTTTATAATTGGGAATGAATCATAAAGTATTTTCGGTCTCACAAATAGGAGAGAGAAAAGTAAAGGAAATTTGACAGGTGATATATAACTTTTGGGCTTCATATCCGAAGCCCAGTAGCATAAATATGAAGAAAGGAAAAAAAACTAAATAAATACAAGCCTAAATTAATTAAGCTCGTCACTAGTTAATCCAATAAATTTAAATTGATTACTCACATAATTATTTTTAACGTATGACATAATAAATTCTACATTTTACTTAATAGTCTCCTTAATATTAATATCATTACTAAATTTAAATTTGTACCCTATAATAAATTTATTTAAGTTTGTGAAAATTTTCTAATATGATAAATAAACTTTTGTTAATTTTTTTTGGTCATGAAATCCATTAATATTGAGGAAATATTTGATAATAATAGTACTTATCAAAGTACTAATCTTACCTTCTCTCAATAAGAAAACTTTAGAAAAGAGAGGATGTTACATTATATATTACTAACAACAAATTTAGTTAGATATTTTGCGGCTCCCAAGTCATTTACTTACAAAGAAAAGCAACGTTGTTACATAGACAAAAAACAATTAGGACATTGACTAAGTGAATGATAATTTTGTAAATTAAAAATGTTTTAGAATATATTTTGATTTTAAAAATATATTCTAACATCTTTTAAATATATTCTTTAATAGTATTAAGTTAAATAAACTAAAATGTATATTTTAACAAAATAAGGTAGGACAACGTAATATTTGCACCTTTTAAGAAAGGAAAGTGTAATTTACTTTGAAGGTGTTAATTTAAATGGACTAAAGTGCATATTTTTACTTAAGAGGGAATGACAGTGTAATACTCATATCTCTTAGGAGAGATGAGTGTAATTACTCTTTAGAAAATTACTACTATCACTACAAGAAAAATGGTAACTGGTGATAGTTATATTGTGGCAGTTCATTAAAAATTATCGTCAATTTACACTACAAGAAATGTGTGAAATAGAGTCAAAATATTAGCATCAGCCACGACATCAATTCTTATAAGCTGACACAACCTTTTTTACTTCCAAATTTTTTTATGTTGTAAAAAAAGCTAGCATCGACTGTTTATTGAACGTAGTGTCAACCAAATCAATATTAACTTGGAAATATAAGTTCTTCCAACACTAATCTCAACTATTTAATTAATGTAAAGGCTTTGTCTTTGTGTTAGCCTTAGCATCAATGCTAGCCTCAACTGTATAATTAATGTAATAGTTTTGTGCCAATTTTAGCATTGGTCATGTTGATGCTAAGTTTGAACGATACATACATAGAAACTCTTTTCCCTCTCTTTTTCTTTTCCCTTCTTCCCCCCATTGACGGAACTATCGTTGATAAAGTCTCGCTCTCTCTCTCTCTCTCTCTTGCTCTTTGTCTCTTGTTCTCTCTTTTTTGCCAGGATACCATTATGAGGATCCACCGCTCATCATCACTACTACATGAACTTTTGTCATGACAACTAACAAAGAGACACATGAGGTTTGAGCTCATATTTTTGGTCTCTAATGTTCATTTTTAAAATAGATAAATAACATTTATTTTAGGGATCTGAAAAAAATTAGAGGTATCTTGCTAACATTGTACCATAAATACTCGTGGGTGCAACTTGAAATAGTTATTTGACCTTTCATTAAATACACAAGTAGTTAAGGAATGTCACATAATTATAAAGACCAAAAATAATAATTTCAACTTTATAAAGGATGAAACCAAAGAAAAAAATTTATAAGCACAAAAATCAAAATTTATTCATTTTACAAGGACTAAAAGCATATTTAAGCCAATTTAAATTATTATGTAAATTATAGTTATTTATCTATGATGAATATTTTTATGGGTCTAACATAACAAGTTTAAAAATTATTTTGAAAAAAGAGAAAACTACAAAGAAAATGTCACATAAAAATAACCAATGAAAGAGTCTACTTTTTTGGTACGAACCACATTATCCTCTAGTGGAGACAATTCTACTCAAGTTGGATATGACCACTATGTGTGGCAAAGCTTTCCTTCCAGATATTTAACACAATTGTATATTCAAGACTCGAACTCTAGACTATTGGTTAAGCTGGAACAATCCCGCTCTAATAAAAGAGTCTATTTTAATCTATTGAAAAAATATCTTTTAACAAAGTCTTTTTAAAAAAAATTATCAATTCAATCAGCAAAATTGTATTATTCTCGTGTTTTATTGCATCATTTTTTGAATTTAGTAGTTTAATTTTAAAAATTAATTTATAACATTAATATTTTATATAACATGAATAATCAAGCAATGAAGGCATTGTGATCTAAGGCTATAATTCATCTCAAATTCTAAAGTAATATTTTGAAAAATATTATACATGCACAAATATCTTAAGTGATGTATAAAATTGACAAATTGATATTGTTTTAGTGCAATCTATTTAGTTGTGCATGTTATATTTTCCTTTGGCGTTATACAAGAAATTTTAAAACTAATACCATCAAATTTAAATAATTGAGTGATAAGAATATTAAAACTTTTGTTGTATTTTGCTTTTGTAAATAAATACTGTTTTTGGGTTGTCTCCTCTTCAAGTGATGAGGATGCCAAGAAGCCAGAATAAGCAGTACCCTTATGCTTTGATGGTTTTAGGAAAGAAAGTGAAAAGAAAGAATGTGAAAGAAAGAAAAAAGAGTAGAAAGTGAGATAATTTTTAGATTGTTTGATAAGAAAGAAGTAAAGAAGCATGGGAAAGTGAATTGAGAAAAGTCCAAAAGACCCCAAATATGGAAATTCATAACATATTAGAGTTGAGTTATTATGGCTTAGATTGGGCTCAAAAGAATATCTTTTTAGACATTGCATGCTTCTTCAAAGGAGAAGCAAGGGATTGGGTAACAAGTCACCTGGAAGCTTGTGGATTCTCTGTAGCATCTAGGATAGAAGTCCTTTTGGACAAAGCTCTTATAACAATTTTAGGTTTCGATCGGATAGAAATGCATGACCTGATACAGCAAATGGGTCAGGAAATTGTTCATCAAGAATGCATTAAAGACCCTGGAAGACGAAGTCGAATATGGAAACCTGAGGAAGTGCGTGAAGTATTGAAATATAACAAGGCAAGTGGATTCAATTATTTCTTTCCTATAATACATGTTTCTTTTATAAAGTAGCTAGTATGATAGCCCTGCCGATTATTTTTCAAAATTTTGTTTGACAGGGAACCGATGATGTTGAAGGCATAATTTTAGATTTGGGTTCACTAACTGAGGATCTATGTTTGAGCTCTGATTTCCTAGCAAAGATGAGTAACATGAGATTTCTTAAAATCTATAGAAGAAGGGAAAGTAATGGAGGATTTAACGTGTACCTGCCTAACGGTCTCGAGTCATTGCCTTATAAATTGACGTACCTTTGTTGGGATGGATTCTGTCTTGAGTCTTTGCCGTCTAACTTTTGTGCTGAACAGCTTGTGGAGTTTCGCATGCCTGGTAGCAAGGTTAAAAAGCTTTGGGACGGGGTTCAGGTATGAATGTGGCTATACGTACTGCATTTTTTATTTTTTGTCAATTTGTAAAGGTACAAGAGAAAGTCCTAAGTGGCAATTGGTCTTGTGCTGCCTCAAGTGAAGCTCACTCACAAGAACCACACCTAGGATAGTGTGCCTCTATTCATGCTTAGGTTTCTCTTTTAGTCATGGCTCATGATTAAGAAGTTAATGATTTCTTAACAATGTGATGCATCTTTCTTATTACAGAATCTTGTGAATTTAAAGGAAATTGACCTTTCGGACTCCCGACACCTGATTGAGATCCCAAATTTATCCAAGGCAAAAGAACTTGAAAGATTTGCTTGCGTCAGCTCCATCCATCCATGTCATCTCTCCCAAAGCTTAGATATTTGTCTTTACGTTACTGCAGAAAGGTTGAAAGCCTTAATGTTCTTTCAAAATCTCTTTGTGAATTATATGTCACTAGTTGTTCATCTCTCAAGGAATTCTCAGTGGCATCAGAGGAAATGAGAATATTGAACATATCTTTCACCGCTATATGTGCACTGCCATCATCAATTTGGCGTAACAGGAAACTTATTGATCTTCAGCTAGTTGGTTTTAACAATGTTAGCAAGTTATCAGATGATCCAGGAATGGAATCCATTACATCACCAGACCATTTTGGGTGCATTCAGCACAATGCATCCAATTTGTCATTCTTACAAGTAGACTTTCACAACAATGGCAATTTATTGTCTTTAGGAACGCTACACCTAAGTGGATTCAATGTTGAGAGCTTGCCCGCAAACATCAAAAACCTTTCATTGTTGAGAAAGCTTTACTTACATAATTACAGGGAGCTCGTGTCTCTGCCAGAGCTTCCACCATCCCTGAGAGAGCTTAGCTTACGTGATTGCAGGAAACTCGTGTCTTTGCCAGAGCTTCCACCATCCCTGAGACAGCTTGACTTATGTCATTGTAGGAAACTCGTGTCTCTGCCAGAGCTTCCACCATCCCTGCAAAAGATTGACTTACGTGATTACAGGAAACTCGTGTCTCTGCCAGTGTCTTTGCCAGAGCTTCCACCATCCCTGAGAGAGTTGATGCTCTTCGGCTGCACTTCTCTGGACACAGGCTTCACTCAACGGATAATGTTACAACACATGTTACAGAAATGCCTCATCTCTTAGATGATTGGAACACACACGACAGGTCTTTCATTGCCCCGGGAGACCATGTGACGGTCAAGTGTGGGTTTCGTACAACAGGAAGGTGAATGACTATTCCTCATCTCCCACTATCTGACTTGTACGGTTTCATTTATTGCATCATTCTTCCTAAGGAATCATTCCAAGGAGTTGTTTCATGTTCTATCCGTCAAGATGGCAAACAGGTCGGCTTGGGCAACAATTCTCGTCCAGTTTGGGACTATTTAATTTCAGATCACGTGGTATTTTGGTGTGGTAAAAGACCGCACGGTCTTTTCAGTGACACACCAATTGAATTTGAATTTTATTTCTCTTATGATGACAATCGTAAACACGAAGACGGTCAAGTGAGAATAAAAGAGTGTGGGCTCTTCCCGGTATATGACTCAGAATCGGGGCTGAAGGTGTTTGGTAGTAGTAGCTAGGAAATTTTTGAATCGGAATCCATTACTGATCAAATCTCTACTAATGAAAATGAATTGGAATGGGATCAACTTCTTCATGTGATTACTTCATCGGTATGAAACTCCACCCACTCCTTGATTGTAGGCTCCTCATTGGTTACATTTTTCTTAAATGAAATTAGTCCTTCAAATATAGAAATTATTAGTTGGAAATTAGCTCTAGAAAATTGTGCTTACCATATTAAAATAACGTTGTGCTGTATTTACATGTTGAGCAGGTTTTCTTTTGAAACACTTGTTGAAAATATCGATGGGAAATGAGCACTAGCTTGGTGGAAGAGTCAAAGCAGTACTCAATTGTTTGGTGGTCCATTTCTCTCATTTAGAAATAAAAAAGGACAATATTGTGGTATTTATTCTACAGAATCCTTAGACACAGTAGATGACTGATATCAAACTGTGATGGTAATGGATTGGTGATTCAAAATTTAGATATAAAAGTGCATTTTGGTTTGTAGCTTTTAGCTATCCAACTGTTGGAATTAATTGTGATTTTGGTTTTATTCTCGGGAGTTGTATATATCACAATGGTGTAACAAGGTGCAATTTTTGGCCATTCATTTCTTTTATGATATTAAAACCTTAAAAGTAATAAAAAATATCAAATTATGAGTTAGGGTATTAACTCAACATTGAAGAGTTGGCAAAGCATCTTCAATCTTGTTTATTGGGATAATATTGTTTTTTACTTGATAATTAAGTTAGGTCATCAGTGAACTCAAAGAAGTTATAGGGACTTATAATCTGCTAAACAATGAAATAGTTAATTGAAAAGGAAATAACAATATTAAATTCTTAGACTGAAAAAAAATACTTTATATTACTTTCTTTTACTCCTTCAAAATGATCATAATATTTATCTAGGGAAATCACTAGAGTTCATTAACTAGAATGCAATATTCTTATGAAGTTCTCCATCCTCAGCTAGTTTATCCATAATAAGTTTTGTACATGTTTGTTTACTTCAACTTAAAATTCTTTCCAGGAAAATCACTATCGCATTTGTTAACTTTATTAATCAGATTGTACATTTCATTACAAACTAGATATATAACCGTGCGTTGCGCTGATGTTAATTATTTAATTATAATTATTAAATTAAATAAAAAATGATGAAGAGATATGTGAAAAAATTGGCACATTAAATAAAATAGAAAAATAACTTTAATTATATACATATAGTATTATCATTTGACAAAAGTAATGGTACTATTTTGAATTCGAAAATAATATAAAAAATGAGTGTATATATTTTTAAAAAATTTAATTAGAATGCACTAATAGTGTAAAATGTATGATAAATTTATTGACTTTTATAAAAATCACTTTAAAAGTTATTCTTAGAATATTATTTTGTCAATTGACAGCGTAAAAATCTTTGCATAGTCAGTGCATGAAAATTAAACTCTTATTTAAAAAGAGATTTTTTTTTCTTTTCCAAAGAAACTATTTTTCATTCATTATTTTTCATTAAATAATGATTTATTTTATTCATATAAATTTAACACCAATCTTCTTGTACAAAAAGACAAAGTATCCTCAATTTATAAATCTTATGTTTTAGGTTTAATTACAAATTTGGTCCCTTAATTTATTTATTTTATTCAATTAGTCCATTTTTAGTAAAAATGTTTGATTAGGTCCCATTATTTTCAAAAACATTGCAATGTTGCCCTTTTTGTCTAAAACAAAGTAATTTTATATTACAATATTTTTCATGTCATTTAGTGTAACATTAGATGAAAATGACGTTATTTTGGGTGAAAGGGTAAAATTGAAACATTTTTTAAAATAATGGGACCTAATTGAACTTTTTAATAAAAGAGAGACCTAACAGAATAAAATAAATAAATTAAAGGACCAAAATTAGTAATTAAATCTATGTTTTACTATAGTTCTACGAGCTAAATTAAAATGTTAACACCTATGGTGCAACATTACAATTAAAGCATAAATTAAACTACTTCAATTTTAGAAATTAACCTTTTTTCTTTGTCATTTTATTACATTATAACATGGTAAACAAGGAAACATCAAACAAAAATATCACAGTTGTACATATAAACGTAATACATATTATATTTATATAAATAATAAAAAATATTATAAATAATAAATAAATAAACAAAGTATTTAATGGTGTTCATATAATTATCATCTTTTTTATCAAAATTATTAAAAGGTAATATTTAAATAATTTATATATTAGAGATATTTTTAAAATTATTGAAAATAAAAATTATATAATAAATAGACTTTTAAATCATTCCTAAATATTTTAAATGCTAATAAAACAATTTATTTAGATTTTTAAATTAGTTACTATTTTAGTTATATTTTTTCATTACAAAAATAATTGTAAAAATTGCAAGGGAGGCATAGATATTATCATTCATGTAGCTTCTCAAAAGATTTTTTTTTCTTCTGAATTATGACTTATTTTGGTATTCTCAAGAGTTAAGAATAAAAGATTTTTAAATTTTCTAATTAGCGTAATATCTTTACTCTTAAATATTTAGTTGGGGATGTGTTTATATATTTATGTTATTATCTTAAGTGATATTACCAACAAATTTTTGTTAAATAATCAAGGTCATTTGAAAAAGATATGTTTCATGATATATATATATCTATCTCAGTTACTTTTACTTCTAATAAGAAATATTACATTTTTCAGTCAGCATCAGTGTGAGCCATGACTAATTAATGCAAGACATTAACACCAAATGTTGTGAATAACAAATGCTTGAATTTAGAGTATATATAACAACAATGATGACCCATTGTTATATTTAGAAACTCCATCCTTGTCTAATCAAGAAAGGCTGCCAAAAGCAAGAACAAATGTTGAAGTCAATTGATATGGCTCACAATGCATATGCACATTATTATATTGGTCATGGCCTATTATATTTTGTAGAAGAAGAAACTACTCTCCAAACAACTCAATCGCTCCCAATTTTTCAACATGAAGGAAAGCTCAACATGACTCCTTCAACTTAGAATCTAATTTAATAGAACTTGAAAGAATAAAAAATTAGTTACAACGAATCTAAGATTTCAAACATATTGAACCGACGTAAAAAGAACTTTTTAGATCAATTATGGTAGCAACCAATCTAAAAAGTTGTAGAATTGCCCTCTACAAAAAAACCCTCACTCTTCTTGTTCGATATCAAGTTCCACATGGTCTCTTCATCTACCTTCTCCCTTGTGATCATGAGTACCTGCATTCTATCATTTCCTTATACTTCATTTGTATTCAAGAAGAGAAGACAAAAATCAAAGATCCTAGTAGGCAAAGGGAGGAAAAGAGAAAACAACTAAAACTAAAAAATAAATTATTATGTAAAAGAATAGAACCTTACCTAACCAAATTTGATGATGATGTTGTTAATTGGAATGAGGATGAGCTTCACGAAAAAAAAACAATTTTTTATAATAGACAAGAAATTGCTATCAATATCATTATTAATACATTAATTATTTTATTTATTTGATTAAATACATTATTAATTACATTATAATGGATGAATTACATATGATTTATTTATTTTTTTAATTTTATAACTAATTAGTTTTGGTATAAGCATTGTAAGTAATTTGATCGTGATATTTTTTATATGAATCAAATTTATTTTGGGCATAGATTGAATATATTGAGTATAAAAGTATGAGTGTACATCATCTACAATTTAATGTAATTAATAACATCTAAAAATTCTTTTTTAACAATTTAAAAATGTTATTTATATCCTATACTTTGAAGAAAAGTGATATATATCATTACACAATATCCACTTATACATCAATATGAACTAATTTTGATTTGATGTAATTTTTTTTCTTATATAAGTTAAAATAAATTTGGAATTGATTGAAATTAAAAAATTAATTAAAAAATATGTTTTTCACAACTTATTTGTTATTTTTTTGGTGGAGATTACATATATTTTCATGGAGGTAGTTCTATTCAAGTTAGATAAGATCATTGTGGACAACAATTATTATAAAATAACTTAATTGTCATTTTCAATTTATCATTTTTTTACTTTTATTTATGAGATTTATAATTTGAATGTGATGTTTTGACTATAAATTTAAATAATTAGAATTTAATTTGATTTAAATTAAAATATTACGTATTACTTAACATTTATTAATTTGTTTTCATGAACTAAGTGTCCACAAAAAATTATCCTAATGATATAATAAATGATTAAGATTTAGTAAATAGAAAAATTCTTTAGATGTTTTAAATTATAAATAAAGTTGTCAAAAGGATTAGTTCGGCTTTCCATATGCGTCATGATGCATAATGTTGAACTTCTCATAAGTAACCCTACGACGTCTTCACGAGTATAACAGGTGTGCTCATAAACCTTGCCTGTAATAGGCAAGTGCAGGAGAAATGACACATCATTTAGGGTGATGGTCATTTCCCCTACTAGCAAGTGGAAAAAGTTGGTGTCCTTATGCCCCTGCTCAACAAAGGTACATATGATGCCCTTGTTGGAAGCAGTATACTCGTTTCTATAAGAGGGGCAAGCCCTAAAATCCACACAAGTTTTGTGACCTACAGGTGCATGGACATCGGCAAGACCTTACTCCTGGCTGATTAGCTTGAGTTAAAGGCGGGGCTATCCGAGCCATATATGTCTAGCAATATTGTCCTTATAGGACCTAAGTAGAGACAAGTTTGTAGGACCTTCTAAATGGGGGTCCAATAATGCGCTCAGCAAGATCAACTTGAGGCATCTTTGCCTCTACCTCTGGTACCTCAACCTTTGCCTCGGGTACGTTAGCATGTACCTCCTCCTACTATTGTTGCCTAATTGCTATGCATGCAGCCTGTCTAGCTTGACATGGAGATGCAGTTGGTGGTGGGTGCCTAGATATGCTTGATGCATCATCTGATGAAGGGCCTCGTTTAGGACAAAAGGTGCTAAACCTTGTACATGCCATAATGAATCTAAAACAAAATAATTTAATAATTAGATAATAATTAATAATAAATTATAACCAAAATTATTAATTTGTAGTTATATATAATTACAAAAATATTCTAAAAAAGTATTAGTTAAAATTAATAAATTATTAATTTTAAAAGACAAAAAATAATTTAAAATTACATAATACATAAAATACATAACGGAATCACATTTTCGTTATGTATTTGTCGTAACCAAGGTCACGATGGGATGGTAAAAATAATATTAAAACAATAAAGGAGTCGCCATCACAGTTTATTAAGGAAAAAACATGGAAAAATCCTAAAAATGGCTTTGAACCAAAGATTGGGTTCAGGGGTCGATTACGCATAGGGAAGATGTTAGTACCCATGACATCCATTATAAAAATGATTACCCTTTAACTTGATGCATGAACAAAATCAATTGTCTTCTTTTCCTACTTATCAATTATAAATCCTATTTTTTTATATTTTTATTGTATATTTTTTTAAAAAAATTATTATCATTATTAAAATTATTATATTGTTTTTGAGATCGACAGGAGTGAGTCCTTGCGCCTTCATATTCTTTGATGCAATGAAAAAATCAGACTAACGTAGTTTTTTTGGTAGAAAATCATGTTGTGGGTTGATATTTTTTAGTTATATATATATTTTTATTATTTTTAGAGGAACTATTAAGATATTAAATCCTAAATATTATAGAGTATTATCTACAACGACAGACGACCTAACAAATGCGGAATACTCTTGCAAAAACTATAGAAGATTTTGTGATATTTAAATGGGTCCTAGACTTAACCTGATAAATCACTTATTATTATTTTTTATTAAAAGAAAATATCAATTAACAAATCATTAATCAATTTCAAACTTTATATAATTTTTTTGTAATATTCAAGTGACCATGCAATGATGAGCAGTGCGCTATAGGCTGCAATTCGAGTCGCAGCGCCGCGTCAGAATTGCGGAGGCTCTTGTCCGGGGTGGTTGTATAGGAGTTTGCATTTTGACATCACGAAGGCGACGCTGGCCGGCGAGTTGCGTCGCAGTGATTAATGTTTCAGGTGGATCAAATTGAAAAGGATGTTTTCAATTTCTCTTTTCTGTCTCCTTTTAATTTCAATTTTCTAAACTTTATTTATTTATTTACTTATTTTGATGAACATTGGTACATTTCTGGATGTATTTTGACAATTTTATGAATTTCCATGCCTTATTGCGATGGTGGCATTAGTGACGTTCAAAAATTTTAAACTGCATAATTACAGCGTTTGGTTCTGTGTATTATTATTAAAAACAACTTATGTGTATCATCGTGAAATCGTGCGTGTGTGTTTCTATGTAGCGTGACAGTTTTGGAAAGAATGCCAAAATTGATTTGTGTTAAGGTGATAACTGCTATGATTTAGAAGAGAAGTGCTGGAGGAAACTAATACCATTCACATGTCAACGAGGAAAGTATAGATGCAGAATATATTTCAAAAAACCATATCAAATCAAGCATTCGTAGAGGCAAGAATTAGTAGTCATGAACATAACTAACAAATGAATATTGAAGCAAGCAACAACTACATAAACATTCCTACATGATTACAAAGTGTGAAGAAATACCTCTGCAACTTTCAATCTTCAGCAAATTCTTCTTGCTCTCCAACAAAGACCAAGCTCTTCCTTCTCCTCTCTACTCTTTAATTCAATAATGTAGCATTTCCTTCTCTCTCAATTTAGCTTCCATTTCCTCCTTTCTTTCTTTCTTATTTATAGGCTACTGTAAAGTGTAAACGGGATTGTTTAAGTCTCGTAATCATTTCCCTTTCTCAACTATTCTCTTCCTTTTGTTATTATTATTTATTATCTTGTTATGAACATTTGATGATATGTATGACCATGGATGAAGTAAAATGAATATGGAGTAATGATTTTGTGTATGGTTTGTAATCTATGTATGATGCTGTGGGTGATGTGAGGAAAGCGTGAAAGAGTGGCAAAAACGTGACCTAGTTCTACCTTCTTTTTTTGTTTCTTTTAATTAGCTATGGGCCTATTTAGCCCAACAAGCTCAGTCTTTGTTCTAGGTCTTCCTTTCTTAAACTTCTAATAAAAAAAAAACTTATTTATTCACACATATTTTTAATTAGTTGTGGGCTTTATGCTAAGCTATGTCACAAAAATTCCATCATCTTATTACATTATTTTTGGTTTTGATTGAAGGTGATAGAAATTTTGTTACAATTTATTTTAATGTTTTTAAAAATTACTTGCTATGTTAGAAAATGTTGAATGAAATATAGTAGGTGACATATTAGAAGATCAAGTTCCAATATTTCATTACAATCTTAGGTAACAAAACCAATGCAATTGAGTTTCAAATTACTATTTTTGTCAATTTTTTCTTATACATATATCACTATTTAACTAACCAAATGTAATGCTTTGACATGTTTTTCTTTTTCAGCTTATTAATAGTATGAGTAACTTAAAAAGACTAAATAACCTACAAAGATTGAACTTCTATATTTCTCTTTCATACCATACAATATTTGTATTCTCTTTTTAAAGATGGTGTTTTCCCCCCCCTTTTTTTCGTATAAGAAAATTTTTATACTTAATAATGAGTGCAAATTATTTATAAAGTTAACTCAAAAGAACTCGAATGCTAGCTTACTTGAACTATATGAAGCTCATGTTATTGTTTCAAATGTTTTCTCTTTTAGGTTTGTAATTTGTCTTTTTATTTTATTGCATATCTATAAGAAATATCAAGATTGGAGGTAAGGATGAATCTTTATATGTCTAATTTAGATATTGTTGATATTAAGTCTTGAACAAATATGCATGATAAAGGAATTTCACATGAGGGAAATACTATTAAAGTGGTTGTCATGGAAATATTAGAAAATAAAAGTAAAGAAAAAATTAGACAAAAGACATGAATAATGTAATATCCTGGGTGCTGACGAGGGCGGAGAGTGGTCACCAGTGCAAAAGAAATGAGGCACGGACAATGAGTGGCTCCTGGCAGGCTTCTAGCAGGCTTCTAGTAGGAGAGGTACATGAATGAATCGAATACACACCGAAATGAGAGGGATCCAGAGGCTGTGCAGGTATGGGATTATACAGTTGAGGATAGCTTAAAGGAATTAATAAGTGTTACTTATATCAACAAGATGCATCTACTTTTCGGTAGCCAATTACTTAAGAACTCCACAGTTAAGTGTGCTTGACTTGGAGCGATTAGGGATGGGTGACCTCCTAAGAAGTTTCCTGGGAAGTGTGTGAGTGAGGACAAAGGATGCTAAAAAGTTTTGTGTTGGTTTGTGGGGACAGCCATTGATCCTGAAAGCTGCTAGGAGTTACAAAGTGGTATCAGAGCAGGCCTCTCTCCCAGTACGATGTGGTTCGAGGACGAATCAAGCGGAAGCTAGTGGTCATGTAACATCCCAGGCGTTAACGAGGGTGAGGAGTGATCGTCAGTGTAAAAGAGATGAGACACAGACATAAGCGGCTCCTAGCAGGCTTCCAACAGGAGGGGTACATGAATGAATCGAATATACACCGGAATGAGAGGAATCTAAAGGCTGTGCAGGTATGAGATTATACAGTTGAGGATAGTTTAAAGGAATTAATAAGTGTTACCTATACTAACAAGATACATCTATTTTTCGATAGCTCATCACTTAAGAACTCCAAAGTTAAGCGTGCTTGACTTAGAGCGATTAGGAATAGGTGACCTCCTAGGAAGTTTCTTGAGAAGCGTGTGAGTGAGGACAAAGCACGCTGAAAAGTATTATGTTGATTTGTGGGGACAGCTGTTGATCCTAAAAGCTCTTTATATTAACTTTAAACTATTAAATACTAAAGCATTTACTATCAAAAAAATAAATACTAAAGCATTCACAAATTTATAATCATGTGTTGATTACTTAATTAAAAAATTTAACTAAATAAAAGTATTTTATAACATGAATTTTAATTTTTTTTTCTTAAATATTAGGTACCCACACATCGAACCTCATTTTTGTCTAACCAGCTCTATAACAAAGAGATGCACCTTCAAATCCAATATCATCACTGTTTTTATTTTGAATCATTGATACAAGATTCCAAAAACAATTAAGAAAATATGCCCATTTTTTTAGTACCATTTATTATGCCTTTATCCAAACATTGTTTCTTCTAATTGAGAAAAATTTATGCTTTATATGTACATGTTCTTACTCTGTTGCTCCTACTTATTTTAATGCCTACAGCTATCGTTATTTTTAACCATAAAATTGATGTGAGGGATACGTACATTGCGGCATCAAAGGCAGCAGTTAGTGATGCATCATCAAATTCATTCAATCGACTTTTAGCCATCTTGCATGATTTGGAGGACTGCATCGAAGGCAGCAGTTAGTGGTTTATTGTAAAGGGATTTGTATATTGATAATTGTGTTCATATATATAGGCATAACATAGATTACAGAAATAAAGGACCCGATTAATATTATCCGTGTGCAACCAATGCCTTTCTTGATTTATTTTTTTTGGGTACATTCTGTGCAAGTTTTTTTTTTCCCAATTATTTTTTTTGAATTACAATTATTCTGCATAAGTTATCAACAAACAAATATAAGGTACCAGTTGGACATAAATGTGTATTTTTGTTTTTGGTAATTATTACTTATAACGTGATGAGATTTTTTAGAACAAATAGTGACGAGGATGGTGGGCAATAGTTAACAAACACCATTATTATAACACTCAAAAAGACAATGACAATAAACTATGATACTAAATAATCCTCGTGTGCAAATTAGGCAAATCCTTGTTTTTGATGTGTTGGGGGATGCTACTCCCCGTTGGACCTCTCTGTAGTTTCTGTTTTCCTTGGACTTCGGTCTCTTTGTTTTCGAAAAAAAAATATATTAATGTTTTAAAATCGTGATTTATAATAAAAAAAATTCTACTTATTAATCTTCTAACCAATACTCTTAAAACACTTCTTTACAAAGATCTTAAGAAAAATTAATCTTGCATCAAATCAAATAAGATAATGTCACGTGGATATTTTTCTAAAATTCTGAAATTTATTTTTAATGGGTGTTATTTTATGTTAATTGAATTGAGAACTGAGATTATAATAGCTAACAAGTTAGTTGAAAAGTTAATTTTTAACTGAAAGGTAAAAGTTATTAAGCCAATTTATTAAATAAACAAATTTAATAAAATTAACTATTAAATTAGATAATGCTTAAATATGCTTTTAGTCTCTATAAAATAAGTTTTGATTTTGGTTTCTTTAAAACTTTTTTATTTTTTATCATTCTAAAATTTGAAATCATTATTTTTGGTTCCTTAAAATGAGCAAATTTAGTCTTTAGAAATTTTTATTTATTTATTTTCATCCCTTCAAAATCTAAAATCACTATTTTTAGTCCCTATAACATTTATTTTAAGATAGATAAATAATATTTGTTTTAGAGATTTTGAAAAAAATTTAGAGGTATCACATGTTGACATGGTGCCAAAAGCACTAGTACGTACCACTTGAGATGGTTACTTGATCTTCTATAAAACACATAAGCAATTAACGAGTGTCACATAATAGTAAGGATCAAAAACTATGATTTAACTTTTGAGGGATGAAAACCAAAGAAAAAATTTTAGGCTTAATTATATTTTGTACCACCCAAGTTTTATCATTTTGTAAATTTTGCTACTGCATTTTTTCTCTTGTAGTTTGCTATTCTATTTTTGAAATCTTGCAAATTTTTCCTAATCATCAACTATTTATTAAATAAAAATTCTCAAAATAAGGAAAATTTCCAAAATTTTAAAAACAAGGTGGCAAAATACAAGAAAAAAACATGATGATAAAATCTGCAAAATGATAAAACTTGAGTGGCATAAAGTGTAATTAAACAAAAATTTTATAAATACTAAAATCAAAACTCACTCATTTTACAATAACTAAAAACATATTTAAACCGTAATAAATATAAATAACATAAAAAATTATGTTTTTATAAAGACATTACCACGTGGATCAAACTCCGTAAACCGCCTATTCTGACTTCCTGCCATTCCTGGCATCTTTACCACTTGAATAGAAGACAACCCCAAAACAGTATTAATTTACGAAAAAATAAAATACAACAAAAGTTTTAATATTTTTATCACTCAATTATTTAAATTTGATAGTATTAGTTTTAAAATTTCTTGTATAACGTCAAAAGAAAATATAACAGGCCAACTGAATAGATTGCACTAAAACAATATCAATTTGTCAATTTTATAAATCACTTAAGATAATTGTGCACGTATAGTATTTTTAAAAATATTACTTCAGAATTTGAGATCAATTTAGCCTGAGATCATAATGCCTTCATTAGCTTGATTATACATGTTATATTAATGTTATAAATTAATTTTTAAAATTAAACCATTAAATTCAAAAAATAATGCAATAAAAAACGAGAAAAAAAAATCAATTTTGCTGATTGAATTGATAATATTTTTTAAAAGATTTTGTTAAAAGATACTTTTTCAATGGATTAAAATAGACTCTTTTCTTGAAGCAGGGTTGTTCTAGCTTAACCAATGGTCTCAAATTCCAGTCCTAACCATCCAACTGCATGTTTGCGTTAAATACTCAAAGAGAAAGCTTTGCTGTCCACAGTGATCCTACTTAACTCGAGCTGGATTGTGCAGAGGATACCTATGGTTCATACCAAAAAAATTGACTCTTTTACTAGTTGTTTTTATGCGACATTTTCTTTGTGATTTTCTCTTTTTCAAAATAATTTTTAAATTTTTTATGTTAGACCAATAAAAGATATTTATAATAGATAAATAATTATAATTTACATAACAAATTAAATTGGCTTAATATACTTTTAATCCCTATAAAATAAGCAAGTTTTGATTTTAGTTCTTATAATTTTTTTACTTGGTTTTTATCCTTTGTAAAGCTGAAATTATTATTTTTGATCCCAATTATTATGTGACCCTTGTTAATTACTTGTGTGTTTAATGGAAGGTCGAGTGACTATTTCAGGTTAGACCCACTAATATTTATGGTACTATATTAGCATGATACCTCTAGAAAAAAATTTAGATCCCTAAAATGAATGTTATTTCTTTGGAGGGACTAAAATCAAAGAAAAACATTTTATAGGAACCAAAACCAAAATTTGCTCATTTTATAGGGACCAAAAATAGTGATTTCAAATTTAGATGGATGAAAACAAAGAAAAATTTACATAGACTAAAATCAAGACTCGCTCATTTTACAGGGACTAAAATCATATTTAAGTCATTTAAATTTAAAGCTAAAAAAATTACTTTAATAAAAGTTATTTGTATACTAGTGTACCAAAAAATATATAATATGAACAAAAGATAAGTTATATTTTTACTTAAGTTAAACTAAATTAGTTATAAATAAAATTGAATTGAATTTCATATATATATATATATATATATAGAGAGAGAGAGAGAGAGAGAGGGACTCAATGTTTAGAGTGTGGCTCTTTGCTAGTTGTCATAACAAAGGTTTGTGTGGTAGTGACAATGAGCAGTGGATCTTCACGATGGGATCCTGGCAAAAAAGAGATAATGAGAGACAAAGAGGAAAAGAGAGGCAAAAAGAGAGAGAGTTGGCAGTGGCATCAATGTTAATAGTAGTTTCGACCACTGAGGGAAGAAAGGAAAGGAGAAAGAGAGGGAAGAAAGCTTTTGTGTATGTATGGTTTAGACTTAGTGGCAGCCTAATCAATGCTAAAGTTGACACAAAACATTAATTATACAGTTGAGGTTAGTGTCAACCTGGCTGACGCTAAGGCTAATGCAAAACTATTACATTAATTATATAGTTGAGATTAGTGCTAAAAGAACTTATATTTCAAAGTTAATATTGGTTTGGTTGACACTACATTCAAAAAATAGTCGAAGGGTTGTGTCAGCATATATGCATTGATGTTGTGGCTGACACTAATATTTTGACTCTATTTCACACATTTCTTGTAGTGTAAATTGACGATGATTTCTAATGAACTACCACAATATAACTGTCACCAGTTACGCTTTTTTTGGTAGTGATAGTAGTAATTTTTTAAAGAATAAATTAATTACACTCCTTTCTCCTGAAAGATATATGAGAGATACGAGTACGCAACTTGGAAGAGAAACCAACAAACACTCCCCTTTTGTTTCTTTTAACCCACAATGTCGAGGGAAGAAAGAGAAAGACTGGTAAATTTTTACAAAAAAATTAACACACGCTGTGTTAATTTATTTTTTTTGGTAAAAAAATGTAACACAACATAAACAGGCTAGTTTATTGTGGGGTGAATCATGCAATGGGTTGTGCATGGTGAATCTCCTAAAATCATTTGTTGTAGTAGGTCATTTTAACCTGCTAAATATACTTAACATATTTATTATATAGTGGCTGAAACTTTTATTTCTAGTTATTGATATTATTTTTCGGTCCATCTACAAAGTTCCTTTCCAGGAAAGGGGATATTGTGGCTTGATGAAAACTGTAGAAGCAGGGGACAGTGATGTCATCACTATGCTTAAAGGTGCCATTTGTGAATCTGTAAGGAATGTAGCATAACTTGAAAGCTGGACACCATTAACAGTAACACAAGCCACCAATACAACTCCTGTGATGAACAAATAAGAGTGGAAGAAGAAGAAAGCTGCTGTGAAAGGTAACTAATCATATTATAAGCAAAACAACTAATTATTTATCAGATCTTTGAGAATAGATGTAAGTGACTCCAACATAGTGTGGTCATACATCATAGAGTTCAAAATAGAGAAGAGGAGTATCATAGAGAATCATTGTGTAATTGATTGAAGAATAAAAGTTAATGAATGGTTATAACAAACTCTTATTTATATTAATGTTATATGCTTAACTAACCAAGTAAATCCTAACCATTGATTATTTCCTATCAACGTATACTGTTGATAGTAATAGTGATCCAAGTAATGTATAACATTATTTTCACAAATTGAAAGACCATACATCATCAATCTCAATCCTAATCTCAATATATCACATGACCAACCAAAATAACAAAACTTCATATTTTCTTTTCCCTTGCCAACAACCTTCTAGGGCAACAACACAAAAGCCAAGCCTTGCTTTCGATGAAGCCAAGCCACTCACTAACTCTCTTTCAACTTCTCCTTCTTTCCTTCCAATGGTTTGGGTTCGAAGTTTAGTAGTGGGATGTGAAATCAATATTGTGTCGAGAAAGAGAATGGTCAAACGAACTTTAAATTTTGTAAAGTTTTAATAGAACTTACAATGATCTAAATCTTGCGAAGAGCCTCACAATCATCAAATGGACTTTGAATCTCGGGAAATGATGATCAAAGAAACAGAAATTAACTTTCTAGTAACAATTTTCTTGAAACATTTAAGGACTATTTTGTAATTAATATATTTTAAAACCAATAATAAACAGATCTAGCCATGGTTCTAAATTGCAGTTGTGATTTCAGTTTTGCTGCATTTCTTGACATTACGGAAAAATAAGGCCACAGTTGTGGTTGCAATGTAGTTGCTGTGAGTCAAAAAACATTTACATTGCGGCCGCAATTATGGTTGCAGATTGCAATTTAGAACCATGGATCTAGCTATTCATTAAAATACTATTTTATCTAATGGCTTATACTAATGGTGCACCAGTGCACCACCCACAACCCTAGAATTCACCAACCAAGTTCCTATTGTGTTATTTTTTTGTAAAAAAATATAACAAAACATTGTGTTAATCTCTTTTGTAAAAAAGCTTAACAAAACAAAAACTTCTTTTTGTTGTATACTACAAAGTGACACCCGCACCTCAACTGATTTTACAATAGAAACATGTTTTTGTTGTGTATTGTATTACTCAATGAAATGGAAATAATTTTTTGTTGTGTATTGTAAAGTTACACTCTCTAATCTCTATCTCAACGTATACTACACAACAAAACCCTGTTTCTATTGTGAGAGTACACATCATAAACGTGGTTTTATGAGGAGTATTGTTGTCAACAAAACAAAAAAAAAAAACATTGGGAAGTAGGAAGATTACACTGTGGGGTGCGAAAAACAACCCCTTGTATCTTATTGTGAATTATTAAGTGTTAGATTATAATTAAACCATTTGGGCCAGTATATGGTCTCATGTTCAGCCCACATACAGAGCCCAAACGGGGTGCCAACACTACCATTTTCCGGGCAGCCTAAGAGAACGACCCCACAGCCCCTGAACACAAACAATTCAACCATCATTACCCATCATCTTCTTCTCTGTTACGGGAACGCTTCCAACAAAGAGTTTATAATTGGGAATGCATCATAATGTATTTTCGGTCTCACAAATGGGAGAGATTAAAGTAAAGGAAATTTGACAGGTGATATATAGCTTTTGGGCTTCAGATCCGAAGCCCAGTAGCATAAATAGGAGGAAGAAAGGGAAAAATAAATAAATACAAGCCAAAATTAATTAAGCTCGTCACTAGTTAATCCAATAAATTTAAATTGATTACTCACATAATTATTTTTAATGTATGAGATAATAAACTCTACATTTTACTTAATAGTCTCCTTAATATTAATATCATTACTAAATTTAAATTTGCACCCTATAATAAATTTATTTAAGTTTGTGAAAATTTTCTAATATGATAAATAATTTTTTTAATTTTTTTGGTCATGAAATCCATTAATATTGTGGAAATATTTAATAATAATAGTACTTATGAAAGTACTAATCTTACCTTCTCTCAATAAATTTAGTTAGATATGTTGCGACTCCCAATTCATTTACTTACAAAGAGAAGCAACGTTGTTACGTAGATAAAAAATAGTTAGGACATTGAGTAAGTGAATGATAATTTTGTACATTAAAAATGTCTTAGAATATATTTTGATTAAAAAATATATTTTAACATCTTTAAAATATATTCTTTAATAGTATTAAGTTAAATAAACTAAAATGTATATTTTAACATAAGAAGCTAGGACAATGTAATATTCGCATCTTTTAGGAGAGGGAAGTGTAATTTACTTTGAAGGTGTTAAATTAAATGGACTAAAGTGTATATTTTAACTTAAGAGAGAATGATAGTGTAATACTCATATTTCTTAGGAGAGAGGAGTGTAATTACTCTTTAAAAAATTACTACTACCACTACAAGAAAAAGGGTAATTGGTGATAGTTATATTGTGGCACTTCATTAAAATCATCAATTTACACTGCAAGAAATGTGTGAAATAAAGTCAAAATATTAGCATCGGCCATAACATCAATGCTTATAAGCTGACGTAACCCTTTGACTTCCATTTTTTTTTCTGTTGTAAAAAAAGCTAGCATTGACTGTTTATTGAACGTAATGTCAACTAAATAAATATTAACTTTGAAATATAAGTTCTTTCGACACTAATCTCAATTGTATAATTAAGGCAATAGCTTTGCGTTAGCCTTAGCGTCAGCCAAGTTGATGCTAACCTCAGTTGTATAATTAATGTAATAGTTTCATGCCATTTTTAGCATTGGTCAGGCTAATGCTAAGTTTGAACCATACATACACAGAAACCCTTTTCCCTCTCTTTCTCCTTTCCCTTCTTCCCTCCATTGACAGAACTACCACTAATGAAGTCTCACTCTCTCTTTTGCTCTTTGTCTCTCATTTTCTCTTTTTTTCTAGGATCCCATTGTGAGGATCCACCGCTCATCACTACTACAGGAACTTTTGTCATGACAACTGGCAAAGAGACACACTAGGTTTGAGCTTGTGGTTTAGAGAACACTCTAAACATTGAGTATCTCTTTCATATATTTATATATTTTTTAAAATATGAAATTCAATTCAATTTTATTTATAACTAATTTAGTTTAAATTAAGTAAAAAATATAACTTATCCTTTTGTTAATATTATATTTTTTTGGAACACCAGTATATAAATTACTTTTAATAAAATAATATTTTTTATATTTAAATTTAAGTAGCTTAAATATGTTTTTAGTCCCTATAAAACAAACAAGTTTTGGTTTTAGTTTATGAAAAAAAAAATTCTTTATTTTTCATCCTTCTAAATTTTGAAATCACTATTTTTGATCCTTAAAAAATGAGCAAATTTTGGTTTTGGTTCTTGCAAAATATTTTTCTTTGATTTTAGTCACTGCAAAATTTGAATTTACTATTTCTAGTCTCTACCTTCATTTTAAAGTAGATAAATAGCATTTATTTTAGGGATCTAAAAAAAAAATTAAAGGTATCTTGCTAACATTGTACCACAAATAGTAGTGGGTGTAACCTAAAATGATTACTTGACCTTCCATTAAACACACAAGCAGTAAAGGAGTAGGAGTGTCACATAATACCAAAAATAATAATTTCAACCTTATAAAGGATGAAAACCAAAGAAAAAATTTATAAGAAGAAAAATTAAAATTTATTCAACTTATAAGGACAAAAAGCATATTTAAGCCAATTTAAATTATTATGTAAATTATAATTACTTATCTATTATGAATATTTTTTATGCGTCTAACATAACAAATTTAAAAATTATTTTGAAAAAAAGAAAATCACAAAGAAAATGTCGCATAAAAACAACCGGTGAAAGAGTCTACTTTTTGGTATGAACCACAATATCTTCTACAGGAGACAATTTTACTTGAATTGGGTAGGACCATTATGAGTGACAAAGCTTTCCTTTCAAATATTTAACATAGTTGCATATTCAAGACTTAAACTTTAGACCACTGGTTAAACTGGAACAACCCCACTCTAATAAAAGAGCCTGTTTTAATCCATTGAAAAAATATCTTTTAACAAAGTCTTTTTAAAAAATATATCAATTTAATCAGCAAAATTGTGTTATTCTCGTTTTTTATTGCATCATTTTTTGAATTTAATAGTTTAATTTTAAAAATTAATTTATTACATTAATATTTTATATAACATGTATAATCAAGCAATGAAGGCATTATGATTTCAGGCTATAATGGATCTCAAATTCTAAAGTAATATTTTGAAAAATATTATAGATGCACAAATATCTTAAGTGATGTATAAAATTGACAAATTGATATTGTTTTAGTGCAATCTATTTAGTTGTGCATGTTATATTTTCCTGTGGCGTTATACAAGAAATGTTAAAAACTAATACTATCAAATTTAAATAATTGAGTGATAAAAATATTGAAACTTTTGTTGTATTTTATTTTTGTAAATTAATAATGTTTTTGTGATGTCTCCTCTTCAAGTGGTGAGGATGCCAGGAAGCCAGAATAAGCAGTACCCTTATGCTTTGATGAGTTTAGGAAAGAAAGTGAAAAGGAAGAATGTGAAAGAAAGAAAAAAGGGTAGAAAGTGGGATAATTTTTAGATTGTTTGGTGGGAAAAAAAATAAAAGAAAAGAAAGATAAAAAAAAAATCTCTAGAAAGTGAAAAGAAAGAAAAAATATGTATATAAAATGACATAAATATTCCTGACAAAAAAAGAGTGTAAAAATAAGGAAATTTTTTTATTTTAATTATATAAACTAGCTTTCTTTCTTCTTTTTCGTCCAAAATGGATAGATAACAGAAATTGTTTTTTACGATTCGTTCCTTCCTACTTCAATAACAAACAAGAGAAGGTATTGCTTTTGCATTTTTTCTTTCCGCCTCTTTTCCTTCTTCTATGTTTCATGGGTTCCAAACTGGGTGTTATCGTTGATGGAGTTCGATCCATGTAGTAATGTCCTTATAAAACATAACTTTTTATGTTATTTTATATTTATTAACTAATTTAATAGTTAATTTTAATAAGCTGGCTTAACAACTTTTACCTTTCAGTTAAAAATTAATTTTTCAACTAACTTGTAAGTTATTGTAATCTTAGTTTTCAAATCAATTAACATAAAATAAGACCCATTAAAAATAAATTTCAGAATTTTAGAAAAATATCCACGTGACATTATCTGATTTGATTTGATGCAAGTTTTAATTTTTCTTAAGATCTTTGTAAATAAGTATTTTAAGGGTACGGATTACAAATTAATAGATGGCATATTTTTTATTATAAATCACGATTTTAAGACATTAATAATTTTTTTTTTCGAAAACAAAGGGACCCAAGTCCAAGGAAAACAGAAACTTCAGAGAGGTCCAAGGGGAGTAGCATCCCCTAACACATCAAAAACAAAGGATTTGCCTAATTTGCACACGAGGATTATCTAGTATCATAGTTAATTATCATTGTCTTTTTACTTGTTATAATAATGGTGTTTGTTAACTATTGCCCGCCATCCTCGTCACTATTTGTTTTGGAAATATAGTCACGTTATGAGTAATAATTACCAAAAACAAAAACACACATTCATGCCCAATTGGTGCGTTATATTTGTTAAAAACTTATGCAGAATAATTGTAACCCAAAAAAATAATGGAAAAAAAAAACTTTATGTAATCTATTTTATGCCTATATGGACACCGGTTATCAACATAGAAATCGCTTCACAATAAACCACTAACTCCTGCCTTTGATGTAATCCTCAAAATCATGCAAGATGGCTAGAAGTCGATTGAACGAATTTATCACTAACTGCTGCCCAGGCTAGCCCAACATTGAATAAGGCATAAAAGAAATTTTGAAAGAAATTTTTACTTTAAATGACAGAGCTATATGTTAGGTTTTTTATCAACACATGTGGTCTTTTTTATTAGCATATGTGACCTTTTTGCTGTTGTTTCAGCAGTACTGTTATTTCATCACTACATTGTTATTTCAGCAGTACTGTTGCTGGCTCTCACTGTATTAGATGGGGGACATAGTCGATATATAGATGCATCATCTACTGTCATGTTGGACTGAGCAAAATTCTTGGCATTGACAATGTTAGAAGGGCATTTTGCCATTGGATGACCATATGCCATACCTTTTAATTCTGCATGGGAATAGTTAGGCCATTGGTCCTCTTCTGGCATCATGTTACTTGTGACCTCAAGATTAAGGGCTGCCATTGTTTCATGTCTTCCAGATGCACCTACCCTGCCACCGAATTGATATATTGTGTTTGGCAATGGCATCTCATTCTGTTGCAGTGTCACTCCACTATATCTCTTCAATTGAAGTTTATATTTCTGCCAAACCCGCAATGGGAATAATGTTAATTACCATGCATAAAAGAACCAAAATTAATCACTGTTTAGAACCACAAAACGCAAACGACTCGGTTTGGATAGAAAACAAGCCTGGCACAATATTTCATGTAAGCTTCCACATACCAGCTGCTTTAAAATTTCAATTAATTGACTATAAAAATTTACACCTTTGATCCACAATTGGGATAATAATGAAACACATTCATGTACAATAAATAGAGGGCGACATAACAAAATGTAACTGCCGCATGACCAAAGGCAAATGTGGAAAATCAAGTGCATATAGAAACGAACCTGAAATGACTAGCCACATGCTCTTTCGTCAAACCAGGGATTTTCATCACGTCAAGAATCCTCTTTGGCTGGGCATCTGAAACATAATCAAGGGAGAAAAATTATAAGTATCATATTATGCCTTACACATATGAATAGAGAAAAACAAATGCTAAAGAATTAATCTTACTATCAGGCCCGATTTGCATGACAACCTTGACAAATTGGTGATGCAGTTCTATTGACCATATTAAACGTGGCTTCTTTGTTGGGGTTGCATAACAATCATCCGGTTCATCAACATCAAATTCTTTGGAATTAGAACTGCTCTTTTTCTGGCCCCTCACTGTTGCATCAACAGCAAAAGAAGCAAATTCAGAATCATGGTTTCTTAGTAGCTTGTTTTCACTCCAGAATTTCCTAGCAACATGCTTCCTCATAATCTCGAATTGGTTCTCATGCAAAGGCTTAATCCAATAATCACATGCCCCATGTGTAATCGCTTTCATCACAGCACTCTTAGCACCATCAAGAGACATCACTGCAGATTGCACTTGATAAGTAAAACAAGAACAAAACTTATATAAGAAATAATTTATAGGACAAGTTTAGTTACTTACTTATAACAGGAACATTAATTTCCTGGGTGACATGCTGAAGGAATTCATAGCCATCCATATTTGGCATGTGAACTTCAATGAGCATCACATCAATGCAACCTTTTTTCTCCCGGACATGATTCAAAGCAAGTGGGGCATCAGAGAATGTGATAACTGCAAGATAAAAACAGTCGTCAACAGCACAGAAGATCAAATCTTTCTATAAAAAAATAATAACAATCAAATATCGTATAAGTAACTAACTTCGATAATGGTATCGAAAACATATTTGCTTAATGATTTCTAGAATAATGGGGTCATGATCAACCACAATGACCCTGAGACCTGCTGGGAATTGAAAGGAAACATACTCCTCGGTGTGGAATTTGGCCATTACTTACTATAGAACCAAGAAAGAATTAGAGCTGTGTTCTATTATGTACTGTCTAGTTTAAATAAAGATTTTAGGGAGAGAGAAAGAAACAGAATTGAGACAGGGAATTAAATGTAATTGATAACATCATTTGACAAGAAGAGAAAGAAATAGAAGAGAGAAAATTTATTAGAGATAATAGGTGATATGATATGATAAGAAGAGACAAAACAATCAATGTAAAAGATAGAGAAAAAATTAATCATACATCAAGAATCATTACCTATTACATCAAGGATTTGTCTAACCTATCCCAAGTAAAAATAAAGTTAAACAATTCTATCAAAGATAATTGGTATAATTTTTTATGTACTTAAAGATAGTTAATACAATATAAAAAATTGAACCAATCATCTTTGATAGGATTGTTTCACCCTATTTTTACTTGGAGTAAAGACAACCCCTTACATGAATCATAAGCAATTTATTCTAAATTTTTACAGCTACCAAATCTTATCAATCAATTATATCACTAAACGGTTTGATTTCTTGGAGAATAAATTATGTTGGGTGTTAAATATATATCACTCAGAGCAGAACTGTCGCCGACGTTAACATAGTTAAGATACAATCTCTTTCGCTTAGGCATCGATCTCCTCTTTTTCACTTTCTTTTCTCTGTTTCTTCTTCCTTCTGCCAGGTAATTTCTATTTCTCTCATGCAAAAATTATCGAAAACTTTGTTTAAAACTCTTTTGTTCCTTCATTTGAACAATGATTTCGCTATAACATCTTTTAATTTGTTGCATGTTCATTCTCATGCATGTTCGGTTCTCCTTTCTTTTGCCTTTTGCGTCAGTGAAATTTCCCATATGTCATTACATGTTTCATCTAAACTGATGATAACAGTGACATACATCGGTTCTTGAATTCTCTGGATGCATTACATCTTATAAATCACGATTCCTCTCACTTATAAAGGGGAGGGATCAAATTATATCGGCAGTAATTACACCAACAATTATATTATTCAATAAATTTTAATTGGATAATTTTATCCCAAAACTTACTGTTGAATTGAATGTTCCCTTAACATAGATTATATGTACAAAATTTTGTATTAATCCAAAATTATTTGATTCCTTATTCATATAGATCAAAATGGACGTAATATATAGTTTTAAAATATTCTAAGATATGAATTATTTAATTACCTTTTTATTGTTATTCAAATTTGACAAAATTTGACACAAACAAAATTAGTAATATATAATTATAATTCAACAGTTGGATCAATAAAAATTACATTCTATGGTGTAATAGTTGGTATAAGTTGATGTAATTTAATATTGACATCATCAAGGAAAATGGATTCACTGTTAAATTGTCTTTATAATTATTTAAATATAAATTCACTATTATTATACAAATAAATTAAAATAAATATAATTATTCATGATTCATTATTGAAGTGAAATATAATGTTTAAAAAAATTAGAAAAAATGTTTTTCAGATTTTTTTTAAACTGTATGTACTCTACGAGAGAAGAAAAATTGGAAGAGAAAAAAAAAAAAACAGGAAATGTACTGAAAAGAAAAGTAAAAATTTTAAAAACTATTTAAGAAATTAATAAAATAATAATAAATATGATAGATAAAGTAATTTAATTTAATAATAGTTTATTAATTTAATTTAATAAAATGTAATAAAGTAAATTATTTTATTTTATTTTATTTAATAATAAGTAACTAATAAAGTAAATAATTAACCGAATGGGGTGCCAGCACTCCGATTTTCTGGGCAGCCTTCATATTCTCCCTTGTTACCCATTATAATTGGGGAGTGAATCAATGATTTGTAATGAATTTTCGGTCTCACAAATAGGAGAGACAAAAATAAAGGGAAATAGCCACGTGATATATAACTCTTGGGCTTCAGATCTGTACAGCCCAGTAGCATAAATAGGAAGAAAAAACAAAAACACGAGCCTAAATTAATTAAGCACGTCACTAGTTAATCCAATAAATTGAAATTGATTACTCACATAATTAATTTTAATGTATCACATAATTAATTCTACATTTTACTTAATTGTCTCATTATTATTAATATCATTACTAAATTTTAAATTTGTACCCTATAATAAATTAATTTAAGTTTGTGAAACTTTTCTCTAATATAATCAATAAACTTCTTTTATTTTTTCATGAAATCCATTAAAATTGCTGAAATATTTGATAGTAATAGTACTTATTAATGTTCTAATCTTACCTTCTCTCAAGTAGAAAACTTTAGAAAAAGAGATTTATATTACTAACAACAAATTTTGTTAGATGTTTTGTGGCTCCTAAATTATTTACTTATGAAGAGAAGTAACGTTGATATGTAGACCAAAAACAATTAAGACATTGAGTAACTGACTGATGGCTTTGTAAATTAAAAATGTTTTAGAACATATTTTGATTAAAAAATATATTTTAAAATCCTTTAAAAAAATTCTTTAACAGTAATAAGTTAAATAGATTAAAATGTATATTTTAACATTAGAAGGGAGGACAATATGTAATATTTGAGTCTTTTAGAAGAGGGAAGATAATTTTCTCTAACGGTATTAAGTTAAATGGACTTAAAGTGCATATTTTAACTTAAGTTAAATGGACTTAAAGTGTATATTTTAACTCAAGAAAGGATGTAATACTCGCATCTAAGAGAGAAAAGTGCAATTTACTCTTTAAAAAATTACTACTACCACTACAAGATATATAAGTTAAAATAAATTTGACATTGATTTAAATTAAAAAATTAATTTAAAAAATATGTTTTTCACAACTTATTTGTTATTTTTTTGGGTGGAGATTACATATATTTTCCATTGGAGGTAGTTCTACTCAAGATAGATAAGATCACTATGGACAACAATTATTATAATATAACTTAATTGTCATTTTCAATTTATTATTTTTTTACTTTTGTTTATGAGATTTATAATTTGAATGTGATGTTTTGACTATAAATTTATATAATTAGAATTTAATTTGCTTTAAATTAAAATATTATTTATTACTTAACATTTATTAATTTTGTCATGAATTAAGATGATAAAAATTAATTAAAAATTAAATATTTTGGACCACAAAAAATTATCCTAATGATATAATAAGTGATTAAGATTTAGTAAATAAAAAAATTCTTTAGATGTTTTTAAATTATAAATAAAGCTATCAAAAGGACTAGTCCGGCTTAGTGGAAAGCGGGCTAGCCCGAATCTCATACCGATTGTCTTTTAGCTGGTCCGATTTGATAATATTTTTAAAGGTTGAGATAAGTGAAAAGGTAACAAGAAGCAAGTTATGTGTATACAATTTGAAGAAATTTAATTGTGATAAAACTCTACTTCAAAAAGTGAATTTGATCACCATTAGGATTGTCCAAATGAAGTGAATTTGATGAATAGTGGTAATCATGTCTAAAACAATTGATAAATATATTTTCTAATGTGAATTCAAAGGGGCTTAAACAACAATTTTATTTTATTTTATACTTCTTATATGATATAAAATAATATTTTTATACAATTAGTTGACATTGTTTCGGCAAAAATAAAAGTTGTATTATATATATATATATATATATATATATATGTAATCAAGACATTATATTTTTTAACTAAAAAATAAAATATTTATTTTTTACTCAATTAAAAATTAATAGTCAATTTAAATAATTAAATATTTATAAGAATATAAAAGATTCAAAGAATTATTTCTCTGACTTTTATCAATAATATTTTTTTACGAAAGTCATTTTAAAAATATCTATAAAAATAAAAATTAGAATTTAACTAATTATAATGCACGCTTGATATAAAAAATCCCATGGCACGGGTATAAAGACTAGTATATAATAAAGGATAGGGAGTACAAGAATTATGCATGCTTGTGAAGGCAATGGGTTTGTGGCATAAATATATATAACATTAAGATTATATACTAATCAACTATGAATGGCTCGTAACTACCTTGTATTACAGCTAAGATTGAATTGCATTAGTCACTAATAATAAATGTTTAAAATGCTGTAAGGATATTTAAAAAAATAATTAAAAAGTTGATTATATTATAGAAGTTATATATATAGATATGTTAATATTATAATCTTCAAAAAATATAAAATAAATAAAAATAATACTAATAATAAATATTAACAATATTAATAAAATATAAAATTTAAAAGTAGTAGTAAACTATTATTATAATTTTAAAATTTTTTTACAAAATATTATTACAATAGTCTAAAATGTAAAAAAGCAGAAAAATAATATTATAAAGCTGAAAATAACCATTATAAAAAAGGACACATAATAATAAATTGTTTTTCTAATAATAAAAATAATAAATAATACTATAAAAATAAAAATTTAAAAATATTTCTTAAAATATAAGGTTTTTTTTAATTTATGAGAAAAATACAAAAATAATTGTTTATCAAAATATATCAAATTTATTGTATAATATATGAAAATTAAGATTTCAAAAATTAAATTCAAATTAGCATTATTTAAATTAAAATAATCTTAAAATTCAAATTATCCAAAATAAAAAATAATTATCTCTCAAAAATATAAGAATGATATTATAAAAAATATTTAAAATATCATAAAGATAATTAAAATAATAATAAAAATATTGATTAATATTTACAATATATAATATTATATATATGTACATTATGATCTTCAAACAAATGTAAAGTAAATAAAAATAACACTAATAATGAATATAAACAATACTAATGAAATATAAAAAATTAAAAATAGTAGTGAACTAATACTATAATTTAAGTAAAATAAAAAATATTAATACAATAATAATAAAATAATAGTCTAAAATCTAAAATAGTATAAAATAATAATATCAAAAATAAAATAAACATAATAAAAAATATAAATAATGATAAATTGTTATTATAATAAGAAAAAATAAAATAATATTATAAAAATAAAAATTTTAAAATATTACAAAAATAAGAGGTTGTTATATATACTCGTGTATTGCATGGGTACCAAGTCTTGTTATTATAGATACTAATAAATTTGTTTTTTGATATCTATATTGTATGTTCTTATTTGCATGTGTTGATAAGATTATAGGTACATTATAAATGCTAAGTTGTCAAAATACCTACTTAGTTGCTTAATCCTGCACATTTTTTGTACAAATTGTCCCTACTTTCCACCTTCAATGATAACCATCCAAACCTCATTCTATCCTATGTCACGAAAATCTCATCTTATTATTACATTATCTTTGGGTTTTGATTGAAGGTTACAGAAATTTTGTTATAGTTTATTTTAATGTTTTAAAAATTTACTTGGTAACCGTTGAATGAAATATAATAGGTAACATATTAGAAGATCAAATTCTGACATTCCATTACAATCTTAGGTAAGAAAACCAATGCAATTAAGTTTCTATTTATTATGTTTTAGTCAATTTTTTTCTGATACATATATCACAATTTAACTAACCAAATGCAATGCTCTAAGATGTATTTTTTTTTTTTTTAGCTTATTAGCAGTGAGAATAACTTGGGAAGACTAAATAACCTATAAAGACTGAACTTTTGTATTTCTCTTTCATACTATACAATATTTGTATTCTCTTTCTAAAGATAGTGTTTTTTTCTCCCTTTTTCTGTATAAGAAAATTTTTAAGCTTAATAATAGTGCAAATTACTTATAAAGTTAACTCAAAAGAACTCGAATGTGAACTTACTTGAACTATCTGAAGCTCATGTTCTCATTTCTCTCTTTTAGGTTTGTAATTTGTCTTTCCATATTGTTGCATATCTATAAGTATCAAGATTTGAGGAGAAGATGGATCTTTTATATCTATAATATAGATATTACTAATTTAAGTCTTGAAGCACATATGCATGGTAATGGAGTTTAACTTAAAGAAAATACTATCAAAGTGCATGTCATGAAAATATTAGAAAATAAAATTAAAGAAAAAAAATACACAAAAGACAAGAGTAATATTTTGATTTTTAAATATCTTGTGTTATTTTTTTATTTTATTTTTTTGACAAATAGATTTGTTGAATAAATTCTTTTTTCTTTTTATCAACTTTAAGCTATTAAATACTAATACATTAACATTTTTATGATTATGTGTTGATCACATGATTAAAAAATTTAACCGAATAAAAGCATTTTATAACATGAATTTTATTTTATTTTTTCTAAAATATTAGGCAGTCGCACAAAGTGCGAATTTATATCTAGTTATACAAAATTACACATTTCTTTAGCCTTTAGGACCCCCAAATTGAAGCTCATTTTTGTGTAACCAGCTATACAACAAAGAGATGCACCTGCAAATCAAATATCATCATTGTTTTTATTTTGAATCACTAATACAAGATACCAAAAACAAATAAGAAAATATGCCCATTTTTTAGTACCATTTATTATGCCTTTATCTGAAACACTGCTTCTTCTAATTGAGAAAAATTTATGCTTCGTATGTACATGTTCGAACTCTATTGCTCCTACTTATTTTAATGCCTACAGCAATCCTTTTAGTGCTAGGAATGTATAACTCACGACATAAAGGTGTGGTCAATTCCTGGGTACATCTTTTATGCATGTATCACAAGCTCCACATCGATTCTTCTTCAGACTCTAACAGTACTTACGACTCTGTATAGTCAAAAAGTCAAGAGACATGAAACGCATTGCGTTGCATGGAGGATATGGGACTCACTAGGAGCCTGCTAAGAAAGCACTTGAAGCCTGCATCATTATGACAAATGAAACTTCACAAGAAGCTTGTTAAGAAAGCACTTGCAGACTCAGTATTATGTATAAAATAAAACTTCTCAGACACATACATGACATGGACATGCTAAGAAAGCGCGTGAAAACTCTGCATTTGGGTTTGGACTACTTGCATCAATCTACCCGAGACAAGCCAATAGGCATTTGGATTGCCTACCGTTGACTTGAGTTATCATACACTAACCCACATTCAGACAATTTTCAACCCTTGGAATTATCCAATGCTACAGATCGATTTAGCATTGTCAAGGAGTGAAGAGACGTGGAACGTGTAGCTTAGAGGATGTGAGACCCACTTGGAACCTGCCAAGAGAGCACGTCAAGACTCTGCATCATAGCAAACGAAACTTCTCGGAAACTTGCATGACATAAACAGTATCTTTACATCTCTTGTCTAATTCTTCTTTATTTATATGCACTATACAATTGCTGACTACTTGTTCTATGTTAAACCCCAGAAGCTCTTGTGTTGAACTAAAGAATCTGCGTATTCTCTTCTGTCGCAAGAAGTTGTGTTACGTCTGTCATAAGGTATTTTTCTCCATTTTTAATTTTACCTCCAAACAGAAATAATAAAAAATGAAATGATATGGCTAAGTGGATTACCTATTATTTTCCCCTGTTTTAACTGAAAGAGAATGGTTAAGAATGTGAATGCTGCCCTGAGAATATATTATGGACTTCAAAACGTAAGCCATTCTATGCATGCCTATAATGAAAAATAACTTGTTTATTTTATTTTTTTAAAACAACATGAACTTTTCAATGAAGTGCATAAAGACACTCATTTATATTCTTTGTATTATTGCCCAAGCTTGCTTTTGTTAAGCGGACATAGTTCTAAGGGCATCAGCTACAAATTGCCATTTAGATTGGTCTTCTAAAATTCTCTTTTAATCTAAGTAGTTAGTTATTAGATTTGTGAATTTTAACTGATATGCTGGTTTAATTTCTAATTGGTTCCATTTGCATGATTATCTATGCTGTTGTGATCATGTGCTTTGCAGATTTAAGTTCTTTTCCAGTTGATGTCAATGCTTTTCTCATGACCTAGGTTGTTTAAGGCTAAGTTAATATTCAAGAAGCACCCACTACTAGTCATAGAACCCGAACCATGCATGTTGGATTTCAACCTTGTTTGGTTTGACGGAAACCAAACACAATTTGGTTATAACACACATTTCAGGTTTTATTTCCGGGCCAATCAAAGTAAGCTTTATTACAAATTGGACCGAATTCTAAGTGCTTTACTGCTTTCTCTGTTTTAGCGGTCTCTGTTTTCGGGTATGCAGATGAAAATCAAGCACTGCTTGACTTATAAAGAAGCCGAAACATAAAAGATTCAACTGTCAATATCAGTTTGTATTTAAAGTTGAGATATTTCTAAACAATCTGTTCATTAAACAGCTGCAGTGTCTTGAACATACTGCATATATTTCAATCAATGTTAGTTATGAGACAGTCATCTGTTTGATAATATGTCAAGGAAATATTGATTTGAATTTGAAGTTTAGGACTTTAGGTTTTGATCTGCTCTGCTACAGTGTAATCTGAAGTTTTGATTCATTATTCATGTTATTAGGGTTTTTTATATCTAATCATTTACTTAGATTTTGATCTGTTCAAATGGACTATCAGCTTTCCCGAGTCCAAAGCAAGCCACTAATCAAGGCAAAAGAAATCTCCAAGGATCACAAAACACCTCAAAGTCACACTAGCAATTTGGCAAACATTTGTCTAGTTGTTCTTTCGTAGGTGAGCAAGAGTATGAACTTTGAAGTTTGAACTGTTTGATCTCATTTTAGATAGATTTATTAACTCCAACAAATAATATTAAGGACAAGTTTCAAGAACACATTGAAAAATAAAAGCCTTATTTTTATTTCTTCAAGTGTAGTGTTATAACCATTGTAGGTGCAGCACTTGGAATTCATAATGGCTGAGCAGCAAATGATCAGTGCTTTTGCTTCTTCCTCTAACTCTTCTTTTGTGGTGTCGTCCAAAAAATATGATGTTTTTCTAAGCTTTCGAGGTGATGACACTCGCAAGAACTTCACAAGTCATCTTTGTGAAGCTTTGATGCAAAAGAAAGTTGAAACCTATATAGACTACCGACTTGAGAAAGGAGATGAAATCTCACCAGCACTCATCAAAGCCATCGAAGATTCTCATGTATCTGTTGTCATCCTCTCCGAGAACTATGCTTCCTCAAAGTGGTGCTTGGAAGAACTCAGCAAGATTCTGGACTGCAAGAAAAACCAAGGACAGACTGTCATACCAGTTTTTTACAACATAGATCCATCCCATGTGAGGAAGCAGACTGAGAGCTATAAGCAAGCCTTTGCAAAACATGAGGGAGAACCCAGGTGCAACAAATGGAAAGATGCTCTCACCGAAGTAGCAAATTTAACTGGGTGGGACTCTCGAGATATGTAAGTAAAATAAATTGAGAGTGAGTCAATTTTCTGAAAGAAAAAATGAGAAAGATAATGAATTGCTTTTAAATTGAGTTGGCCAAATTTGATTCTAAATCCAACAGAAAGATAAGGATGATGAAACTATAACACAAGATATCAAATTAAAGTGAATAGTGATAGATATAGTTGTTTCCTTCTTTCTTGTATGCCTGTGCAATGCAATTGTTGCTCTACAGTGAAGTTTCTTTGTCTATGAATGTGTCTAATTGTGTAGAGTTAAAAATAATTCTTTTTAATTATAGTTGAATAAATAACAAAATAAGAAATGCGTAAGAGATAATAAATTAAATAGAACTTCCTTTATAAGGTTTGGAAAAATTCTCCTCAATGCTAGGTCTCACTATGTCTTCATTATGTGAACAACAATATTCTAGGTCTCACTATGTCTTCATTATGTGAACAACAATATTCCGATAGTATATTATACATATTGAAGTAATATGTACAAATAAGCAATGATAATTTATTGTAGTTAACTCCTTTGCTTTGAAGTTTACTTTTGAAAAATATTTCAAGTATTTTCTCTTAAATAACACAAAAAATAAATTTTAAACACTAATATCTCTATTACACCTTAACTTCTCTTATAAATTATTAAATTTGATCCTATCCATTGATTGCCGTGTATGTGTACTTGCTAACTTCTAATACTGTTACATGCATGTGAGCATACTTTTTGTAGTATAACAACTTTCATGGTCGTTTGCTTAAGAAGTTTGTTGTGTAGAAAAATCAGAGGCATTGATTATCTTCTCTTAGTCACTGGATTTTCATCCCCAATTATATTTTTTTGTTTTCCTCTACTACACAACCATATTGACCCTAGACTTATAACACATCATTTATTTTTTTGTTGCCTTTTTCATGTGGTAGGATTGAATCTGATCTCCTTAAGGACATTGTTGGAGACATTTTACAAAAACTAACTCCTAGACACCCAAACCAATTTAAAGGACTGGTTGGAATTGAGGAAAATTGTGAACAGATTGAATCATTACTAAAAATTGGGTCCAGTGAAGTTAGAACCCTTGGACTATGGGGCATGGGTGGCATAGGAAAGACCACCCTTGCTACTGCTTTGTATGCCAAACTGTCTCCAGAGTTTGAAGTTGGTTGCTTCCTCACAAATGTAAGGGAAAATTCAAGCAGGCATGATGGACTCGAAGCTTTACGTAATAAACTTTTTTCTAAGTTGTTAGAGAAGGAAAATCATTGTTTTGATGCACCCTTTGTAGTACCTGATTCTGTCATGCGTAGGCTTCGACATAAAAAAGTTTTCATTGTGTTGGATGATGTGGCTACCTTAGACCAATTAGAATATCTAATTAAAGATTATGATTTGTTTGGACGGGGAAGTAGAGTCATTGTTACAACTAGAAATAAGCAAATATTCAGACAAGTTGATGAAGTATATGAGGTCAAGAAATTGAATTTTCATCATTCTCTTCAGCTTTTTTGTTTGACTGCTTTTGAAGAAAAACAGCCTAAACATGGATATGAAGATCTGTCAAGAAGTGCAATTTCCTATTGTAAAGATATTCCTTTGGCTTTAAAAGTTATGGGTGCAAGTCTTCGTGGAAGAAGTAAAGAAGCATGGGAAAGTGAATTGAGAAAACTCCAAGAGATTCTAAATACGGAAATTCACAATGTATTAAAATTAAGTTACGATGTCTTAGACAGTTCTGAAAAGGAAATCTTTTTAGACATTGCATGCTTTTTCAAAGGAGAGGCAAGAGATTTGGTAACAAGTCACCTGGAAGCTTGTGGATTCTTTGCAGCATCTGGGATAGAAGTCCTTTTGGCCAAAGCTCTCACAACAATTTCAGATTACAATCGAATAGAAATGCATGACTTGATACAGCAAATGGGTCAGGAAATTGTTCATCAAGAATCCATCAAAGACCCTAGAAGACGAAGTCGAATATGGAAACCTAAAGAAGTGTGTGAAGTATTGAAATATAAGAAGGCAAGTGGATTCAATTATTTCTTTCCTATAATACATGTTTCTTTTATAATGTAGCTAGTATGATAGCCCTGTCGATTATTTTTCAAAATTTTGTTTGACAGGGAACCGATGATGTTGAAGGCATAATTTTAGATTTGGGTTCACTAACTGAGGATCTCTGTTTGAGCTCTGATTTCCTAGCAAAGATGAGTAACATGAGATTTCTTAAAATCTATAGAAGAAGGGAAAGTAATGGAGGATTTAACGTGTACCTGCCTAACGGTCTTGAGTCATTGCCTTATAAATTGACGTACCTTTGTTGGGATGGATTTTGTCTTGAGTCTTTGCCGTCTAACTTTTGTGCTGAACAGCTTGTGGAGTTTCGCATGCCTGGTAGCAAGGTTAAAAAGCTTTGGGACGGGGTTCAGGTATGAATGTGGCTACACGTTTTATTTTTTGTCAATTTGTAAAGGTATAAGAGAAAGTCCTAAGTGGTAATTGGTCTTGTGCTGCTTCAAGTGAAGCTCACTCACAAGAACCACGCATAGGATAGTGTGCCTCTATTCATGCTTAGGTTTCTCTTTTAGTTATGGCTCATGATTAAGAAATTAATGATTTCTTAACAATGTGATGCATCTTTCTTATTACAGAATCTTGTGAATTTAAAGGAAATTGACCTTTCGGACTCCCGACACCTGATTGAGATCCCAAATTTATCCAAGGCAAAAGAACTTGAAAGATTTGCTCTTGATTATTGTGAAAGCTTGCGTCAGCTCCATCCATCCATTTCATCTCTCCCAAAGCTTAGATATTTGTCTTTACGTTACTGCAGAAAGGTTGAAAGCCTTAATGTTCTTTCAAAATCTCTTTGTGAATTATACGTCACAAGTTGTTCATCTCTCAAGGAATTCTTAGTGGCATCAGAGGAAATGAGAATATTGAACATATCTTTCACCGCTATATGTGCACTGCCATCATCAATTTGGCGTAACAGGAAACTTATTGATCTTCGGCTAGAGGGTTGTAACAATGTTGGCAAGTTATCACCCCACATAAAATCAATTACATCACCAGACCATTCTGGGTGCATTCAGCACAATGCATCCAATTTGTCATTCTTACGAGCAGACTTTCACAACATTGGCAATTTATTGTCTTTAGAAACGCTACACCTAAGTGGATTCAATGTTGAGAGCTTGCCTGCAAACATCAAAAACCTTTCATTGTTGAGAAACCTTCACTTAAATGATTGCAGGAAACTCGTGTCTCTGCCAGAGCTTCCACCATCCCTGGGATGGCTTGACTTACATGATTGTAGGAAACTCGTGTCTCTGCCAGAGCTTCCACCATCCCTGACATGGCTTCACTTACATGATTGCAAGAAACTCGTGTCTCTGCCAGAGCTTCCACCATCCCTGACATGGCTTCACTTACATGATTGCAGGAAACTCGTGTCTCTGCCAGAGCTTCCACCATCCCTGATACGCCTTCACTTACATGATTGCAGGAAACTCGTGTCTCTGCCAGAGCTTCCACCATCCCTGACATGGCTTGACTTACGTGATTGCAGGAAACTCGTGTCTCTGCCAGAGCTTCCACCATCCCTGCCATTGCTTCACAACACATGTTACAGAAGATGCCTCATTGGAAGGGATACGAAAGGTATTTCATTGTCCTGGGAGACCATGTGACGGTGAAGTGTGGGTTTCGTACAACAGAAAGTTCAATGACTATTCCTCATCTCCCACTATCTGACTTGTGCGGTTTCATTTATTGCATCATTCTTCCTAATGAATTATTCCAAGGATTTGTTTCATATTCTATCCGTCAAGATGGCAAACAGGTCGGCTGGGAGGAAATTTTTCCTCCAGTTTGGGAAAATTTAATTTCAGAACACGTGATATTTTGGTGTCGTAAAAGGCCGTAGTGTCTTTTCAGTGACATACCAATTGAATTTGAATTTTATTTCTCTTATGATGACAATTGTAAACATGAAAACGGTCAAGTGAGAATAAAAGAGTGTGGGTTCTTGCCAGTATATGACTCAAAATCGGGGCAGAAGGTGTTTGGTAATAGTAGCAAGGAAATTATTGAATCAGAATCCATTACTGATCAAATCTCCACTAATGAGTCACAGCCCAGAGCAATTGGAGTTGGAGGCTCTAATAATGAAAATGAATTGGAATGGGATCAACTTCTTCATGTGATTACTTCATCGGTATGAAACTCCACCTGCTCCTTGATTGTAGGCTCCTTATTGGTTACATTTTTCTTAAATGAAATTAGTCCTTGAAATATAGAAATTATTAGTTGGAAATTAGTTCTAGAAAATTGTGCTTACCATATTACAATAACATTGGGCTGTATTTACATGTTGAGCAGGTTTTCTTTTGAAACACTTACTGAAAATATCGATGGGAAATGAGCACTAGCTTGGTGGAACAGTCAAAGCAGTACAAAATTGTTTGGTGGTCCATTTCTCTCATTTAGAAATAAAAAAGGACAATATTGTGGTATTTATTCTACAGAATCCTTATACACAGTAGATGAGTGATATCAAACTGTGATGGTAATGGATTGATGATTCAAAATTTATATATAAAGGTTCATTTTGGTTTGTAGCTTTTAGCTATTCAATTGTTGGAATTAATTGTGATTTTGGTTTTATTCTCGAGAGTTGTATATATCACGATGGTGTAACAAGTTGCAATTTTTGGCTATTCATTTCTTTTATGGTATTTAAACTTTAAAAGTAGTAAAAAATATCATATTATGAGTTAGGTTATTAACTCAACACTGAAGAGTTGGCAAAGCATCTTCAATCTTGTTTATTGGGATAATATTGTTTTTTACTTGATAATTAAGTTAGGTCATCATTGAACTCAAAGAAGTTATAGGGACCTATAATCTGTTAAACAATGAAATAGTTAATTGAAAAGGAAATAACAATATTAAAAGTGTTAGACTGAAAAAAAATACTTTATATTACTTTCTTTTACTCCTTCAAAGTGATCATAATATTTATCTAAGGAAATCACTGGAGTTCATTAACTTCATTAACTAGAATGCAATATCCTTACGAAGTTCTCCATCCTCAGTTAGTTTATCCATAATAAGTTTTGTACATGTTTGTTTACTTCAACTTAAAATTTTTTCCAGGAAAATCACTATCGCATTTGTTAACTTTATTAATCAGATTGTACATTTTATTACAAACTAGATATATAATCGCGGGTTGCGCTGATGTTAATTATTTAATTATAATTATTAAATTAAATAAAAAATGATGAAGAGATATGTGAAAAAATCGGCACATTAAATAAAATAGAAAAATAACTTTAATTATATACATATAGTATTATCATTTGACAAAAGTAATGGTACTATTTTGAATTCGAAAATAATATAAAAAATGAGTGTATATACTTTTTAAAGAATTTAATTAGAATGTACTAATAGTGTAAAATGTATGATAAATTTATCAACTTTTATAAAAATCACTTTAAAAGTTATTCTTGGAATATTGTTTTATCAATTGATAGCGTAAAAATCATTGCACAATCAATGCATGAAAATTAAACTCTTATTTAAAAAGAGATTTTTTTTCTTTTCCAAAGAAACTATTTTTCATTCATTATTTTTCATTAAATAATGATTTATTTTATTCATATAAATTTAATGCCAATCTTCTTGTACAAAAAGAAAAAGTATCCTCAATTTATAAATCGTACGTTTTAGGTTTACTTACTAATTTAGTCCCTTAATTTATTTATTTTATTCAATTAGTCCATTTTTTAGTAAAAATGTTTAATTAGGTCCATTATTTTTCCAAAACATTTGCAATATTGCATTTTTGTCTAAAACAAAGTAATTTTTTATTATAATATTTTTCATGTCGTTTAGTGTAACATTAGACGAAAAATGACGTTATTTTGGGTGAATGGGTAAAATTGAAACATTTTTTAAAATAATGGGACCTAATTGAACTTTTTAATACAAAAGAGACCTAATAGAATAAAATAAATAAATTAAAAGACCAAAATTAGTAATTAAATCTATGTTTTACTATAGTTCTAAGAGCTAAATTAAATTGTTAACACCTATGATGCAACATTACAATTAAAGCATAAATTAAACTACTTCAATTTTAGAAGTTAACCTCTTTTCTTTCATCATTTTATTACATTATAACATGATAAACAAGGAAACATCAAACAAAAATATCACATTTGTACATATAAATATAATACGTATTATATTTATATAAATAATAAAAAATATTATAAATAATAAATAAATAAACAAAGTATTTAGTGGTGTTCATATAATTATAATCTTTTTGTTATCAAAATTATTAAAAGGTAATATTTAAATAATTTATATATTAGAGATATTTTTAAAATTATTGAAAATAAAAATTATATAATAAATAGACTTTTAAATTATTCCTAAATATTTTAAATGCTAATAAAACAATTTATTTAGATCTTTAAAGTAGTTACTGTTTTAGTTATATTTTTTCATTACAAAAATAATTGAAAAAAGTGCAAGGGAGGCATAGATATTATCATTCATGTAGCTTGATGAAAGATTTTTTTTTTCTTCTGAATTATGACTTACTTTGGTATTCTCAGTAGTTAAGAATAAAAGATTTTCAAATTTTCTATTTAGCGTAATATCTTTACTCTTAAATATTTAGTTTGGAATGTGTTTATGTATTTATGTTATTATCTTAAGTGATATTACCAACAAATTTTTATTAGATAATCAATGTCATTTGAAAAAGATATGTTTGATGTAAAATATATATATATATATATATATATATATATATATATATATATATATATATATATATATATATATATATATTTCAGTTACTTTTACTTCTAATAAAGAAATATTACATTTTTCAGTTAGCATCAATGTGAGCCATGACTAATGAACGCAAGATATTAACACCAAATGTTGTGAATAACAAATGCTTGAATTTAGAGTATATATAACAACAATGATGACCTATCGTTATATTTAGAAACTCCATCCTTGTTTAATCAAGAAAGGCTGCCAAAAGCAAGAACAAATGTTGAAGTCAATTGATATGGCTCACAATGCATATGCACATTATTATATTGGTCATGGCCTATTATATTTTGTAGAAGAAGAAACTACTCTCCAAACAACTCAATTGCTCCCAATTTTTCAAACATGAATGAAAACTCAACATGACTCCTTCAACTTAGAAGCTAATTTAATAGAACTTGAAAGAATAAAAAATTAGTTACAACGAATCTAAGATTTCAAACATATTGAACCGACGTAAAAAGAACTTTTTAGATCAATTATGGTAGCAACCAATCTAAAAAGTTGTAGAATTGCCCTCTACCAAAAAACCGCACTCTTCTTGTTCGATATCAAGTTCCACATGGTCTCTTCATCTACCTTCTCCCTTGTGATTATGAAGTACCTGCATTCTGTCATTTCCTTATACTTCATTTGTATTCAAGAAGAGAAGACAAAAATCAAATATCCTAGTAGGCAAAGGGAGGAAAAGAGAACACAACTAAAATTAAAAAAATAAATTATTATGTAAAAGAATAGAACCTTACCTAACCAAATTTGATGATGATGTTATTAATTGGAATGAGGATGAGCTTCACGAAAAAAAAAACATTTTTTTATAATAGACAAGAAATTGCTATCAATATCATTATTAATACATTAAATTATTTTATTTAATTTGATTAAATACACTATTAATTACATTATAATGGATGAATTACATATGATTTATTTATGTTTTTAATTTTATAACTAATTAGTTTTTTGTATAAGCATTGTAAGTAATTTGATCGTGATATTTTTTGTATGAATCAAATTTATTTTGGGCATAGATTTGAATATATTGAGTATAAAAATATGAGTGTACATCGTCTACAATTTAATGTAATTAATAACATCTAAAAATTCTTTTTGACAATTTAAAAATGTTATTTATATCCTATACTTTGAAGAAAAATGATATATATCATTACACAATATCCACTTATACATCAATATGAACTAATTTTGATTTGATGTAATTTTTTTCTTATTTAAGTTAAAATAAATTTGGAATTGATTGAAATTAAAAAAATTAATTAAAAAAATATGTTTTTCACAACTTATTTGTTATTTTTTTGGGTGCAGATTACATATATTTTTCATTGGAGGTAGTTCTATTCAAGTTATATAAGATCACTATGGACAACAATTATTATAAAATAACTTAATTGTCATTTTCAATTTATCATTTTTTTACTTTTATTTATGAGATTTATAATTTGAATGTGATGTTTTGACTATAAATTTATATAATTAGAATTTAATTTGATTTAAATTAAAATATTATTTATTACTTAACATTTATTAATTTGTTGTCATGAACTAAGTGACCACAAAAAATTATCCTAATGATATAATAAATGATTAAGATTTAGTAAATAGAAAAATTCTTTAGATGCTTTTAAATTATAAATAAAGTTGTCAAAAGGATTAGTTCGGCTCTCCCATATGCGTCATGATGCATAATGTTGAACTTTCTCATAAGTAACCCTACGAAGTCTTCACAAGTATAACAGGTGTGCTCATAGACCTTGCCTGTAATAGGCAAGTGCAGGAGAAATGACACATCATTTAGGGTGATGGTCATTTCCCCTACTAGCAAGTGGAAAAAGTTGGTGTCCTTATGCCCCTGCTCAACAAAGGTACATATGATGCCCTTATTGGAAGCAGTATACTCGTTTCTATAAGAGGGGCAAGCCCTAAAATCCACACAAGTTTTGTGACCTACAGGTGCATGGACATCGACAAGACCTTACTCCTGGCTGATTAGCTTGAGTTAAAGGCGGGGCTATCCGAGCCATATATGTCTAGCAATATTATCCTTATAGGACTTAAGTAGAGACAAGTTTGTAGGACCTTCTAAATGGGGGTCCAATAATGTGCTCAGCAAGATCAACTTGAGGCATCTTTGCCTCTACCTCTGGTACCTCAACCTTTGCCTCGGGTACGTTAACATGTACCTCCTCCTACTATTGTTGCCTAATTGCTATGCATGCAACCTGTTTAGCCTGACGTGGAGATACAGTCGGTGGTGGGTGCCTAGATATGCTTGATGCATCATCTGATGAAGGGCCTCGTTTAGGACAAAAGGTACTAAACCTTGTACATGCCATAATGAATCTAAAACAAAATAATTTAATAATTAGATAATAATTAATAATAAATTATAACCAAAATTATTAATTTGTAGTTATATATAATTACAGAAATATTCTAAAAAAGTATTAGTTAAAATTAATAAATTATTAATTTTAAAAGACAAAAATAATTTAAAAATTACATAATACATAAAATACATAACGGAATCGCATTTTCGTTATGTATTTGTCGTAACCAAGGTCACGATGGGATGGTAAAAATAATATTAAAACAATAAAGGAGTTGCCATCACAGTTTATTAAGGGAAAAACATGGAAAAATCCTAAAAATGGCTTTGAACCAAAGATTGGGTTTGGGGGTCGATTACGCATAGGGAAGATGTTAGTACCCATGACATCTGTTATAAAAATGATTATCCTTTAACTTGATGCACGAACAAAATCAATTGTCTTCTATTCCTACTTATCAAATTATAAATCCTATTTTTTTATATTTTTATTGTATATTTTTTTAAAAAATATTATCATTATTAAAATTATTATTATTGGTTTTGAGATCGACAAGAGTGATTCCTTGTGCCTACATATTCTATGATGCAATGAAAAAATCATACTAACGTAGTTTTTTGGTAGAAAATCATGTTGTGGGTTGATATTTTTTAGTTATATATATATTTTATTATTTTTAGAGGAACTATTAAGATATTAAATCCTAAATATTATAGAGTATTATCTACAACGATAGACAACTTAACAGATGCGGAATACTCTTGCAAAAACTATAGAAGATTTTGTGATATTTAAATGAGTCATAGACTTAACCTGATAAATCACTTATTATTATTTTTTATTAAAAGAAAATATCAATTAACAAATCATTAATCAATTTCAAACTTTATATAATTTTTTTGTAATATTCAAGTGAATTTTAGACTCGATAAAAAAAATACCAAATCTATACGTTATTATTATTATTATTATTATTAAAAGCTATTAACAATTTATTAATCCAATTTAGATAAAATTTTATGATATTTAAGTGAGACCTAGACCCATGAATAGTTACTAAATCTACATTTTTTATTTTTTACCAAAAAGAAATATCTATTAACAAATTATTAATTAAACTTAAACTTAAATGAAGCTTTTTGTGATACTCAAATGAATCATAGACGCAACATGAATAATCACTAAATCCTCATTTTTTATTTTTACTAAAAGGAAATATTAACTAGTAAATTATTAATTAAACTTGCACTTTATATAAGATTTTTATAATATTCAAGTGAATCCTAGACTCAAAACTAATAATCACTAAAACTATATATTTTTTATTTAGAAATTAGAAAAAAATCTTATTCATTTATTTGAGAAATTGAAATGAATCCTTCCTTAACAATTAAATCTGAATCAACATTTATCAATCAAATATACGAAAAAAAAAAATAGCTAAACGTGGCTTCATTGCCTGCACGAAGTTTAGCTGTCATAACGAAAGATATAAACCAATCATTATATTCGAAATCATTATCATACAAGACTTAACTTTACGGAAATGGAGCCAAAAAAAGAAACTTATTAATGTTAAAAAAAAAAACCACAGAAGTTTAGGTCCATTGTTCCAACGCTTAGGGTGACCCAAAGCTACCAACCCAAAAGGAAAATAGAGTCCGCTGGTTCTCAGTAAAACCAGGGATGCGCTAGCTAGTCTCCCTCAACCCTATGTCTCGTGGCGGAGTTTGCGGCCAATCAAGATAATTCGAGTCGCAGCGCCGCGTCGGAATTGCGGAGGCTCTTGTCCGGGGTGGTTGTATAGGAGTTTGCATTTTTACATCACGAAGGCGACGGTGGCCGGCGAGTTGCGTCGCAGTGGTTAATGTTTCAGGTGGATCAAATTGAAAAGGATGTTTTCAATTTCTCTTTTCTGTCTCCTTTTAATTTCAATTTTCTAAACTTTATTTATTTATTTACTTATTTTGATGAACATTGGTACATTTCTGGATGTATTTTGACAATTTTATGAATTTCCATGCCTTATTGCGATGGTGGCATTAGTGACGTTCAAAAATTTTAAACTGCATAATTACAGCGTTTGGTTCTGTGTATTATTATTAAAAACAACTTCTGTGTATCATCGTGAAATCGTGCGTGTGTGTTTCTATGTAGCGTGACAGTTTTGGAAAGAATGCCAAAATTGATTTGTGTTAAGGTGATAACTGCTATGATTTAGAAGAGAAGCGCTGGAGGAAACTAATACCATTCACATGTCAACGAGAAAAGTATAGATGCAGAATATATTTCAAAAAACCATATCAAATCAAGCATTCGTAGAGGCAAGAATTAATAGTCATGAACATAGCTAACAAATGAATATTGAAGCAAGCAACAACTACATAAACATTCCTACATGATTACAAAGTGTGAAGAAATACCTCTGCAACTTTCAATCTTCAGCAAATTCTTCTTGCTCTCCAACAAAGACCAAGCTCTTCCTTCTCCTCTCTACTCTTTAATTCAATAATGTAGCATTTCCTTCTCTCTCAATTTAGCTTCCATTTCCTCTTTTCCTCCTTTCTTTCTTTCTTATTTATAGGCTACTGTAAAGTGTAAACGGGATTGTTTAAGTCCCGTAATCATTTCCCTTTCTCAACTATTCTCTTCCTTTTGTTATTATTATTTATTATCTTGTTATGAACATTTGATGATATGTATGACCATGGATGAAGTGAAATGAATATGGAGTAACGATTTTGTGTATGGTTTGTAATCTATGTATGATGCTGTGGGTGATGTGCGGAAAGCGTGAAAGAGTGGCAAAAACGTGACCTAGTTCTACCTTCTTCTTTTTGTTTCTTTTAATTAGCTATGGGCCTATTTAGCCCAACAAGCTCAGTCTTTGTTCTAGGTCTTCCTTTCTTAAACTTCTCATAAAAAAAAAACTTATTGATTCACACATATTTTTAATTAGTTGTGGGCTTTAAAATTCTTTTGGCCTAACAAGAAACATATTTAATACAAATACTATTTTTCAATTTTTAATCCTCTTTTTTTTTAAATATAATTATAACTATCCGAATAAAATTAGGTGTTCACAATATCTTATCCAGATACATAATAAAATTATGAAATTGTGATTTTGTTATGTATCTTGGTTGGATACATAACGAAAACATGATTATCTAGCCCTCATATATAACGAAATTGTGAATCCATTATGCATCAATACATAATGGAACAATGATTCTATTGAAATCTAAAAGTAAATTAAAAAAAAACTCACCTAGGATGATGAGAATACGGCAACGAGAATGTGGCAAAATGTGGTGGCAAAAAGGTGGCAACGAGAGCATGGGGGCTTACTATGGCCAGAACGAGAAAGAGTAGGGAGAGGGAAGAAAGTGGGGAGGCACGGGCTGGGAATCTGAGAAGGGAAGGCACAGGGTGATAATAGAAAGGAGAAAGTAAAAAGGAAAGGACGGGTGAAGGGTTTTAAAACAGTGGAGACAAATATGTCTTTTTAGGTTCTTTTTAAAAGTTTGGAGGGAGAATAAAAAAAAAAAAATGGTAGAAATAGTAGTGGCGCAGGCTTAATTCCAACCCAGCCTCTTTTAACCCGAACAGTTTCCCCAAGTTTCATATTACTAGCCTTGTCTGTTACCTTCTCCTTAGGCACAATATTTTCTCTTCCTCTAGAAGCACATTTACGGGCCCCGCTTCATGCAAGGATAGTTGACTTGTTACTTTCAATGAATTAGCATGTTCCCCTCTGGACGTACGATTCTCCTGACCCCTTACTGACATCACTTTTTTTGTTTAGGTTCCTCTGCTCTGCCACAACTTCATCTAAGCATATGTTTGGTATAACATCACGTACTGCCATTTGGGTCACAACTCACAACAGTAGAGGTACTGTGGAAGCACTGCACCCCCGCATGACTAACATTTAATGTTGGCAATGAACTTGGTGACTTTCCTCTCCCCTCTTTTGAGCTTTGTTTAGAATTCCTACATACTTCTGAAAAGTTTTGGGCTTCCCTCAACATCCTATGAAGGTCGTCATCTTGCTCCTCCGGTGAGCCAAACTTAAACTCCGATGTATAGCTTAATTTCTTCCTTAGAGTTGTTCACTTCATCATCTTTTATTAGTTTAGTCCCTGCTGTTCTGAAGACATTATCCCTGTACACCTCTTCTACTACTCTGATAGGATAAATGTTTTCATTGATATTCACTCTCATTGTCAGATTAATTACTTCTTGAGCTGTGGTCCTCGTTAGAATCTTAGCGACCTCCATTCTATATTTCCTCCTTGTGCTCTCACCTGTGTTAATGTATTGTACAAAGGTAACACCAGTGATCTTCAACAATTCTTCACATGCATGTGCTGCAATCCCCAAGCATTTGACCCATACCACTGCATTCGTCAAACCACTGCATGATCCAATCCCTTGCATCCTGGACTAGCCTAGGGATTTCATCTTTATCTTCGCCTTCACATAAAGCAAGATTGACACCTAGAGGAGTAACTTTGACTGGAAAGTATCCCTCTAAGTGAAACTTCTCCTGGAAGTGGTATGTGTTACCTGGAATTTTAACTCTTCCAAACCAATTCGAACATAGTTCGAGTCTCGATTGATAATTGACTCGTTGAACTTGGTTTATGAACTAAACAAGCTGAACTTGAGTTAAAAAATTATTTTGTTAAATAAATGAACTGAACTTGAGTTATGCATAGTTCAACTCGATTGGTTTATATATATATATATATATATATATATATATATATATATATATATATATATAATTTTAATATTGATATTAATTAAAGATTATATATAATTATATTTTGTAATAATTAATAAGCTTAAATATATTTTTGTCTCTCAAATTTGGGTTAAGTTAGCTTTTGGTCTCTCAAACTCAAAAGTGATTTTTTTTTAGTTTCTTAATTTAGAACTAGCTCATTTTTGGTACATCTTTTGTGATCTTTTTAGTCCTTGATAAGGACCAAAGTGAGCTATTTTTAAATTAGGAGGACTAAAAAATTAGTTTTAAATTTGAAGACCAAAAACAAACTTGACCAAAATTTAGGAGACTAAAAAAATAATTAAGCCCAATTAATTTGTCATTTAAAACTCAGTTTCTATTGGATGACAAAAATAATAGAGAAAGATAACATCAATCAAATGAAAGATCAATTAAATTTATAAATACTTGGATATATTATTGATGTCTAAGTACACGTTTTTTTTTTTTGTTTCATATTTATAGTAATTATTTATCATGGATATCATTTTAAAAATTTTAAACTAATTAAAAGATTTGATTGCATTATATAATATCTTGTTCCAAACATAATCTACATGATACGTGAAATTATTGTTTTATTAAAGCATTCTTTTATTAATGTTAAAAAGATTAAATAAAAGTTATTTCAGAGAATAAATTGAATATGGCAGTGATACATATACAATATGAGAATTGAAAACAATTTTTTTTGTAATAGATAATAAATTGCTATCAATATCATTATTATTATATTAAATTATTTAATTTGATTTGATTAAATACACAATTAATTACAATGTAATGGATGGATTACCTATGATTCATTTATTTTTTTAATTTTATAACTAATTAATTTTTTGTATAAGCATTATAATTAATTTGATTGTGATATTTTTTATATGAATCAAATTGATTTTTGGCATAGATTTGAATATATTGAGTATAGAAATATGAGTGTACATCGTCTACAATCTAATGTAATTAATAATATGAAAAAATGTTTTTTTAATAATATAAAAATGTTATTTATATCTTATACTTTGAAGAAAAGTGATATAAATCATTATACACTTCTATTTATACTTTGATATGAACTAATTTTAATTCGATATAATATTTTGTCTTATATAAGTTAAAATAAATTTAAAATTGATTGAAATTAAAAAAATTAATTTAAAACATATATTTTTCACAAATTATTTGTTATTTTTTTGGGTAGAGATTACATATATTTTTCACTGGAGACAGTTTTACTCAAGTCAGATAAAACCATTATGGACAATAATTATTATAAAATAATTAAATTGTCATTTTTTATTTATTAGTTTTTTTTACTTTATTTATGAGATTTATAATTTGAGTGTGATGTTTTGACTATAAATTAATATAATTAGAATTTGATTTGATTTAAATTAAAATATTATCTATTACTTAACATTTATTAATTTGTTGTCATGAATTAAAATGATAAAAATCAATTAAAAATGAAATATTTGTGGATGAAAAAGAATTATTTTGATGATATAATAAGTGGCTAAGGTTTGGTAAATAAAAAAATTCTTTAGATGTTTTTAAGTTATAAATAGAGCTGTCAAATAGGCCAGCTCGATTTGTGGAAAGCAGGCTGGCGCGAATTTCTTACAAATTGTGTTTTTGTTGGTCGGGTTTGATAATTTTTTAAAGGTCGAGATAAGTGAAGGGCTAATAGGAAACAAGTTATGTGTATACAATTTGAAGAAATTTAATTGTGATAAAACTCTAATTGCAAAAAGTGAATTTGATCACTGTTAGAATTGTCAAAATGAAGTGAATTTGGATGAAGAGTGGTAATCATGTGTAAAATAATTGATAAATGTATTTTCTAATTTGAATTCAGAGGGCTTAAAGAAATATTTTATTTTATTTTTTACTTCCTATAAGATATAAAATAATATTTTTATATAATCAGTTGACATTCTTTAGTTTAATATTTTGAAAAATAAAAGTTGTATTATATACATATATATATATATATATATATATATATATATATATATATATATATACCATAAAAAATTCAATTAAGAAATTATAATTTTTTAATTAAAAATAAAATATTTATTTTACTCAATTAAAAATTAATATTCAATTCAAATAATTAAATATTTATAAGAATATAAAAGGTTTAAAAATTATTTCATTAACTTTTATCAACAATATTTAGTTACAACAGTCATTTTAAAAATATCAATAAAAAATATAAATTATAATTTAACTAATTATTATAAAGCACGCTTAATATAAAAAACCCCATGACATAGGTATAAAGACTAGTATATAATAAAGGATAGGGAGTGCAAGTACTATACATGCCTGTGAAGGCATTGGGTTTGTAGCATAAATATATATAACATTAAGATGATATACTAATCAACTATGAATGGATCGTAATTACCTTGTATTACACCTGAGATTAAATTGCATTAGTCACCAATAAAAATATTTAAATGCTGTACGGATATTTAAAATAATAATAAAAAAGTTGATTAATATTTATATTATAGAAATTATATATATGTATGTGTGTATGTGTGTGTGTATTAATATTATAATATTCAGAAAATGTAAAATAAATAAAAGTAACAATAATACTGAATATAAACAATATTAATAAAAAATAAAATTCAAAAGCAATAGTGAGCTATTCTATAATCTTAAGAAAAAGAAAAAATGTTACAAAATATAAATATAATAGTCTAAAATGTAAAATAGTAGAAAAATAATATTATAAAACAGAAAATAAGCATTATAAAAAAAGACACATAATAATAAGTTGTTATTCTAATAAAAAATAATAATAAAAGAATATTATAAAAAGAAAAATTTAAAAATATTACTTAAAAAATAAGGTTTTTTAAATTAATGAGAAAATATAAAAATAAATTATTTATCAAAATACATCAAAATTATTGTATAATATGTGAAAATTAAAATTTCAGAAATTATATTCAAATTAACATTATTAACATTAAAATAATCTTAAAATGCAAATTATCCAAAATAAAAAATAAATATCTCTAAACAATGTAAAAATAATATTATAATAAATATTTAAAATATCATAAAGATATTTAAAATAATAATAAAAATATTGATTAATATTTACAATATATAAAATTATATATATGTACGTTATAATCTTCAAACAATGTAAAGTAAATAAAAATAACATTAATAATGAATATAAAAAATACTAATAAAAAATAAAAAATAATAGTAAACTAATACTATAATATTAAGAAAAAAAAAGTTACTACAATAATAATAAAATAATTGTCTCAAATCTAAAGTAGTGGAAAAATAATATTATGTAAAACAAAATAAACATAATAAAAAGTCACAAATAATGATAAATTTTTATTATAATAAGAAAAATAAAATAATATCATAAAAATGAAAATTTTAAAAATATTACAAAAATAAGAGGCTGTTATACCCATACATTGCAGGGGTACCAAGTCTAATGTTTATACATACTAATAAACCTGTTTTTTTTTTTATATCTATATTGTGTGTTCTTGCTCTTTTGCATGTGTTGATAGGATTGTAAGTACAATATAAATGTTAAGTTGTCAAAATACCTGCTCATTTGCTTAATCCTGCACATTTTTTTGTGCAAATTGTCCCTACTTTCCATTTCCAATGTACACCATCCAAACCTTATGCTAAGCTATGTCACGAAAATTCCATCATCTTATTACACTATTTTTGGGTTTTGATTGAAGGTGATAGAAATTTTGTTACAATTTATTTTAATGTTTTTAAAAATTACTTGCTATGTTAGAAAATGTTGAATGAAATATAGTAGGTGACATATTAGAAGATCAAGTTCCAATATTTCATTACAATCTTAGGTAACAAAACCAATGCAATTGAGTTTCAAATTACTATTTTTTGTCAATTTTTGCTTATACATATATCACTATTTAACTAACCAAATGTAATGCTTTGACATGTATTTCTTGTTCAGCTTATTAATAGTATGAGTAACTTAAAAAGACTAAATAACCTACAAAGATTGAACTTCTATATTTCTCTTTCATACTATACAATATTTATATTCTCTTTTTAAAGATGGTGTTTTTTCCCCCCTTTTTTTGTCTAAGAAAATTTTTATACTTAATAATGAGTGCAAATTATTTATAAAGTTAACTCAAAAGAACTTGAATGCTAACTTACTTGAACTATATGAAGCTCATGTTATTGTTTCAAATGTTTTCTCTTTTAGGTTTGTAATATGTCTTTTTATTTTATTGCATATCTATAAGAAATATCAAGATTGGAGGTAAGGATGAATGTTTATATGTCTAATTTAGATATTGTTGATATTAAGTCTTGAACAAATATGCATGATAAAGGAATTTCACATGAGGGAAATACTATTAAAGTGGTTGTCATGGAAATATTAGAAAATAAAAGTAAAGAAAAAATTAGACAAAAGACATGAATAATGTAACATCTTCGGCGCTGACAAGGGCAGAGAGTGGTGGCCGGTGCAAAAGAGATGAGGCACGGACAATGAGTGGCTCCTGGCAGGCTTCCAGCAAGAGGGGTACATGAATGAATCGAATACACACCGAAATGAGAGGGATCCAGAGCCTGTGCAGGTATAGGATTATACAGTTGAGGATAGTTTAAAGGAATTAATAAGTGTTACTTATACCAACAAGATGCATCTACTTTTCGGTAGCCAATTACTTAAGAACTCCACAATTAAGTGTGCTTGACTTGGAGCGATTAGGGATGGGTGATCTCTTAGGAAGTTTTCTGGGAAGTGTGTGAGTGAGGACAAAGCACACTAAAAAGTTTTATATTGGTTTGTAGGGACAGCCATTGATCCTGAAAGCTGTTAGGTGTTACAAAGTGGTATCAGAGCAGGCCTCTCTCCCAGTACGATGTGGTTCGAGGATGAATCAAGTGGAAGCTAGTGGGCATGTAACATCCCAGGTGCTGACGAGGGCGAGGAGTGATCGCCGATGTAAAAGATATGAGGCACAGACAATAAGCGGCTCCTAGCAGGCTTCTAACGGGAGGGGTACATGAATGAATCGAATATACACCGGAATGAGAGGAATCTAGAGGCTGTGCAAGTATAAGATTATACAATTGAGGATAGTTTAAAGGAATTAATAAGTGTTACCTATGCCAACAAGATACATCTACTTTTCGATAGCTCATCACTTAAGAACTCCAAAGTTAAGCGTGCTTGACTTAGAGCGATTAGGAATAGGTGACTTCTTGAGAAGTTTCTTGAGAAGTGTGTGAGTGACGGACAAAGCACGCTGAAAAGTATTATGTTGATTTGTGGGGACAGCTGTTGATCCTAAAAGCTCTTTATATTAACTTTAAACTATTAAATACTAAAGCATTTACTATCAAAAAAATAAATACTAAAGCATTCACAAATTTATAATCATGTGTTGATTACTTAATTAAAAAATTTAACTAAATAAAAGTATTTTATAACATGAATTTTAATTTTTTTTCATAAATATTAGGTACCCACACATCGAACCTCATTTTTGTCTAACCTAGCTCTATAACAAAGAGATGCACCTTCAAATCCAATATCATCATTGTTTTTATTTTGAATTATTGATACAAGATTCCAAAAACAATCGAGAAAATATGCCCATTTTTTAGTACCATTTATTATGCCTTTATCCAAAACATTGTTTCTTCTAATTGAAAAAAATTTATGCTTTATATGTACATGTTCTTACTCTATTGCTCCTACTTATTTTAATGCCTACAGCTATCCTTATTTTTAACCATAAAATTGATGTGAGGGATACGTACATTGCAGCATCAAAGGCAGCAGTTAGTGATGCATCATCAAATTCATTCAATCGACTTTTAGCCATCTTGCATGATTTGGAGGACTGCATCGAAGGCAGCAGTTAGTGGTTTATTGTAAAGGGATTTATATATTGATAATTGGTGTCCATATATAAAGGCATAACATAGATTACAGAAATAAAGGACCCGATTAATATTATCCGTGTGCAACCAATGCCTTTCTTGATATATTTTTTTTGGGTACATTCTGTGCAAGTTTTTTTTTTCCCAATTATTTTTTTTGAATTACAATTATTCTGCATAAGTTATCAACAAACAAATATAAGGTACCAGTTGGACATAAATGTGTATTTTTGTTTTTGGCTAATTATTACTTATAACGTGATGAGATTTTTTAGAACAAATAGTGACGAGGATGGTGGGCAATAGTTAACAAACACCATTATTATAACACGTAAAAAGACAATGACAATAAACTATGATACTAAATAATCCTCGTGTGCAAATTAGGCAAATCCTTGTTTTTGATGTGTTGGGGTGTGCTACTCCCCGTTGGACCTCTCTGTAGTTTCTGTTTTCCTTGGACTTCGGTCTCTTTGTTCTCGAAAAAAAAATATATTAATGTCTTAAAATCGTGATTTATAATAAAAAAAATTCTACTTATTAATCTTCTAACCAATACTCTTAAAACACTTATTTACAAAGATCTTAAGAAAAATTAATCTTGCATCAAATCAAATAAGATAATGTCACGTGGATATTTTTCTAAAATTCTGAAATTTATTTTTGATGGGTGTTATTTTATGTTAATTGAATTGAAAACTGAGATTATAATAGCTAACAAGTTAGTTGAAAAATTAATTTTTAACTGAAAGGTAAAAGTTATTAAGCCAATTTATTAAATAAAAAAATTTAATAAAATTAACTATTAAATTAGATAATGCTTAAATATGTTTTTAGTCCCTATAAAATAAGTAAGTTTTGATTTTGGTTTCTTTAAAACTTTTTTATTTTTTATCATTCTAAAATTTGAAATCATTATTTTTGGTTCCTTAAAATGAGCAAATTTAGTCTTTAGAATTTTTTTTTTTTATTTTCATCTCTTCAAAATCTAAAATCACTATTTTTAGTCCCTATAACATTTATTTTAAGATAGATAAATAATATTTGTTTGAGAGATTTTGAAAACAATTTAGAGGTATCACATGTTGACATGGTGCCACAAGCACTAGTACGTGCCACTTGAGATGGTTACTTGATCTTCCATAAAACACATAAGCAATTAACGAGTGTCACATAATAGTAAGGACCAAAAACTATGATTTAACTTTTGAGGGATGAAAACCAAAGAAAAAATTTTAGGCTTAATTATATTTTGTGCCACCCAGGTTTTATCATTTTGTAAATTTTGCTACTGCATTTTTTCTCTTGCAGTTTGCTATTCTATTTTTAAAATCTTGCAAATTTTGCCTAATCATCAACTATTTATTAAATAAAATTCTCAAAATAAGGAAAATTTCCAAAATTTTAAAAATAAGGTGGCAAAATACAAGAAAAAAACATGATGATAAAATCTGCAAAATGATAAAACTTGAGTGGCATAAAGTGTAATTAAACAAAAATTTTATAAATACTAAAATCAAAACTCACTCATTTTACAATGACTAAAAACATATTTAAACCGTAATAAATATAAAATAACATAAAAAATTATGTTTTTATAAGGACATTACCACGTGGATCGAACTCCGTAAACCACCTATTCTAACTTCCTGCCATTCCTGGCATCTTCACTACTTGAATAGAAGACAACCCCAAAACAGTATTAATTTACAAAAAAATAAAATACAACAAAAGTTTTAATATTTTTATCACTCAATTATTTAAATTTGATAGTATTAGTTTTAAAATTTCTTGTATAACGTCAAAAGAAAATATAACAGGCCAACTGAATAGATTGCACTAAAACAATATCAATTTGTCAATTTTATACATCACTTAAGATAATTGTGCACGTATAGTATTTTTAAAAATATTACTTCAGAATTTGAGATCAATTTAGCCTGAGATCATAATGCCTTCATTAGCTTGATTATACATGTTATATTAATGTTATAAATTAATTTTTACAATTAAACTATTAAATTCAAAAAATAATGCAATAAAAACGAGAAAAAAAATCAATTTTGCTGATTGAATTGATAATTTTTTTTAAAAGATTTTGTTAAAAGATACTTTTTCAATGGATTAAAATAGACTCTTTTCTTGAAGCAGGATTGTTCTAGCTTAACCAATGGTCTCAAATTCCAGTCCTAACCATCCAACTGCGTGTTTGCGTTAAATACTCAAAGAGAGAGCTTTGCTGTCCACAGTAATCCTACTTAACTCGAGTTGGATTGTGCAGAGGATACCTATGGTTCATACGAAAAAAATTGACTCTTTTACTAGTTGTTTTTATGCGACATTTTCTTTGTGATTTTCTCTTTTTCAAAATAATTTTTAAATTTTTTATGTTAGACCAATAAAAGATATTTATAATAGATAAATAATTATAATTTACATAACAAATTAAATTGGCTTAAATATACTTTTAATCCCTATAAAATGAGCAAGTTTTGATTTTAGTTCTTATAATTTTTTTACTTGGTTTTTATCCTTTGTAAAGCTGAAATTATTATTTTTGATCCCTATTATTATGTGACCCTTGTTAATTACTTGTGTGTTTAATGGAAGGTCGAGTGACTATTTCAGGTTACACCTACTAATATATTATGGCACTATATTAGCATGATACCTCTAAAAAAAATTTTAAATCCCTAAAATGAATGTTATTTTTTGGAGGGATTAAAATCAAAGAAAAACATTTTATAGGAACCAAAACCAAAATTTGCTCATTTTATAGGGACCAAAAATAGTGATTTCAAATTTTAGATGGATGAAAACAAAGAAAAAATTTACATAGACTAAAATCAAGACTCGCTTATTTTACTGGGACTAAAATCATATTTAAGTCATTTAAATTTTAAAGGTAAAAAGCATTATTTTAATAAAAGTTATTTGTATACTAGTGTACCAAAAAATATATAATATGAACAAAAGATAAGTTATATTTTTACTTAAGTTAAACTAAATTAGTTATAAATAAAATTGAATTGAATTTCATATTTAGATATATATATATATATATATATATATATATATATATATATAGAGAGAGAGAGAGAGAGAGAGAGAGAGAGAGGACTTAATGTTTAGAGTGTGGCTGTTTGCTAGTTGTCATAACAAAGGTTTGTGTGATAGAGACAATGAGTAGTGGATCTTCACGACGAGATCCTGGCAAAAAAGAGATAATGAGAGACAAAGAGGAAAAGAGAGGCAAAAAGAGAGAGAGTTGGCAGTGGCATCAATGTTAATGGTAGTTTCGACCACTGAGGGAAGAAAGGAAAGGAGAAAGAGAGGGAAGAAAGCTTTTGTGTATGTATGGTTTAGACTTCGTGGCAGCCTAATCAATGCTAAAGTTGACACAAAACATTAATTATACAATTGAGGTTAGTGTCAACTTGGCTAACGCTAAGGCTAATGCAAAACTATTACATTAATTATATAGTTGAGATTAGTGCTAAAAGAACTTATATTTCAAAGTTAATATTGGTTTGGTTGACACTACATTCAAAAAATAGTCGAAGGGTTGTGTCAGCATATAAGCATTGATGTGGTGGCTGACACTAATATTTTGACTCTATTTCACACATTTCTTGTAGTGTAAATTGACGATGATTTCTAATGAACTACCACAATATAGCTGTCACCAATTACCCTTTTTTTTGTAGTGATAGTAGTAATTTTTTAAGAATAAATTAATTACACTCCTTTCTCCTGAAAGATATATGAGAGATACGAGTACACAACTTGGAAGAGAAACCAACAAACACTCCCCTTTTGTTTCTTTTAACCCACAATGTTGAGGGAAGAAAGAGAAAGACTGGTAAATTTTTACAAAAAAAATTAACACACGTTGTGTTAATTTTTTTTTTGGTAAAAAAATGTAACACAACATAAATAGGTTGGTTTATTGTAGGGTGAATCATGCAATGGGTTGTGCACAGTGAATCTCCTAAAATCATTTGTTGTAGTAGGTCATTTTAACCTGCTAAATATACTTAACATATTTATTATATAGTGGCTGAAACTTTTATTTCTAGTTATTGATGTTATTTTTCGGTCCATCTACAAAGTTCCTTTCTAGGAAAGGGGATATTGTGGCTTGATGAAAACTGTAGAAGCAAGGGACAGTGATGTCATCACTATGCTTAAAGGTGCCATTTGTGAATTTGTAAGGAATGTAGCATAACTTGAAAGCTGGACACCATTAACAGTAACACAAGCCACCAATACAACTCCTGTGATGAACAAATAAGAGTGGAAGAAGAAGAAAGCTGCTGCAAAAGGTAACTAATCATATTATAAGCAAAACAACTAATTATTTATCAGATCTTTGAGAATAGATGAAGTGACTCCAACATAGTGTGGCCATACATCATAGAGTTCAAAATAGAGAAGAGGAGTATCATAGAGAATCATTGTGTAATTGATTGAAGAATAAAAGTTAATGAATGGTTATAACAAACTCTTATTTATACTAATGTTATATGCTTAACTAACCAAGTAAATCCTAAACATTGATTATTTCCTATCAACGTATACTGTTGATAGTAACAGTGATCCAAGTAATGTATAGCATTATTTTCACAAATTGAAAGACCATACATCATCAATCTCGATCCTAATCTCAATATATCACATGACCAACCAAAATAACAAAACTTCATATTTTCTTTCCCTTGCCAGCGGCCTTCTAGGGCAACAACACAAAAGCCAAGCCTTGCTTTCGATGAAGCCAAGCCACTGACTAACTCTCTTTCAACTTCTCCTTCTTTCCTTCCAATGGTTTGGGTTTGAAGTTTAGTAGCGGGATGTGAAATCAATATTGTGTCGAGAAAGAGAATGGTCAAACGAACTTTAAATTTTGTAAAGTTTTAAAAGAACTTACAATGATCTAAATCTTGTGAAGAGCCTCACAATCATCAAATGGACTTTGAATCTCAGGAGATGATGATCAAAGAAGCAAAAATTAACTCTCTAGTAACAATTTTCTTGAAACATTTAAGGACTATTTTGTTAATTAATATATTTTAAAACCAATAATAAACAGATCTAGCCATGGTTCTAAATTGCAGTTGTGATTGCGGTTTGCTGCATTTCTTGATATTATGGCAAAATGAGGCCACAATTGCGGTTGCAATGTAGTTGCTGTGAGTCAAAAAACATTTACATTGCGGCCGCAATTATGGTTGCCGATTGCAATTTAGAACCATGGATCTAGCCATTCATTAAAATACTATTTTATCTAATGGCTTATACTAATGGTGCACCGGTGCACCACCCACAACCCTAGAATTCACCAACCAAGTTCCTATTGTGTTATTTTTTTGTAAAAAAATATAACAAAACATTGTGTTAATCTTTTTTGTAAAAAAGCTTAACAAAACAAAAACTTCTTTTTGTTGTATACCACAAAGCGACACCCGCACCTCAACTGATTTTACAATAGAAACATGTTTTTGTTGTGTATTGTATTACTCAATGAAATGGAAACAATTTGCTGTTGTATATTGTAAAGTTACACTCTCTAATCTCTATCTCAACGTATACTACACAACAAAACCCTGTTTCTATTGTGAGAGTACACATCATAAACGTGGTTTTATGAGGAGTATTTTTGTCAACAAAACAAAAAAAAAATTGGGAAGTAGGAAGATTACACTGTGGGGTGCGAAAAACAACCCCTTATATCTTATTGTGAATTATTAAGTGTTAGATTATAATTAAACCATTTGGCCCAGTATATGGTCTCATGTTCTGCCCACATACAGAGCCCAAACGGGGTGCCAACACTACCATTTTCTGGGCAGCCTAAGAGAACGACCCCACAGCCCCTGAACACAAACAATTCAACCATCGTTACCCATCATCTTCTTCTCTGTTACGGGAACGCTTCCAACAAAGAGAGTAGTTTATAATTGGGAATGCATCATAATGTATTTTCGGTCTCACAAATAGGAGAGATTAAAGTAAAGGAAATTTGACAGTGATATATAACTTTTGGGCTTCAGATCCGAAGCCCAGTAGCATAAATAGGAAGAAAGGGAAAAATAAATAAATACAAGCCAAAATTAATTATGCTCGTCACTAGTTAATCCAATAAATTTAAATTGATTACTCACATAATTATTTTTAATGTATGAGATAATAAATTCTACATTTTACTTAATAGTCTCCTTAATATTAATATCATTACTAAATTTAAATTTGTACCCTATAATAAATTTATTTAAGTTTGTGAAAATTTTCTAATATGATAAATAATTTTTTTAATTTTTTTTGTCATGAAATCCATTAATATTGTGGAAATATTTAATAATAATAGTACTTATGAAAGTACTAATCTTACCTTCTCGCAATAAATTTAGTTAGATATGTTGCGACTCCCAATTCATTTACTTACAAAGAGAAGCAACGTTGTTATGTAGATAAAAAATAGTTAGGACATTGAGTATGTGAATGATAATTTTGTACATTAAAAATGTCTTAGAATATATTTTGATTAAAAAATATATTTTAACATCTTTTAAAATATATTCTTTAATAGTATTAAGTTAAATAAACTAAAGTGTATATTTTAACATAAGAAGCTAGGACAATGTAATATTCGCATCTTTTAGGAGATGGAAGTGTAATTTACTTTGAAGGTGTTAAATTAAATGGACTAAAGTGTATATTTTAACTTAAGAGAGAATGATAGTGTAATACTCATATTTCTTAGGAGAGAGGAGTGTAATTACTCTTTAAAACATTACTACTACCACTACAAGAAAAAGGGTAATTGGTGATAGTTATATTGTGGCAGTTCATTAAAAATCATCAATTTACACTACAAGAAATGTGTGAAATAAAGTCAAAATATTAGCATCGGCCATAACATCAATGCTTATAAGCTAACACAACCCTTTGACTTCCAATTTTTTTTCTGTTGTAAAAAAGCTAGCATTGACTATTTATTGAACGTAATGTCAACTAAATAAATATTAACTTTGAAATATAAGTTCTTTCGACACTATTCTCAATTGTATAATTAATGCAATAGCTTTGTGTTAGCCTTAGTGTCAGCCAAGTTGATGCTAACCTCAGTTGTATAATTAATGTAATAGTTTCATGCCATTTTTAGCATTGGTTAGGCTAATGCTAAGTTTGAACCATACATACACAGAAACCCTTTTCCCTCCCTTTCTCCTTTCCCTTCTTCCCTCCATTGACGGAACTACCACTGATGAAGTCTCACTCTCTCTTTTGCTCTTTGTCTCTCATTTTCTCTTTTTTTCTAGGATCCCATTGTGAGGATCCACCACTCATCACTACTACAAGAACTTTTGTCATGACAACTGGCAAAGAGACACACTAGGTTTGAGCTTGTGATTTAGAGAACACTCTAAACATTGAGTATCTCTTTCATATATATTTATATATTTTTTAAAATATGAAATTCAATTCAATTTTATTTATAACTAATTTAGTTTAAATTAAGTAAAAAATATAACTTAACCTTTTGTTAATATTATATTTTTTTTGGAACACCAGTATATAAATTACTTTTAATAAAATAATATTTTTTATATTTAAATTTAAGTAGTTTAAATATGTTTTTAGTCCCTATAAAATAAACAAGTTTTGGTTTTAGTTTATGAAAAAAAAAACTCTTTGTTTTTCATCCTTCTAAATTTTGAAATCACTATTTTGTATCCTTAAAAAATGAGTAAATTTTGGTTTTGGTTCTTGCAAAATATTTTTCTTTGATTTTAGTCATTGCAAAATTTGAATTTACTATTTCTAGTCTCTACCTTCATTTTAAAGTAGATAAATAACATTTATTTTAGGGATCTAAAAAAAAATTAAAGGTATCTTGCTAACATTGTACCACAAATAGTAGTGGGTGTAACCTAGAATGATTACTTGACCTTCCATTAAACACACAAGCAGTAAAGGAGTAGGAGTGTCACATAATACCAAAAATAATAATTTCAACCTTATAAAGGATGAAAACCAAAGAAAAAATTTATAAGAAGAAAATTAAAATTTATTCAATTTATAAGGACTAAAAGCATATTTAAGCCAATTTAAATTATTATGTAAATTATAATTACTTATCTATTATGAATATTTTGTATGCGTCTAACATAACAAATTTAAAAATTATTTTGAAAAAAAGAAATCACAAAGAAAATGTCGCATAAAAACAACCGGTGAAAGAGTCTACTTTTTTGGTATGAACCACAATATCTTCTACAGGAGACAATTTTACTTGAATTGGGTAGGACCACTATGAATGACAAAGCTTTCCTTCCAAATATTTAACACAGTTGCATATTCAAGACTTAAACTCTAGACCACTGGTTAAGCTGGAACAACCCCACTCTAATAAAAGAGTCTATTTTAATCTATTGAAAAAATATCTTTTAACAAAGTCTTTTTAAAAAATATATCAATTTAATCAGCAAATTGTGTTATTCTCGTTTTTTATTGCATCATTTTTTAAATTTAATAGTTTAATTTTAAAAATTAATTTATTACATTAATATTTTATATAACATGTATAATCAAGCAATGAAGGCATTATGATTTCAGGCTATAATGGATCTCAAATTCTAAAGTAATAGTTTGAAAAATATTATAGATGCACAAATATCTTAAGTGATGTATAAAATTGACAAATTGATATTGTTTTAGTGCAATCTATTTAGTTGTGCATGTTATATTTTCCTGTGGCGTTATACAAGAAATGTTAAAAACTAATACTACCAAATTTAAATAATTGAGTGATAAAAATATTGAAACTTTTGTTGTATTTTATTTTTGTAAATTAATAATGTCTTTGTGATGTCTCCTCTTCAAGTGGTGAGGATGCCAGGAAGCCAGAATAAGTAGTACCCTTATGCTTTGATGAGTTTAGGAAAGAAAGTGAAAAGGAAGAATGTGAAAGAAAGAAAAAAGGGTAGAAAGTGGGATAATTTTTAGATTGTTTGGTGGGAAAAAAAATAAAAGAAAAGAAAGATAAAAAAAAAAATCTCTAGAAAGTGAAAAGAAAGAAAAAATATGTATATAAAATGACATAAATATTCCTGATAAAAAAAAGAGTGTAAAATAAGGAATTTTTTTATTTTAATTATATAAACTAGCTTTCTTTCTTGCCTTTTCGTCCAAAATGGATAGATAACAAAAATTGTTTTTTACGATTCGTTCCTTCCTCCTTCAATAACAAACAAGAGAAGGTATTGCTTTTGCATTTTTTCTTTCCGCCTCTTTTCCTTCTTCTATGTTTCACGGGTTCCAAACTGAGTGTTACGGTTGATGGAGTTCGATCCATGTAGTAATGTCCTTATAAAAACATAACTTTTATGTTATTTTATATTTATTAACTAATTTAATAGTTAATTTTAATAAGCTGGCTTAACAACTTTTACCTTTCAGTTAAAAATTAATTTTTCAACTAACTTGTTAGTTATTGTAATCTTAGTTTTCAAATCAATTAACATAAAATAAGATCCATTAAAAATAAATTTCAGAATTTTAGAAAAATATCCACGTGACATTATCTGATTTGATTTGATGCAAGTTTTAATTTTTCTTAAGATCTTTGTAAATAAGTATTCTAAGGGTATGGATTACAAAATTAATAGATGGCATATTTTTTTATAAATCACGATTTTAAGACATATTAATATTTTTTTTTTTCAAAAACAAAGGGACCCAAGTCCAAGGAAAACAGAAACTTCAGAGAGGTCCAAGGGGAGTAGCATCCCCAAACACATCAAAAACAAAGGATAGTATCATAGTTAATTATCATTGTCTCTTTACGTGTTATAATAACGGTGTTTGTTAACTATTGCCCGCCATCCACGTCACTATTTGTTTTGGAAATATCGTCACGTTATGAGTAATAATTACCAAAAACAAAAACACACATTCATGCCCAACTAGTGCGTTATATTTGTTAAAAACTTATGCAGAATAATTGTAACCCAAAAAATAATTGAAAAAAAAAACTTTATGTAATCTATTTTATGCCTATATGGACACCGGTTATCAACATAGAAATCGCTTCACAATAAACCACTAACTGCTGCCTTTGATGCAATCCTCAAAATCATGCAAGATGGCTAGAAGTCGATTGAATGAATTTATCACTAACTGCTGCCCAGGGCCAGCCAAACATTGAGTAAGGTCTAAAGCAAATTTTGAAAGAAATTTTTTTACTTTAAATGACAGAGCTATATGTTAGATTTTTTATCAACACATGTGGCCTTTATTTTATTAGCATATGTGACCTTTTTGTTTTATAAAAACTATAACAAATAATTTTTTGTTAGTGAACTTAAAGCTTGAGTTTTAGTAACTTTACTCTTGGCCAGCCCTGCTACTGCCTTTGATGCTTGCAATGTACGTGTCCATCACTACATTGTTATTTCAACAGTACTGTTGCTGGCTCTCACTGTATTAGATGGGGGACATAGTTGATATATAGATGCATCATCTACTGTCATGTTGGACTGAGCAAAATTCTTGGCATTGACAATGTTAGAAGGGCATTTTGCCATTGGATGACCATATGCCATACCTTTTAATTCTGCATGGGAATAGTTAGGCCATTGGTCCTCTTCTGGCATCATGTTACTTGTGACCTCAAGATTAAGGGCTGCCATTGTTTCATGTCTTCCAGATGCACCTACCCTGCCACCGAATTGATATATTGTGTTTGGCAATGGCATCTCATTCTGTTGCAGTGTCACTCCACTATATCTCTTCAATTGAAGTTTATATTTCTGCCAAACCCGCAATGGGAATAATGTTAATTACCATGCATAAAAGAACCAAAATTAATCACTGTTTAGAACCACAAAACGCAAACGACTCGGTTTGGATAGAAAACAAGCCTGGCACAATATTTCATGTAAGCTTCCACATACCAGCTGCTTTAAAATTTCAATTAATTGACTATAAAAATTTACACCTTTGATCCACAATTGGGATAATAATGAAACACATTCATGTACAATAAATAGAGGGCGACATAACAAAATGTAACTGCCGCATGACCAAAGGCAAATGTGGAAAATCAAGTGCATATAGAAACGAACCTGAAATGACTAGCCACATGCTCTTTCGTCAAACCAGGGATTTTCATCACGTCAAGAATCCTCTTTGGCTGGGCATCTGAAACATAATCAAGGGAGAAAAATTATAAGTATCATATTATGCCTTACACATATGAATAGAGAAAAACAAATGCTAAAGAATTAATCTTACTATCAGGCCCGATTTGCATGACAACCTTGACAAATTGGGGATGCAGTTCTATTGACCATATTAAACGTGGCTTCTTTGTTGGGGTTGCATAACAGTCATCCGGTTCATCAACATCAAATTCTTTGGAATTAGAACTGCTCTTTTTCTGGCCTGTTGCATCAACAGCAAAAGAAGCAAATTCAGAATCATGGTTTCTTAGTAGCTTGTTTTCACTCCAGAATTTCCTAGCAACATGCTTCCTCATAATCTCGAATTGGTTCTCACGCAAAGGCTTAATCCAATAATCACATGCCCCATGTGTAATCGCTTTCATCACAGCACTCTTAGCACCATCAAGAGACATCACTGCAGATTGCACTTGATAAGTAAATCAAGAACAAAACTTATATAAGAAATAATTTATAGGACAAGTTTAGTTACTTACTTATAACAGGAACATTAATTTCCTGGGTGACATGCTGAAGGAATTCATAGCCATCCATATTTGGCATGTGAACTTCAATGAGCATTACATCAATGCAACCTTTTTTCTCACGGACATGATTCAAAGCAAGTGGAGCATCAGAGAATGTGATAACTGCAAGATAAAAACAGTCGTCAACAGCACAGAAGATCAAATCTTTCTATAAAAAAATAATAACAATCAAATATCGTATAAGTAACTAACTTCGATAATGGTATCGAAAACATATTTGCTTAATGATTTCTAGAATAATGGGGTCATGATCAACCACAATGACCCTGAGACCTGCTGGGAATTGAAAGGAAACATACTCCTCGGTGTGGAATTTGGCCATTACTTACTATAGAACCGAGAAAGAATTAGAGCTGTGTTCTATTATGTACTGTCTAGTTTAAATAAAGATTTTAGGGAGAGAGAAAGAAACAGAATTGAGACAGGGAATTAAATGTAATTGATAACATCATTTGACAAGAAGAGAAAGAAATAGAAGAGAGAAAATTTATTAGAGATAATAGGTGATATGATATGATAAGAAGAGACAAAAACAATCAATGTAAAAGATAGAGAAAAAATTAATCATACATCAAGAATCATTACCTATTACATCAAGGGTTTGTCTAACCTATCCCAAGTAAAAATAAAGTTAAACAATTCTATCAAAGATAATTGATGTAATTTTTTATATACTTAAAGATAGTTAATACAATATAAAATATTGAACCAATCATCTTTGATAGGGTTGTTTCACCCTATTTTTACTTGGAGTAAAGACAACCCCTTACATCAATCATAAGCAATTTATTCTAAATTTTTACAGCTACCAAATCTTATCAATCAATTATATCACTAAACGGTTTGATTTCTTGGAGAATAAATTATGTTGGGTGTTAAATATATATCACTCAGAGCAGAACTGTCGCCGACGTTAACATAGTTAAGATACAATCTCTTTCGCTTAGGCATCGATCTCCTCTTTTTCACTTTCTTTTCTCTGTTTCTTCTTCCTTCTGCCAGGTAATTTCTATTTCTCTCATGCAAAAATTATCTAAAACTTTGTTTAAAACTCTTTTGTTCCTTCATTTGAACAATGATTTCGCTATAACATCTTTTAATTTGTTGCATGTTCATTCTCATGCATGTTCGGTTCTCCTTTCTTTTGCCTTTTGCGTCAGTGAAATTTCCCATATGTCATTACATGTTTCATCTAAACTGATGATAACAGTGACATACATCGGTTCTTGAATTCTCTGGATGCATTACGTCTTATAAATCACGATTCCTCTCACTTATAAAGGGGAGGGATCAAATTATATCGGCAGTACTTACACCAACTATTATATTATTCAATAAATTTTAATTGGATAATTTTATCCCAAAACTTACTCTTGAATTGAATGTTCCCTTAATATAGATTATATGTACAAAATTTTGTATTAATCCAAAATTATTTGATTCCTTATTCATATAGATTAAAATAGACGTAATATATGGTTTTTAAAATATTCTAAGATATGAATTATTTAATTACCTTTTTATTGTTATTCAAATTTGACAAAATTTGACACAAACAAAATTAGTAATATATAATTATAATTCAACAGTTGGATCAATAAAAATTACATTCTATGGTGTAATAGTTGGTATAAGTTGATGTAATTTAATATTGACATCATCAAGGAAAATGGATTCACTGTTAAATTGTCTTTATAATTATTTAAATATTAATTCACTATTATTATACAAATAAATTAAAATAAATATAATTATTCATGATTCATTATTGAAGTGAAATATAATGTTAAAAAAAATTAGAAAAAATGTTTTTTTCAGATTTTTTTAAAACTGTATGTACTCTAAGAGAGAAGAAAAAATTGGAAGAGAAAAAAAAAAACAGGAAATGTACTGAAAAGAAAAGTAAAAATTTTAAAAACTATTTAAGAAATTAATAAAATAATAATAAATATGATAGATAAAGTAAATTAATTTAATAATAGTTTATTAATTTAATTTAATAAAATGTAATAAAGTAAATTATTTTATTTTATTTTATTTTAATAATAAAGTAAATAATTAACCGAATGGGGTGCCAGCACTCCGATTTTCTGGGCAGCCTTCATATTCTCCCTTGTTACCCATTATAATTGGGGAATGAATCAATGATTCGTAATGAATTTTCGGTCCCACAAATAGGAGAGACAAAAATAAAGGGAAATAGCCACGTGATATATAACTTTTGGGCTTCAGATCTGTACAGCCCAGTAGCATAAATAGGAAGAAAAAAAAAAAACACGAGCCTAAATTAATTAAGCACGTCACTAGTTAATCCAATAAATTGAAATTGATTACTCACATAATTAATTTTAATGTATCACATAATTAATTCTACATTTTACTTAATTGTCTCATTATTATTAATATCATTACTAAATTTTAAATTTGTACCCTATAATAAATTAATTTAAGTTTGTGAAACTTTTCTCTAATATAAATCAATAAACTTCTTTTATTTTTTCATGAAATCCATTAAAATTGCTGAAATATTTGATAGTAGTAGTACTTATTAATGTTCTAATCTTACCTTCTCTCAAGTAGAAAACTTTAGAAAAAGAGATTTATATTACTAACAACAAATTTTGTTAGATGTTTTGTGGCTCCTGTAACACCCTCACTTTTATTTAATTAATTGTTTTATTTATTTATTTATTCTATATTTAATTTTGAAAAATCGGGAAGGAATCTAAAAATTCTGATCCCCACAGTTAAACTCAGAATATTGAAAACTATCTAATCGTGATTTTCAATAATTTTTCCAAGTTGAAGTCCGGAGAAATTCGAAAATGACGATTTTGTCCTTATTTGTCAATATTAAGGGCTGACATGAGGAAAGGATTCAATTGATATTAAAATGTCAAATTGAGTTTAAAATCATGTCATATGTATTAAAATATAATTTTGGAAATTTTTTGGGAATTTTCTGAAATTCCTGTACAACATGACCAAAATACCCCTAGTTGTCAAATAACCAACTCAGTATTGGTTTGACATCCAAAAATGATGAAAATGATATTTTTAATACATTTCTAGGTAAAATATGTAATTTTAGAATTTTCATAAAAATTTGAGCATTTATTGAATTAAAATGAATTTAATATGAATTTTCTAAGCTTAAAATATATAATATATATATTTATAATTCGAAAAAAATTAAAATTTAAGGAGTGTTACAGCTCCTAAATTATTTACTTACGAAGAGAAGTAACGTTGATATGTAGACCAAAAATAATTAAGACATTGAGTAATTGACTGATGGCTTTGTAAATTAAAAATGTTTTAGAACATATTTTGATTAAAAAATATATTTTAAAATCCTTTAAAAAAATTCTTTAACAGTAATAAGTTAAATAGATTAAAATGTATATTTTAACATTAGAAGGGAGGACAATATGTAATATATGAGTCTTTTAGAAGAGGGAAGGTAATTTTCTCTAATGGTATTAAGTTAAATGGACTTAAAGTGCATATTTTAACTTAAGTTAAATGGACTTAAAGTGTATATTTTAACTCAAGAAAGGATGTAATACTCGCATCTAAGAGAGAAAAGTGCAATTTACTCTTTAAAAAATTACTACTACCACTACAAGATATATAAGTTAAAATAAATTTGACATTGATTTAAATTAAAAAATTAATTTAAAAAATATGTTTTCACAACTTATTTGTTATTTTTTTGGGTGTAGATTACATATATTTTCATTGGAGGTAGTTCTACTCAAGTTAGATAAGATCACTATGAACAACAATTATTATAAAATAACTTAATTGTCATTTTCAATTTATTATTTTTTTACTTTTGTTTATGAGATTTATAATTTGAATGTGATGTTTTGACTATAAATTTATATAATTAGAATTTAATTGATTTAAATTAAATATTATTTATTACTTAAACATTTATTAATTTTTGTGATAATTAAGATGATAAAAATTAATTAAAAATTAAATATTTTTGGACCACAAAAATTATCCTAATGATATAATAAGTGATTAAGATTTAGTAATAGAAAAATCTTTAGATGTTTTAAATTATAAATAAAGCTATCAAAAGGACTAGTCCGGCTTAGTGGAAAGCGGGCTAGCCCGAATCTCATACCAATTGTCTTTAGCTGGTCCGATTTGATAATATTTTTAAAGGTTGAGATAAGTGAAAAGGTAACAGGAAGCAAGTTATGTGTATACAATTTGAAGAAATTTAATTGTGATAAAACTCTACTTCAAAAAGTGAATTTGATCACCATTAGGATTGTCCAAATGAAGTGAATTTGATGAATAGTGGTAATCATGTATAAAATAATTGATAAATATATTTTTAATGTGAATTCAAAGGGGCTTAAACAACTATTTTATTTTATTTTTTACTTCTTATATGATATAAAATAATATTTTTATACAATTAGTTGACATTGTTTCGGAAAAAAATAAAAGTTGTATTATATATATATATATATATATGTAATCAAGACATTATATTTTTTAACTAAAAAATAAAATATTTATTTTTTACTCAATTAAAAATTAATAGTCAATTTAAATAATTAAATATTTATAAGAATATAAAAGATTCAAAGAATTATTTCTCTGACTTTTATCAATAATATTTTTTTACGAAAGTCATTTTAAAAATATCTATAAAAATAAAAATTAGAATTTAACTAATTATAATGCACGCTTGATATAAAAAATCCCATGGCACGGGTATAAAGACTAGTATATAATAAAGGATAGGGAGTACAAGAATTATGCATGCTTGTGAAGGCAATGGGTTTGTGGCATAAATATATATAACATTAAGATTATATACTAATCAACTATGAATGGCTCGTAACTACCTTGTATTACAGCTAAGATTGAATTGCATTAGTCACTAATAATAAATGTTTAAAATGCTGTAAGGATATTTAAAAAAATAATTAAAAAGTTGATTATATTATAGAAGTTATATATATAGATATGTTAATATTATAATCTTCAAAAAATATAAAATAAATAAAATAATACTAATAATAAATATTAACAATATTAATAAAATATAAAATTTAAAAGTAGTAGTAAACTATTATTATAATTTTAAATTTTTTTTTACAAATATTAGTACAATAGTCTAAAATGTAAAAAAGCAGAAAAATAATATTATAAAGCTGAAAATAACCATTATAAAAAAGGACACATAATAATAAATTGTTTTTCTAATAATAAAAATAATAAATAATACTATAAAAATAAAAATTTAAAAATATTTCTTAAAATATAAGGTTTTTTTTAATTTATGAGAAAAATACAAAAAAAATTGTTTATCAAAATATATCAAATTTATTGTATAATATATGAAAATTAAGATTTCAAAAATTAAATTCAAATTAGCATTATTTAAATTAAAATAATCTTAAAATTCAAATTATCCAAAATAAAAATAATTATCTCTCAAAAATATAAGAATGATATTATAACAAATATTTAAAATATCATAAAGATAATTAAAATAATAATAAAAATATTGATTAATATTTACAATATATAAAATTATATATATGTACATTATAATCTTCAAACAAATGTAAAGTAAATAAAAATAACACTAATAATGAATATAAACAATACTAATGAAATATAAAAAATTAAAAATAGTAGTGAACTAATACTATAATTTTAATAAAATAAAAAAATATTAATACAATAATAATAAAATAATAGTCTAAAATCTAAAATAGTATAAAAATAATAATATCAAAAATAAAATAAACATAATAAAAAATATAAATAATGATAAATTATTATTATAATAAGAAAAAATATAATAATATTATAAAAATAAAAATTTAAAAATATTACAAAAATAAGAGGTTGTTATATATACTCGTGTATTGCATGGGTACCAAGTCTAGTGTTTATAGATACTAATAAATTTGTTTTTTGATATCTATATTGTATGTTCTTATTTGCATGTGTTGATAAGATTATAGGTACATTATAAATGCTAAGTTGTCAAAATACCTACTTAGTTGCTTAATCCTGCACATTTTTTGTACAAATTGTCCCTACTTTCCACCTTCAATGATAATCATCCAAACCTCATTCTATCCTATGTCACGAAAATCCCATCTTATTATTACATTATCTTTGGGTTTTGATTGAAGGTTACAGAAATTTTGTTATAGTTTATTTTAATGTTTTAAAAATTTACTTGGTATGCTAGAAACCGTTGAATGAAATATAATAGGTAACATATTAGAAGATCAAATTCTGACATTCCATTACAATCTTAGGTAAGAAAACCAATGCAATTAAGTTTCTATTTATTATGTTTTAGTCAATTTTTTTCTGATACATATATCACAATTTAACTAACCAAATGCAATGCTCTAAGATGTTTTTTTTTTTTTAGCTTATTAGCAGTGAGAATAACTTGGGAAGACTAAATAACCTATAAAGACTGAACTTTTGTATTTCTCTTTCATACTATACAATATTTGTATTCTCTTTCTAAAGATAGTGTTTTTTTCTCCCTTTTTCTGTGTTAGAAAATTTTTAAGCTTAATAATGAGTGCAAATTACTTATAAAGTTAACTCAAAAGAACTCGAATGTGAACTTACTTGAACTATCTGAAGCTCATGTTCTCATTTCTCTCTTTTAGGTTTGTAATTTGTCTTTCCATATTGTTGCATATCTATAAGTATCAAGATTTGAGGAGAAGATGGATCTTTTATATCTATAATATAGATATTACTAATTTAAGTCTTGAAGCACATATGCATGGTAATGGAGTTTAACTTAAAGAAAATACTATCAAAGTGCATGTCATGAAAATATTAGAAAATAAAATTAAAGAAAAAAATACACAAAAGACAAGAGTAATATTTTGATTTTTAAATATCTTGTGTTATTTTTTTATTTTTTTTTACAAATAGATTTGTTGAATAAATTCTTTTTTCTTTTTATCAACTTTAAGCTATTAAATACTAATACATTAACATTTTTATGATTATGTGTTGATCACATGATTAAAAAATTTAACCGAATAAAAGCATTTTATAACATGAATTTTATTTTATTTTTTCTAAAATATTAGGCAGTCGCACAAAGTGCGAATTTATATCTAGTTATACAAAATTACACATTTCTTTAGCCTTTAGGACCCCCAAATTGAAGCTCATTTTTGTGTAACCAGCTATACAACAAAGAGATGCACTTGCAAATCCAATATCATCGTTGTTTTTATTTTGAATCACTGATACAAGATGCCAAAAACAAATAAGAAAATATGCCGATTTTTTAGTACCATTTATTATGCCTTTATCTGAAACACTGCTTCTTCTAATTGAGAAAAATTTATGCTTCGTATGTACATGTTCGAACTCTATTGCTCCTACTTATTTTAATGCCTACAGCAATCCTTTTAGTGCTAGGAATGTATCACTCACGACATAAAGGTGTGGTCAACTCCTGGATACATCTTTTATGCATGTATCACAAGCTCCACATCGATTCTTCTTCAGACTCTAACAGTACTTACGACTCTGTATAGTCAAAAAGTCAAGAGACATGAAACGCATTGCGTTGCATGGAGGATATGGGACTCACTAGGAGCCTGCTAAGAAAGCACTTGAAGCCTGCATCATTATGACAAATGAAACTTCACAAGAAGCTTGTTAAGAAAGCACTTGCAGACTCAGTATTATGTATAAAATAAAACTTCTCAGACACATACATGACATGGACATGCTAAGAAAGCGCGTGAAAACTCTGCATTTGGGTTTGGACTACTTGCATCAATCTACCCGAGACAAGCCAACAGGCATTTGGATTGCCTACCGTTGACTTGAGTTATCACACACTAACCCACATTCAGACCCTTGGATTTATCCAATGCTACACATCGATTTCGCATTGTCAAGGAGTGAAGAGACGTGGAACGTGTAGCTTAGAGGATGTGAGACCCACTTGGAACCTGCCAAGAGAGCACGTCAAGACTCTGCATCATAGCAAACGAAACTTCTCGGAAACTTGCATGACATCTCTTGTCTAATTCTTCTTTATTTATATGCACTATACAATTGCTGACTCTTGTTCTATGTTAAACCCCAGAAGCTCTTGTGTTGAACTAAAGTATCTGCGTATTCTCTTCTGTCGCAAGAAGTTGTGTTACGTCTGTCATAAGGTATTTTTCTCCATTTTTAATTTTACCTCCAAACAGAAATAATAAAAAATGAAATGATATGGCTAAGTGGATTACCTATTATTTTCCCCTGTTTTAACTGAAAGAGAATGGTTAAGAATGTGAATGCTGCCCTGAGAATATATTATGGACTTCAAAACGTAAGCCATTCTATGCATGCCTATAATGAAAAATAACTTGTTTATTTTATTTTTTTAAAACAACATGAACTTTTCAATGAAGTGCATAAAGACACTCATTTATATTCTTTGTATTATTGCCCAAGCTTGCTTTTGTTAAGCGGACATAGTTCTAAGGGCATCAGCTACAAATTGCCATTTAGATTGGTCTTCTAAAATTCTCTTTTAATCTAAGTAGTTAGTTATTAGATTTGTGAATTTTAACTGATATGCTGGTTTAATTTCTAATTGGTTCCATTTGCATGATTATCTATGCTGTTGTGATCATGTGCTTTGCAGATTTAAGTTCTTTTCCAGTTGATGTCAATGCTTTTCTCATGACCTAGGTTGTTTAAGGCTAAGTTAATATTCAAGAAGCACCCACTACTAGTCATAGAACCCGAACCATGCATGTTGGATTTCAACCTTGTTTGGTTTGACGGAAACCAAACACAATTTGGTTATAACACACATTTCAGGTTTTATTTCCGGGCCAATCAAAGTAAGCTTTATTACAAATTGGACCGAATTCTAAGTGCTTTACTGCTTTCTCTGTTTTAGCGGTCTCTGTTTTCGGGTATGCAGATGAAAATCAAGCACTGCTTGACTTATAAAGAAGCCGAAACATAAAAGATTCAACTGTCAATATCAGTTTGTATTTAAAGTTGAGATATTTCTAAACAATCTGTTCATTAAACAGCTGCAGTGTCTTGAACATACTGCATATATTTCAATCAATGTTAGTTATGAGACAGTCATCTGTTTGATAATATGTCAAGGAAATATTGATTTGAATTTGAAGTTTAGGATTTTAGGTTTTGATCTGCTCCGCTACAGTGTAATCTGAAGTTTTGATTCATTATTCATGTTATTAGGGCTTTTTATATCTAATCATTTACTTAGATTTTGATCTGTTCAAATGGACTATCAGCTTTCCCGAGTTCAAAGCAAGCCACTAATCAAGGCAAAAGAAATCTCCAAGGATCACAAAACACCTCAAAGTCACACTAGCAATTTGGCAAACATTTGTCTCGTTGTTCTTTCGTAGGTGAGCAAGAGTATGAACTTTGAAGTTTGAACTGTTTGATCTCATTTTAGATAGATTTATTAACTCCAACAAATAATATTAAGGACAAGTTTCAAGAACACATTGAAAAATAAAAGCCTTATTTTTATTTCTTCAAGTGTAGTGTTATAACCATTGCAGGTGCAGCACTTGGAATTCATAATGGCTGAGCAGCAAATGATCAATGCTTTTGCTTCTTCCTCTAACTCTTCTTCTGTGGTGTCGTTCAAAAAATATGATGTTTTTCTAAGCTTTCGAGGTGATGACACTCGCAAGAACTTCACAAGTCATCTTTGTGAAGCTTTGATGCAAAAGAAAGTTGAAACCTATATAGACTACCGACTTGAAAAGGGAGATGAAATCTCACCGGCACTCATCAAAGCCATTAAAGATTCTCATGTATCTGTTGTCATCCTCTTAGAGAACTATGCTTCCTCAAAGTGGTGCTTGGAAGAACTCAACAAGATTCTGGACTGCAAGAAAAACCAAGGACAGACTGTCATACCAGTTTTTTACAACATAGATCCATCCCATGTGAGGAAGCAGACTGAGAGCTATAAGCAAGCCTTTGCAAAACATGAGGGAGAACCCAGGTGCAACAAATGGAAAGATGCTCTCACTGAAGTAGCAAATTTAACTGGGTGGGACTCTTGAGATATGTAAATAAAATAAATTCAGAGTGAGTCAATTTTCTGAAAGAAAAAATGAGAAAGATAATGAATTGCTTTTAAATTGAGTTGGCCAAATTTGATTCTAAATCCAACAGAAAGATAAGGATGATGAAACTATAACACAAGATATCAATTTAAAGTGAATAGTGATAGATATAGTTGTTTCCTTCTTTCTTGTATGCCTGTGCAATGCAATTGTTGCTCTACAGTGAAGTTTCTTTGTCTATGAATGTGTCTAATTGTGTAGAGTTAAAAATAATTCTTTTTAATTATAGTTGAATAAATAACAAAATAAGAAATGCGTAAGAGATAATAAATTAAATAGAACTTCCTTTATAAGGTTTGGAAAAATTCTCCTCAATGCTAGGTCTCACTATGTCTTCATTATGTGAACAACAATATTCCGATAGTATATTATACATATTGAAGTAATATGTACAAATAAGCAATGATAATTTATTGTAGTTAACTCCTTTGCTTTGAAGTTTACTTTGAAAAATATTTCAAGTATTTTCTCTTAAATAACACAAAAAATAAATTTTAAAACACTGATATCTCTATTACACCTTAACTTCTCTTATAAATTATAAAATTTGATCCTATCCATTGATTGTCGTGTATGTGTACTTGCTAACTTCTAATACTGTTACATGCATGTGAGCATACTTTTTGTAGTATAACAACTTTCATGGTCGTTTGCTTAAGAAGTTTGTTGTGTAGAAAAATCAGAGGCATTGATTATCTTCTCTTAGTCACTGGATTTTCATCCCCAATTATATTTTTTTGTTTTCCTCTACTACACAACCATATTGACCCTATATTATGTACAATCATTTGTATTTTTCTTTTGAAGTTGTTAGACTTATAACACATCATTTATTTTTTTGTTGCCTTTTTCATATGGTAGGACTGAATCTGATCTCCTTAAGGACATTGTTGGAGACATTTTACAAAAACTAACTCCTAGACACCCAAACCAATTTAAAGGACTGGTTGGAATTGAGGAAAATTGTGAACAGATTGAATCATTACTAAAAATTGGGTCCAGTGAAGTTAGAACCCTTGGACTATGGGTGGCATAGGAAAGACCACCCTTGCTACTGCTTTGTATGCCAAACTGTCTCCAGAGTTTGAAGTTGGTTGCTTCCTCACAAATGTAAGGGAAATTTCAAGCAGGCATGATGGACTCGAAGCTTTACGTAATAAACTTTTTTCTAAGTTGTTAGAGAAGGAAAATCATTGTTTTGATGCACCCTTTGTAGTACCTGATTCTGTCATGCGTAGGCTTCGACATAAAAAAGTTTTCATTGTGTTGGATGATGTGGCTACCTTAGACCAATTAGAATATCTAATTAAAGATTATGATTTGTTTGGACGGGGAAGTAGAGTCATTGTTACAACTAGAAATAAGCAAATATTCAGACAAGTTGATGAAGTATATGAGGTCAAGAAATTGAATTTTCATCATTCTCTTCAGCTTTTCTGTTTGACTGCTTTTGAAGAAAAACAGCCTAAACAAGGATATGAAGATCTATCAAGAAGTGCAATTTCCTATTGTAAAGATATTCCTTTGGCTTTAAAAGTTCTGGGTGCAAGTCTTCGTGGAAGAAGTAAAGAAGCATGGGAAAGTGAATTGAGAAAACTCCAAGAGATTCCAAATACGGAAATTCACAACGTATTAAAATTAAGTTACGATGTCTTAGACAGTTCTGAAAAGGAAATCTTTTTAGACATTGCATGCTTCTTCAAAGGAGAGGCAAGAGATTTGGTAACAAGTCACCTGGAAGCTTGTGGATTCTTTGCAGCATCTGGGATAGAAGTCCTTTTGGCCAAAGCTCTCATAACAATTTCAGATTACAATCGGATAGAAATGCATGACTTGATGCAGCAAATGGGTCAGGAAATTGTTCATCAAGAATCCATCAAAGACCCTAGAAGACGAAGTCGAATATGGAAACCTAAAGAAGTGTGTGAAGTATTGAAATATAAGAAGGCAAATGGATTCAATTATTTCTTTTCTATAATACATGTTTATTTTATAATGTAGCTAGTATGATAGCCCTCTCGATTATTTTTCAAAATTTTGTTTGACAGGGAACTGATGATGTTGAAGGCATAATTTTAGATTTGGATACATTAGCTGAGGATCTATGTTTGAGCTCTGATTCCCTAGCAAAGATGACTAACATGAGATTTCTTAAAATCTATAGAAGAAGGGGAAGTAATGGAAGATTTAACGTGTACCTGCCTAACGGTCTCGAGTCATTGTCTTATAAATTGACGTACCTTTGTTGGGATGGATTTTGTCTTGAGTCTTTGCCGTCTAACTTTTGTGCTAAACAGCTTGTAGAGTTTCGCATGGCTGGTAGCAAGGTTAAAAAGCTTTGGGACGGGGTTCAGGTATGAATGTGGCTATACGTACTACATTTTTTATTTTTGTCAATTTGTAAAGGTACAAAAGAAAGTCCTAAGTGGTAATTGGCCTTGTGCTGCCTCAAGTGAAGCTCACTCACAAGAACCACACCTAGGATGGTGTGCCTCTATTCATGCTTAGGTTTCTCTTTTAGTTATGGCTCATGATTAAGAAGTTAATGATTTCTTAACAATGTGATGCATCTTTCTTATTACAGAATCTTGTGAATTTAAAGGAAATTGCCCTTTCGGACTCCCAACACCTGATTGAGATCCCAAATTTATCCAAGGCGAAAGAACTTGAAAGATTTGCTCTTGATCATTGTGAAAGCTTGCGTCAGCTCCATCCATCCATGTCATCTCTCCCAAAGCTTAGATGTTTGTCTTTACGTGACTGCAGAGAGGTTGAAAGCCTTAATGTTCTTTCAAAATCTCTTTGTGAACTGTACGTCATTGGTTGTTCTTCTCTCAAGGAATTCTCAGTGGCATCAGAGGAAATGAGAATATTGCACATATTTAAAACCGCTATATGTGCACTGCCATCATTCATTTGGCGTAATAGGAAACTTATTGATCTTCGGCTAGAGGGTTGTAACAATGTTGGCAAGTTATCACCCCACATAAAATCCATTACATCACAAGACCATTCTGGGTGCATTCAGCACAATGCATCCAATTTGTCATTCTTACAAGCAGACTTTCACAACATTGGCAATTTATTGTCTTTAGAAACGCTACACCTAAGTGGATTCAATGTTGAGAGCTTGCCTGCAAACATCAAAAACCTTTCATTGTTGAGAAACCTTTACTTACATAATTATAGGGAGCTCGTGTCTCTGCCAGAGCTTCCACCATCCCTGACATGGCTTGACTTACGTGATGGCAGGAAACTCGTGTCTCTGCCAGAGCTTCCACCATCCCTGCAACATCTTGACTTACGTTATTGCAGGAAACTCGTGTCTCTGCCAGAGCTTCCACCATCCCTGAGAGAGCTTGAGTTACATGATTGCAGGAAACTCGTGTCTCTGCCAGAGCTTCCACCATCCCTGCAACATCTTGACTTACATGATTGCAGGGAACTCGTGTCTCTGCCAGAGCTTCCACCATCCATGAGTTTTCTTTGGTTACGTGATGGCAGGAAACTCGTGTCTCTGCCAGAGCTTCCACCATCCCTGAGAGAGCTTGAGTTACATGATTGCAGGAAACTCGTGTCTCTGCCAGAGCTTCCACCATCCCTGGAATGGCTTGGCTTACATGATTGCAGGAAACTCGTGTCTCTGTCAGAGCTTCCACCATCCCTGAGAGGGCTTAACTTACATGATTGCAGGAAACTCGTGTCTCTGCCAGAGCTTCCACCATCCCTGGAATGGCTTGGCTTACATGATTGCAGGAAACTCGTGTCTCTGCCAGAGCTTCCACCATCCCTGAAACGATTGACGGTCATCGACTGCCCTTTTCCAGAGACAGGCTTCACTCAACAGCTAGTGTTACAACACATGTTACAGAACATGCCTCATCTCTCACATGATTCGAACGGATACGATAGGTATTTCATTGTCCCGGGAGACCATGTGACGGTCAAGTGTGGGTTTCGTACAACAGGAAGTTCAATGACTATTCCTCATCTCCCACTATCTGACTTGTACGGTTTCATTTATTGCATCATTCTTCCTAAGAAATCATTCCAAGGAGTTGTTTCATATTTTATCCGTCAAGATGGCAAACAGGTCGGCTGGGACTTCGTTCCTCTTGTAGTTTGGGAAAATTTAATTTCAAATCACGTGATATTTTGGTGTGGTAAAAGGCCGCAGTGTCTTTTCAGTGATACACCAATTGAATTTGAATTTTATTTCTCTTATGATGACAATCGTAAACACGAAGACGGTCAAGTGAGAATAAAAGAGTGTGGGGTCTTCCCGGTATATGACTCAGAATCGGGGCTGAGGGTGTTTAGTAGTAGTAGCAAGGAAATTTTTGAATCGGAATCCATTGCTGATCAAATCTCTACTAATGAGTCACAGCCCAGAGCAATTGGAGTTGGAGGCTCTAATAATGAAAATGAATTGGAATGGGATCAACTTCTTCGTGTGATTACTTCATCGGTATGAAACTCCACCCACTCCTTGATTGTAGGCTCCTCATTGGTTACATTTTTCTTAAATGAAGTTAGTCCTTCAAATATAGAAATTATCAGTTGGAAATTAGCTCTAGAAAATTGTGCTTATCATATTAAAATAACATTGTGCTGTATTTACATGTTGAGCAGGTTTTCTTTTGAAACACTTGTTGAAAATATCGATGGGAAATGAGCACTAGCTTGGTGGAAGAGTCAAAGCAGTACGCAATTGTTTGGTGGTCCATTTCTCTCATTTAGAAATAAAAAAGGACAATATTGTGGTATTTATTCTACAGAATCCTTAGACACAGTAGATGACTGATATCAAACTGTGATGGTAATGGATTGGTGATTCAAAATTTAGATATAAAAGTGCATTTTGGTTTGTAGCTTTTAGCTATCCAACTGTTGGAATTAATTGTGATTTTGGTTTTATTCTCGAGAGTTGTATATATCACGATGGTGTAACAAGGTGCAATTTTTGGCCATTCATTTCTTTTATGGTATTAAAACCTTAAAAGTAATTAAAAATATTAAATTATGAGTTAAGTTATTAACTCGACACTGAAGAGTTGGCAAAGCATCTTCAATCTTGTTTATTGGGATAATATTGTTTTTTACTTGATAATTAAGTTAGGTCATCATTGAACTCAAAGAAGTTATAGGGACCTATAATCTGCTAAACAATGAAATAGTTAATTGAAAAGGAAATAACAATATTAAATTCTTAGACTGAAAAAAAAAATACTTTATATTACTTTCTTTTACACCTTCAAAATGATCATAATATTTATCTAAGGAAATCACTAGAGTTCATTAACTTCATTAACTAGAATGCAATATATTTATGAAGTTCTCCATCCTCAGCTAGTTTATCCATGATAAGTTTTGTACACATTTGTTTACTTCAACTTAAAGTTCTTTTCAAGAAAATCACTATCGCATTTGTTAACTTTATTAATCTTGTACATTTCATTACAAACTAGATGTATAACCACGCGTTGCGCTGATGTTAATTATTTAATTATAATTACTAAATTAAATAAAAAATGATGAAGAGATATGTGAAAAAATTGGCACATTAAATAAAATAGAAAAATAACTTTAATTATATACATATAGTATTATCATTTGACAAAAGTAATGGTACTATTTTGAATTCGAAAATAATATAAAAAATGAGTGTATATACTTTTTAAAGAATTTAATTAGAATGCACTAATACTATAAAATGTATGATAAATTTATCAACTTTTATAAAAATTACTTTAAAAGTTATTCTTAGAATATTATTTTATTAATTGACAACGTAAAAATCTTTGTACAGTCAGTGTATAAAAATTAAACTCTTATTTAAAAAGAGAATTTTTTTTCTTTTCCAAAGAAACTATTTTTCATTCATTATTTTTCATTAAATAATGATTTATTTTATTCATATAAATTTAACACCAATCTTCTTGTACAAAAAGACAAAGTATCCTCAATTTATAAATCTTATGTTTTAGGCATAATTACTAATTAGGTCCCTTAATTTATTTATTTTATTTAATTAGGTCCATTTTTTAGTAAAAATGTTTAATTAGGTCTCAATATTTTAAAAAAAAACATTGCAATGTTGCCCTTTTTGTCCAAAACAAAGTAATTTTTTATTACAATATTTTTCATGTCGTTTAGGGTAACATAAGATGAAAAATGACATTATTTTGGGTGAAAGGGTAAAATTGAAACATTTTTTAAAATAATGGGACCTAATTGAACTTTTTAATAAAAGAGAGACCTAATAGAATAAAATAAATAAATTAAATGACCAAAATTAGTAATTAAATCTATGTTGTACTATAGTTCCAAGAGCTAAATTAAAAAGTTAACACCTATGGTGCAACATTACAATTAAAGCATAAATTAAACTATTTCAATTTTAGAAATTAACCTCTTTTCTTTCGTCATTTTATTACATTATAACATGGTAAACAAGGAAACATCAAACAAAAATATCACAATTGTACATATAAACATCATACATATTATATTTATATAAATAATAAAAAATATTATAAATAATAAATAAATAAACAAAGTATTTAGTGGTGTTCATATAATTATCATCTTTTTTTATCAAAATTATTAAAAGGTAGTATTTAAATAATTTATATATTAGAGATTTTTAAAATTATTGAAAATACAAATTATATAATATATAGACTTTTAAATCATTCCTAAATATTTTAAATGCTAATAAAACAATTTATTTAGATCTTTAAAGTAGTTACTATTTTAGTTATATCTTTTCATTATAAAAATAATTGAAAAAATTGCAAGGGAGGCATAGATATTATCATTCATGTAGCTTGACGTAAGATTTTTTTCTTCTTCTAAATTATGACTTATTTTGGTATTCTCAAGAGTTAAGAATAAAATATTTTTAATTTTTCTATTTAGCGTAATATCTTTACTCTTAAATATTTAGTTGGGAATGTGTTTATATATTTATGTTATTATCTTAAGTGATATTACCCAGAAAGTTTTGTTAAATAATCAATGTCATTTGAAAAAGATATGTTTCATGTAAAATAATATTATATATATATATATAATATTTCAGTTACTTTTACTTCTAATAAAGAAATATTATATTTTTCAATCAGCATCAATGTGACCCATGACTACTAAAGTCAAGACATTAACACCAAATGTCGTGAATAACAAATGCTTGAATTTAGAGTATATATAACAATAATGATGACCTATTGCTATATTTAGAAAGTCCATCCTTGTCTAATCAAGAAAGGCTGCCAAAAGGAAGAACAAATGTTGAAGTCAATTGGTATGGCTCACAATGCATATGTACATTATTATATTGGTCACGACCTATTACATTTTGTAGAAGAAGAAACTACTCTCCAAACAACTCAATTGCTCCCAATTTTTCAAACATAAAGGAAAGCTCAACATGACTCCTTTAACTTGGAATCTAATTTAATAGAACTTGAAAGAATAAAAAATTAGTTACAATGAATCTAAGATTTCAGACATATGCCGTAATACCTTCAAAAGGAGTCAATTTCAAAGCATTAAAACATAACATTATAGTACAGCAAAAACAAATTGAAAAAAAGAAGTAAATAAAGAAGAATTATGATGCATGTTTCTTGATGGCAAAAGCAAAGTATACATAACATAGATTATTGAAACAAATCAATTAAAAATAAACATAACACATATTAAAATGGTTGATTCATGAGGGAGATTTAACTACTAAATCAAAGACCAGAATCCTTAGTGACAGTACCACACATCTTAACTCAAGATATTCTTCCATATAGATATCCAAAGAAAGTGAGGCCACCACTGCAGAAAAGGCTTTTTAAATCGGTCAAAAATGGCTTTTTAAATCGGTTTTACAACCGATTTAGATATAGCCGATATAGAAGAAATTATCATTTTAAACCGTAAATCGAACCAATTTAAATGAACTTTTTAAATCAGTTCTGTGTGTAACCGATTTTAAAAGTTTAATTTTTTAAATCAGTTCAACCCAGAACTAATTTAAAATTATACTTTTTAAATCGGTTAATGCACAACCAATTTAAAAAGTTTCATTTTTTTAAAATACTTTCATTGTTTTCATATATACAACCAAATCCTGATAGAGACAGATACCATAGAAACAGCTAGAGAATTCATTTATAACTTATATTAACTGACAAGACTTCATAATATATTTGAAGCTTATTAAATAAAAAACTACTATTCTTTTCTATCTAAAGTCATTATAAATAAACTATCTATTACTTATTTCAACGAAAAATTTTGCCCAACGTCGACGGATGTCTAGCAAGTCCTCATGCAGGAATGGTTCCCGATCAATGAATAACTGCAACATAAAAAAATAAGATAAATCATTACCCAACCACCTACAATAATAAGTATTATTATAACTGAATAAAAATTATATTATATCGTCCCATAAATCCACAATATCTGCTGAAACTATGGTCAACATATGTTTCATAACATAATATCCATACTCATAGCTCCCTACTTGTTTGTTAGCCTACCAATGAGAATTTTTTTAGAAATGATTGTAAAAACAATTACAAATTGTAATTGAATATGTAGTTGTAAATTACTTACATAGGGGAAAAACCAACTAGGCTTCCTCCGTACTGACACGTGCCTACCCGCCATTGTTTGATATCTAATCATGACTCTGATTAAAAATTATATATACAAGACATGTTATAGGTTTCATAATTATAATATAAAGCATGAATGAAATATATCATAAATAAAAAGTTACCTTTCTATTAGTTGTTTCAAATCTTTGTTGGGCTTATTATGCAATCAACACAATAAGGCCATAGCATTGTCCCTAGGACAAATAATTAGCAATTGCCAATGCGAGCTGCATTGGAAAAAGAATATATGTGATGAGATTCAAATATCATTTAAAATCATTTGGGTAAAAAATAACTTGTGCTTACCAATGCAAGTATGGTGCTAGATAACACTGTTTTTGTCCATTATACATCCAATTCTGAATGTAGGCCTGAAAATCTTCATCCTTATTCCTTATCTTTTGAATAGGCAATGAGTCAATAAATTCATATACATTCTCCTGGCCCTTTGAGAGACAGAGACGATGCATGTATCTACAATATACAAATGAATGTTAAATATAATATTGAGATGCGTATTTAAGATATTAACAAAAAATTAAACTTACAGCAACCATAATTGAAGAACTGAGATATTTAGCATGTCATTGTCAGTACAAATTTCTAATACATCCTTCTAGGTGATCCACAAGTCTACACCACTAGGTCTGCCAAGGAATGTCGGTTCCCAATCTATTTGAACAACATTTGCCCCTATACTAGATGCCACCTGTCACAAGTGTGTTATTGGATCAACTTTAGCTTCTGAATTTTTAGGTGGAACATCTTTCTTAGACGGTTGAATATCCTATTAAAAAAAAGTAAATATAAAATAAGGTTATAAACTACATTCAATTTATTTTAATTTGTAATAGAAAAAAATTTATTTAAGATGACTTTTGAATATACCTTAACTGACGTAACCTTTATAAGTCGTCTCAGCCATTGAATGAACTGTTAGGTGCCTGTCCAACAGTATGGACCTCCTTGGTGGGTACAGGAACTTGAGTATATGTATCCTATATTTATTCAACCACCACCCTCGCCATATCATCCTCAACGGTCATGTGGTGTATGGTAGGTCCTAAATTATATATTCTCCCAAAGGCCACTAAACGAACAGACTCTCCATCAACATATAACTCACGTTGCTCATGAATATCAGTGTCAGTCTCCTCCCTAGAAGGATCAACAGTAGCACAACTTCCCTTTGTGTTGACACGTACAGGAGCATGAGCTTGTTCTGCCTAGACATTTGTATTTTGTTGTGAAAGACCCAAAGATGCCAGCTCCTCTCTAATCTCCTGTCTTAACTATTCTTTAAGCTCATTTCTAATCTCCTACCTGATTTGCTCCACCTTTTCCCTGGTGATAATTCCTGAGGTGGGCCCACTACGTGAGGGTGGTCCGTAGTAATCACGAATGCCAATACCTCATCCAGCTGCACGAACCCTACCAAGGTGCTCTGGTCTCCCAATAGTAACAGTTAATACATCCTCACATCCATGAAGAACAAATGTTCCCTGTGAGGTCTACTCAACCAGTGAGTGCTACAACATTTAATTCAAGAAATGTGTAAGAAATATGGCGTATCAAGTTACAATTACAATTTGAAATCAAAAATTACTTACAATCTTTTCAGCAACAACGCGTGTCTCGTCCGATATATATCCACCTAATTTTAGCGTGTGAGCCACCTTCCATTTATCCCATCGTTGCGGTGGTGATGGAGGAGCAATATCTGCAGCAAAACCAGATGTTGAGGCTTCCAGTTTACGTTGCCTCTCCTTCTTCGTCATCATCTTCTGCTCAAGCAACTTATATCCCCCACGAGATAATTTGTGGGGGTGGACATTCTTGGATGCAATCACTTGTCCCTTTTTTCTCTTCTCCTACGAATAATAAGACATTGTTAAATTCAATAAAAATTAATCAAATATTGCTGTATGATTAGAAAAATATGATTGCAACTAAACCTGGAAGACAGGATCCTCCCAGGTTTCAACAAACTTTGCCCACGTCTCCTCATCCAAAAATGCATACTTTTCACAAGGAGAAGTGTCTTTCAACGTTCCATATATGTATCTCGTGGTGAGCTGTGTCTTAAATGCCCTCCAACGCTCAGCCGCAAGTGACAATAATTTCTTTCTCATGGCATTATGTGGAACATCATAAGTCAACTACAAAATAAAAATAAATAATTAATGTATGATAATAATATGGTTAAATATAATTTAGATATTTAAGATTGTAGAAATAAAATACCGTGATAGTTTGCCATATTTGATTCTTTACACTTTCCTCCAGATGGACCCAATCCTCATAAAGGATAAAGACCTTATTCCGAGCAAGGATGCCCATAAAACTAATGAATTTTGTGGCGTTTCCCCCCTCAAGTGCCCCACTAAGCATGTCAAACTGAACTGGTATCAAATGGTCACCAGCTCGATTGAGAGTCACTTCCTTTAGGCGTGTACCTCGTCTACCCTTTTTTTTGATAAACTCATAAGATGAGTTACTAGAAGAATCAGCCATGTGCCTGTTTAGAAAAGAAAAAAAATTGTAAGTACCATCATTAGAGAAGTTTGAAATTTTTAAACATAAATATAACGATAAAAAGAATTAAACAATATAATAAAAAATATATAATGTCAACAAAAAATATACAACAACATAAACATAAATAAGTTACTAACATTGTCAAGTACAAATGTTTTTCCATATTCCTTTGTGATGATCATCACATGTGGCATGTACATTATCCTCTTCATTTTCATCAATAAAAGTCGGCATCCGTGTTGAGAAAGAAGGAATCTCAATAAGATTGGCATTTGAGTTTTCTTTTTCATGACTAGCATGCACACTTCTTCCTTGGAGAACCACTGACCATCTCTTGCTAGAAGGATCACCAACATAAAAAACCTTGTTTTTCTTAGTATGCCATAATAAAAGGCTCCTCCTTATAACCTACCTTGCTAAGATCCACTAATGTGAACCCTAACTCATCGATTTGTACTCCGGTGTTACTGTCAACCCACTTACATTTAAAAATAGGCACTCTGAATTTTATGTAGTCAACTTCCTATATGTCTTCCATAACTCCAAAGTAACACATGGATGCCATAATAGGGTTTTTATCTTTTGAACTTGAGAAGTGCATGGACTCAGCCACAACCATAATCCCACTATTTTGGACAGTACCCTTCTCGTCCAACGACTTTGTATAGAAGGAGAAGTTGTTGATATCGTATCTAGTCCAACATATGACATCAAAGTTAGGTCCATGTGCTATCCATTTTAATGCCTCAGAAGCATTATCATCATTCAAAACTTGTTCTTTAAACCAGTTTAAGAATGTTTTGTTATGCTTAGTCAACTGCCATTTCTCTAGCATTCTAGGATTATTTTTCTTGACAATATTTTTGTGAATAGAAAAATAAGGTCCAACTTCATCACTGTTATTCAATATATAGAAATGTGCTTGCAGAACTCCCTCTCGACTCATTTGTTTAACATTTACACCTCGAGTACCTTTACTAGAAAATCTTCCCTTGTAACGAGATGTTGGAAGCCCTACAAGTTCAGCTTGTGACAGGTATTCTGTACAAAACTCAATGGCTTCTTCAGCAATATACCTCTCAACAATAGATGCTTCTAAACGATATGGATTCTTACTATACCCTTTCAGGATCTTTATATATCATTCAACAGGATACATCTACCTTAAATAAACCCAACCACAAATTCTAATCTCCCTCACTAGATGCACGATTAAGTGAACTATGATGTCAAAAAATGAAGGAGGAAAATACATCTCTAACTGGCACAATATAATAGCAGTTTCATTTTCTAACTCATCCAACTTCATAGGGTCAATGACTTTGCTGCATATGGCACTAAAGAATAGGCACAGTCGTGTAATGGCCTATCTAACTTTTTTAGGCAATATGTCACGAATAGTCACTAGTAGGAATTGTTACATCAAGACATGGCAATCATGTGACTTTCACCCAACTAATTTGAGATCTTTTAGTGACACAAGGCTCTTGATATTTGAAGAGTATCCTTGTGGCACCTTGACTCCCTGTAGACACTTACAAAAACTTGTTTTCTCTTCTCTTGATAAGGTATGACATGCTGGGGGCAAATATGTCCACTTACTCACTGATAGTGGACCTAACTGGCGGCGTATACCAATCTCAACCAAATCTTGACGAGCATTCAAACCATCCTTCGTCTTGCCTTTAATGTTCAAAAAAGTGCCAATTACACTGTCACACACATTTTTCTCAACATGCATGACATTTAGACAATGTCTAACATCTAGATCGCACTAGTATGGAAGATCAAAGAATATCGACCTTTTCTTCCACAAGGTTTTCTCAATAACTTTCTTTTGGGTCTTTCCAAATTGGACATTGATGTCCTTCACCTGTTCATAAACCTGCTCCCTAGTTAAAATAGGTGGTGCAATACCATCCTCCTGACATCCATTGAAGGCTTTTTTAAGTCTATGATATGAGTGATTAGGCCTGAGAAATTTTTGATGCCCAGTGTAAATTGTTTTCTTTCCATGTTTAAGTTGTATGTAACATGTGTCTTCTTCATAGATAGGGCAAGCGTTATGCCCTTTAACATTATATCCACTCAAGTTCCCATATGCTGGAAAGTCATTAATGGTACAGAATAACATTGCACGCAACATGAAATTTTCATGACCATACTCGTCATACACATCAACACCTTCATCCCACAGCATTCTCAAATCTTCAATCAAGGGACGTAAGTAGACATCTATATCATTTCCTGGCTGTCTTGGGCCCACAATCATCATAAATAGCATAACATATTTTCGCTTCATGCACAACCAAGGGGGCAGATTATAAATAATTATAAGAACAGGCCATGCACTGTGCTTACTAGATAAGTTCCTATAAGGATTCATTCCATTCGTAGTAAGTCCAAGCCTAAGTTTTCTTGCCTCAATCCCAAAGACTAGAAACAAATGATCAATTTTCTTCCATTACGAAGAATCTGCAAGATAGCGAAGCTGTCCATCACATTTTCTCCAATCTATATGCCATGTAAGGTTCTTCGTGTCATCTACATTAGCAAATAATCGCTTAAACCTTGGAATTATTGGAAGATACCATAATACCGTAGCAGGGGCACCCTCCTTTGTGCTTTCATCAATATCATCACCTTTCACTATATACCGTGATACCCCACACCTGGGACACTTGTGCAACTCTTCAAACTTTTCTCTGTACAATATGCAATCATTAGGACACGCATGTATTTTCTTGTATTCCAATCCCATCAGACACAACACCTTCTTTGCCTTATAGTTACGTCTCGGCAATGTGTTACCTTTTGGAAGCATTTCATTCAACAACTCAAGCAATTCAATGAAACTTTTATCACTCCGCCCATTTCTTGCCTTGACATTCACTAATCTTAACACTGTTGACAACCGTGTGAATTTAGTGCACCCTAGATATAGAAGCTTATCCGCATCACTGCACAAAGTGTCGTACACTTGAGTAAGCTGAAAAGACTCTGGTCCAATATCACAGATCATGTCCTCTAGTCGATCGTCCGTCGGTACATCAAATTGATCTGTTTGAGACATACTCGGCATGTCTAATAATTCACCATGCCATGTCCATGTTGTATAACTCTTGCAAAACCTATCACAAAGGAGATGCTCATGTATTTGCTCAAGTTGCAATCGTCTCTCATTTAGACAATTAACATAAGGACAATAGAAGAACCCACCACTATCAGGAAGATTTCTTTCAGCAAATTGGATAAACTCTTTCACTCCACTCTGATACTCATTAGTTGTACATCTAGAATTAATCCAACTACGATCCATAACTTCCTTCTGTGATCCATAAACCATAACTTAATGCATGTAAATCTCACTTTTTTAATACAAGGTCTGGTCCTATCCCATTCAGAAAGTCATTTTTTTAAACTTGATTAATACGTATAAGTTTAGTCTCATATCTTAAATTTGACAAAATTTCGGCAGCATTTCGCATTAGTCTCCAAGTACATGAAATGAAAGTGGTGACATCAAGTTCACAATAATCAAGTATGCACCTGGAGACATAACACGAAATGAGTAAACCGAAATTTAATCAAATTTACGATGAGACTTAACCATTATGTATTAATAAAGTATAAAACAATGAATCTTTCCAAACTGTCCAACCGAACAATTCAAGATTCAATACAACAATTACTACTTTAATCATTGTATTAAATCTCAAACGAGAAGCCAAGGTTCGCTCATAATGCATAAATTCAATAGAAAAACAACACACAATTAAGCACACAACATAATGCATATAATTTATATACAAATTCTGACAGAGTTTCCTCTATATTCTGATACTTTCCCAGAGACCTATTTACAAGTATTCAATAACAAAACCAAATGTCAATTCTATGTAAGACAATCCAATTCACAACAAATTAAATCTAATACTCAAGAGTTCACTAATCCCATATAAAATTCAATAGAGTTTCCTCTGTTTTTGGCACTATATATCATACCTCACAAAGGGTATGGTCAACTGCACAGCAATAATAAATTCTCTATTTTTTACTCAATTTATCTTATGAATATATGGTAGCATTTTAACCACTTTAATTCTCCCTTTTTCGCTTACTTTATCTTGAAGATGTATCTAAGCATATATAAGTTGTCTTATCTTACAATCATTTAATTTCCTAACTAGTGCCTAATCTAGGTAGCCAATTCTTTGATTCTTGTAATCGGCTAATTATAAAGCTTTGGGTTTAAAACAAAATATAGTTACATTAATTATACTAGTATTTTAGCTTGTGCATTGCACAGGATAAATATTTATTGTATATAATTAAATTTATAATAAATAAATACTTATAAATATATAAATTATACTATAATTAAAATTTATAATAAATAAATATTTTAGAACATATAAATTATATTTAAGATTTATGATAAATACTTTATATTGTGATATAATATTATTTTTAATTATTGATAATTTCTTTTAAAAATATTGAAATTCAAATTTAAACTAAAGATATTGAAAATAATAGATTGAAAGATATAAGAGATTAAGAAAAATTCCTAAAAATGCTCTTAATTGAAGAATGACAACTAAAAATGCTTTCATTCAAGATAATTATCCTAATTTGTATATACAAAGGGATATCCTATGTATGTTAAGAGTGTATTTGAATTTTGAAGATAAAATATATATATATATATATATATATATTTGAAATTAATTTTTGATATTCAGTTTCAATTTATTAAAAGCATAAGAACATCTACCAGATGCATGTTAAGAGTAGGGATGGCAAAAAAACTAGTGCCCACGGATATCCGCGGATAAAATCTGCCACGGATAGAAAATGGGTACTTTAAATGGGTACCCGCGAATATTCTAAACGGGTATATCCGCTACCCATTTATTAACAGGGTAGGTACGGGTATCATGGTATCCGTACCCGCGGATATCCACTACCCGCAATTATATATCTATGTAAATACCCTTACATATTAATATAGATAAAATTACATAAATTTCTTCAAAATTTTCAAAAAGATTATTCATTATGAGGGAAATCTTATAAAATTATATTACAAGAGAAAAGGAACATAAATTTGTAAGCATTTAAACTATATTTTTTTAGAAAAATTGTTAGAATAATTAAAATTTATGTTCAAAGTGATTATTTTAAACAATAACTCTTTAATTTATAAATTTAAATTTACAAATTCAAAGTGATATTTGCAGCACTCTATAATTGTCTACAACACACAAAATAAATTTGTTATTTTTTTTTATTTTTATTTTTTAAAAATATCCGCGGATATCCACAGATACCCGTGCAGGTAATGGGACAGGTACAGATACATATTTTATTGGGTGGAGCGGGTAGCTACTACCCGTGCCCACCCCGCCCCATTGACATCCTTAGTTAGGAGAGTGAAGTTCACCTCTTCATGAAAAGAAAGTATTCAAATGAGAGTGAATGTGAGGAAGAGTAGAGAAAGTGGAGGCCTGAAGAACCAGATAATTTTACATGTTTATATATAGAGAAGGATTTGGTGACAATTAATTAATTCCTAACATATAATTAAATCAATTTCTTACTTTTATTCTTTTTCATTACTTACTAACTTAGCTAAAATAATCAACCTCACTTAATTCTATCTTATGCAATCTAATCCTCAACACTTAAAATTCTTACCACATATTTATATAAGTTAAAAACTAACTTAAATAATTTATCTTTTTCTTTAAAGATTCATAAATTTATAAACATACAAAGAATTAAATTTTTCTTATATATATTAATAAACATATTCAACCATATATAACCTTTAGTAATTAATCCCATGTAACAACATAATTAACATAAAAGATTAATTTCAAATTAATATTAAAAATGTAACAACCATGCATATTCACATAATGAACCAAATGAACCAATGTAAACCATAATGAACCAAATGGAATTAAAATGACTAACCCAGTACGTGCACGACCTCCAAACTCAGCAATGGAGCACGTTCAACAGCAATGGACCTCCACCAACAGCAATGGCGCGAGCTAGCTCCAACCAAAGCAAGCTTGGCACCAAGCTCACTCTCCAACGATAGCAAATGGCGAAACAATGCTCTCGAATGAAAATTGTGAAATGAGGGGCAGATGGGGAAGAGAAAGCTTGCACGGAGGAAATGAGGGGCGGATGGGGAAGAAGAAAGCTTCAATGGGAGAAATGAGGGGTAGATGGAGGAGAAGAAAGCTGGAAGGGAGGAAATGGGGAAGAAGAAGGCTGCTGGAAAATAGGAAATGAGAGGGAAAGACACACAACGTAATAAAAAAGCAGACTTTTTAAACCGATTAAGCTGGAACCAGTTTAAAAAGTGACTTTTTAAATCGATTGAACTTTTTAAGCCAGTTCAGCTTGAACCGATTTGAAAAGTAGGCAAAGATATTATTTTAATTTTAAAAATGAGTTTTTAAATTGGTTATATTTGAACTGATTTAAAAAAGTTTGATATAATTTTAAAAATGCCACGGCATTTCTTTTTTAAACCGGTTCGATATTAACTGATTTAAATTCATGCTTTAAAATCCGTTTTGTGTAGTTGTGGGCTTATAGATATCCACATAGCAAAAATAACAAATTGAATAGATGGTGTATGATATGCTAGAAGAGAGAATCATATAGCTGCACTAGAGAATGCTACACAACAGCCTACATCAATATAATGATCCATATTTTTTATCACCACAGTGTAAGGGAGAATGGAGAAAGATATAGTGATGTGGTGGCGGTGCCTTGCCATGAAGGGCAGTAACTAACTTGGTGTTTCTTATATTTTTTTCACTTAATCCTCAACTATTATATTAATCTAATGATTAGAATTTGTAGCTGGAGAGTATCCAAACATACAAGGCATATAAGAACTCTAGTTCATGGCATGTAAGAAGATGTAGCATTGCCTAAAAACTCTTAGTAGCAAGTGAAATAAAAGGGATTGTTATTTATTTTTTCCATCCAACGAGTAATTAAAAGGGTAATCAGTTTCAAATAGAATGCATGAAAGGCTTTAACTTGGAATAAATGTGATGTTGTTACAAATTCTAATGAATCAGAGTAACTAATAATTTGAAATTGTATTTCATTAATAGTTAAATATTAATTATTAATTTGTAATGTCAGTTATAGAAAAAATAATAATAATTTTCTAATATAAAAGTTTTTAAGTAACATAAACATTTAGAATGCATTGTTTAAATAGATAATAGATAAATAGATAACCAATGGTGAAATGAGAGCAGTGTGCCACATAAGCAAAACGAATGATATGAAAGAATGTCTGCTTTCTAAAAAGGCTGAGGTGGCAACATCACAATCTAAATCTCAAACTTTATATATTATAAATAAATAGATGTGTTTAAGATCCTTAGTTATTTTATGTGGAAATCATTACCGCGTTTGTTAACTTTAATAATCACCTTAAATATTTCATTACAAGCATGTTTAAGATCATCAAACTTATTTTATTTGTAACAAGTTTAGCACGTGTAATATTTAATATGTATGCTTTAACTTGAAAGAAGTGTTGGAAAATCTTTCATAGTTTTATTTATGAATTATACATTTCCTCATTATAATTATTGTTTCATGTGTATATTTTCTAATGTATTAAGGATTTGATTCCTAATCTCTTATTTTCTGTAATTAGTTTGGCTTAATAAGCAATTTAGTTTAGGCTAATATAGTTTTATATATGTGAAAGTGACAGTACACATCAATACAAATTGATTACTAAAATTATTAATTATTAATAAGTTTATCCTACTAATTTGTTAATTTATAAACACTTTCATCCCTCAAAGGATATTTTTATATGTATATAAAGGCTTCACAAACCAATGTTAGTTTTAAGTTAACTCCATATAAGCAATTCAATCATAAAATGATGATATTTATATACTTGCACGACACTTCCATCTTTCTTTAACCTCTTTTTATTCTCCCTTCCTATAACATCACATAATCTATTTCATCTTTTATTTCTCTATCACCTCTTCTTATCTCTCACTAAGTGTATACATCTAGTAGGTGTATGAATATCATTTTTCATCATAAAAAGTGTCTCTTTTAAGTTGTGGTCTCCTTGTGACTCGAGGACAAAAACATTATGATAGGTGCTTCACAAACACTTCCATGTAGTTCAAGTAATCATATTATTATATCAATAATCAATGAATAGGGGTCATATCTTTTTCTTAATAACTCAATCCATCAATATGTGTGATGATCTTTCTATCACTGCTCATCAAGTACCATCTCATCAGAGCGTCACCAAATCACAACACCAACCATATGATGAGAAAAGGCTTTTACTACTACAAACTATACTATTGGTTGCGGTTACCATGACCAACTGCTGACTCACCATAAGGCGTACCACCTTGAGGCTTCCCATATTGATGGCTAGGTCCTGAAGCAACTATTGGTTGAGGCCTATGAATAAGTGGTTAAGACCTTGCTGCATCTAGGTGTGTTGTTGCCTAGCTTGATGAATAGAGGGAAGATGAATATGCTATTGTGTAGTAAGCTTAGCATTTTCTTCATTTGTCGTTACTGTTGGGGTTTTTCTTGGTCTAAATAAATTGTAATCTATAATATGTGTGTGTGTGTGTGTGTGTGTGTGTGTGTGTGTGTGTGTGTGTATGTGTGTGTTTTCATGAAAGAAAGGGGTACATAAGATCGAGGTGCCTTCTTTGGGTGAATGGGTGAGGGTCTTTCACTTCCCATTCCCTAAAGGGTAATGGCTAAATACTTTAGACCAGAGGGGTATGTAAATACGAGGTCACAACATAAAAACAAGGGGAAGCTCCTTGAAAGTTTGAGCTCAATACAAAAGAGAATGTTAAGTCATGTTTAAGTTTTGTTTATGATTACGCAAATGTTTAAATGAAGTTCTCTATAAACGGTACATTCGTGAAGCATATCTATATTGCTGCATGTTTATAACACTTTAGTTTCTATTGAACAAGTTAGCGAAGGAGATGAAACGGCTTAAAAGATATTTATGTTTCGTAAATTAATATCTTCCTAGGCTAGTTTTAGAAAGGTAATGATGTTTTGGCTATATTCTTTTGTATAGGGATCCCATATAAGGAATGTGCCTTTTTAACATATATATGATAGTATTACTGATGAATGGTGTATGACATTATTCATTGAATTCTTGAGTAATTTAATCATATATGTTTTTTTTTTAATTTTCGCACTTTGATGATTAAATTGCAAAGCTCAAAATAATATCCCTTAGGGGATTACATTTTGGTATCAGAGTAACTTAATCCTTTAGACTGTGGATGGTAAATGATAATATGAGCTGATAGTTTGTCTTATTTTACCTTGCCATGAGTTCTGCCTTACTTTGTTACTAGATATAGAGCTTGATCAACTCAATATGTGGTGCAAAATAGGTGGAGGATATAATGGGAAGAGGAAGACCACCTAGGAACCCACATACTCCTGAAATGACAGCCATGGAGATGATGGCTAATGTCATAAAGGGAGTAAACTATAGTAACCAACAACCTCATTAACCAGGTGTTCAGGGTATCTCTAGAAGGCTCCATAGAGGCCAACAATCAAGGGAACAAGGTTTAGAATGTCGAATTCTCTAAATTTTAGAAGAATCGCCCATCATCCTTTAAAGGAGAGTATGACCCATCAATAGCTTAATCTTGGCTCCAAGAGATGAAGAATATCTTTGAGGTGATGCCTTGCACGGAAGAGCATAAAGTTACCTAAGCCACCTTTATGTTAAAGGATGAAGCAAATAATTGGTAGCGATGTGCAAAGGAGGGGATGTTGAACTGAGAGACTCCTATTACCTGGGAGAACTTCAAGGTCAGGTTCTTGGATAAGCATTTTCTTTATAGCATATTCTATTGAATATCTCTATTCCTTTTAAGGATAGTATTTCTATTTCTCATATTTGTGTAGTTGACTAAAGGGCTGCCATGACTAGCTTAAGGAGTAAGTGTTGTACCCTTTTCCCTTTTTGACATATTTTGTATATGTATATACATAAATTCACAAGGTTTATGTACACACACACTACACTTCTCCCTCCTTTGAGAAACCTTTTATCTATTTAGACTAGTGGTATATTTTATGACTTGAGATACAAGTTGTTGACCTAGATACATTTGACGACAATTGTATGTATTTATTTCTATTTCATGCATGTTATGTAGGTTCATGTATGTTCGCATCTTCTGCTACACAAATTTATTATCGTATCACAAAAAATTTATTCTTATTTTCATAAACTAATTAAATAAGAATTTTAAATGAATTAAAATAAGAAGTAGTAAACCTTAATAGCACAGAGGGGTGTTACATTAATCATTCCCAAGCCCCAAAAATAAACGCCACTTGATCTGGAATCATCAACAATTTATTTACTCTAACACCACTATCTCTTCAATATGAAAATGAAAGCCTATAATGACACAATTAGATTTCTCTGCCTGCTCTAACCACAATTTATTCTGTTGGTGTTTTGTTGTTTTGGGTTTCTTTGATCAACATTGGTATTTAATACAAAGTGTTTTACTTTTTTATTTCCCCTTTTATTGCTTTCTCTTACTCTTGAGTTATTTTCCAAATGGCAACTTTGAATTTGTGAACAAACTAATCATTATTCATTGAAGTTGCCAAGTTTAAGTCCATGAGTTTCTGGTTTCCCCCATAATTCATCTCTGGCTCTAATTTTCATATTCATCATCCCTCTATGGAAATTTTTGTTAATTTATTAAATTCTCTTGATTATGCAGTTATTATAACCCTTTAGCGATGTACTTTTGTTGTTTTGAATGGAATCAATTGTTGTAGCAATAAGCATGGAAGTTTATATTTTTGTGTGTTACATGTAGTTTCCAAGTTGATCATAATATTGTGCCATTATGGTTTGGTATCAATCATGGTTTAAGTTTGGTTATGGTTATCATTGCACAATTTTCTGTTCCTAAATAGTATACCTACAATTACCAACCTACTTAAACTTTCATCCTATACTTCCTACTTAAATTGTTTTTTTACTCATCCGCTACCCTAAATTCTAGTTGACTAGTGATTAGTGATCATTGTTGAATCCATAAGCACAAGTTCAATAATGTCAATATCCTGTTTGTTGTACAAGAAAAGAAAGCACCCAAGTGTAATTTTAGTTTGCACTTCGAGTTTCACATTAAAGTTCATATTTGCATCTGTAAAAGTCATTACATTTAGGGATTTTGTCATTTTATGGGTGTGGGTGTGTACTATATGGCTTGTGCTTGCTGGGCTTAGGAAAGTTGTCTTCATACTGTAAGACATGATAATGAAACATGGGGCTTTGCCACAGAAGAAGAGTTTGAGCCTATCCTTTTCCTTTGTCACTGTATTTTAACTATGTATGAAGATGATATTTGACACCCTCTTTGGAAACCTTTCGGTGGCTATGGAATTAACTGTCATTGGTTAAACATATAAAGATACACAAAGGAGCGCACCACCCTATATACTGTACGTATCTTGATCATGATCATTCTGATATAGTTATTGCCATTAGGGGACTAAAGTTGGCAAAGGAAAGTGACTATGCAGTACTGTTGGGTAATAGATTAGGGAAATGAAGTTTGATTGGGGGTATGTTCACAATGGGATGCTAAAGGCTATTGGATGAGTTATGGATGTTAAATGTGAAATTTTGTGGGAATTGGTAGAGAAGTATCCAAACTATTCTCTGACTTTTCCTAGACTTTCCCTTCGGGTACACACATATTATAAGACATTGTTCAATTAACTTGTGTGTTGAGAACATGTTATATCATGTATCATTGTGTGGCAAGACTTTGAAATATTTTTGAAAATATTTAAAGGAAGAGGGTCAGGTGTTATGCTATTACACACTAAATTTGGAAATCAGACATGCAGATGTCATCAATTTTATGGTGCTTTAGTTAAGTTATTAGAATCTTTTATGTGTAGTTGAAGAATCTTTGGCATCCTTTTGAACATTTTTACATGCAGTAGATTATGATAATGGTAAAATTAAAGCATTTAGTGATGTTAAAGGTAGTTTGCTTTAATATGCCTTCCATCGATATTTATTTTTACATTGTGTACAAATAGGAACATCATTGGTAAAGTAAACCTAAATTTTGAATATTGTGGAATATGGATTGTAGTCCTGAACTACCCCCACCCTCACATATACTTGAATTAATGTAAAGGAATAAAAAATGATGAATTATGAATATGGAGCTCCACAACCTTAAAATACAAGCTATAATTTTTATTTAGTTTGCTGCCTAAGGAGAATTTGTTGTCATAGGTACTGTTTATGGATATTTGTGCATAGAGCTACAAATTTTCTAAATTCTAAATAATTGTACCATTAATGTATGTGGTGAAAAAGGTGCACAATTGGAAGATAATATAAAATTTTGCCCAGTAGCTATTGAGCTTAAGCTGCATTACTTACTACTTCTCGTCTCATACTTCATTACTTCCTTGTCTTAATTCACGCTAAATCTTCTAGTTTGAAAACGTGTTAATATGGTCACATAAAAAAAGATGTTTATATTTTTCTATGCAGAATAGGAAGGTTTCTCCTAGTTGTGAGGATGATAGTGCCAGTAGATGAAAATTTTGAGCATATAATGCTCCCTTATTATGCTACATTTGATCATGCCATGATTTGGATAGAGAAAGAAGCTGAGAAGGCTTTAAATGTTAGTTTGTCAGTCCCGTAATTTTTTTACTACTTTATTTGCTAGAGTAAATACCAATCATCTTAAGATTGAAATGGTTAGAAAGCATAGAGTAACATGAATTTTGAGAAAGCTATTAGACTCCCATTTTTTCAACTTGAAAGTAATGACGATTTTTATGCCTTTGCAACATGCCAACTTCTCCCTCATGTAGCAAGAATTAGAAAAAAGAAGTAGAAGAAAAAGAAGAAGAAGCATTTAACATTGTCTCTAATACAAATTTGAGCTTCTTGTTGGCATGTGTAAGTAATCGATCACATCCAATCCAAAATAGGAGATTGTCATTAATGGGTCACTAACGAGCTACCTAAGTAAACTTTGACACTACATCAAACTAAAACCTTAAATCTTTAGGTATGAAGGTCTTTTTCACTTATATCTTATCAACTTGTCCATTCTTATTCAATATGGAACCTTTTTACTATGTTTTGATAATCAATGATTGGACCAAAAAACTAGTAAATTGGTCTAGTACTCGATCCAAATAAATAACAGAATCAGTCTTAAGAACAACTGATTAAAAATAGGTAAAATTGGCAAAAACTAGTTCATAGTGAGATTAATAAAGAATGCTTAATACGACATATTTTTTAATTTTGTTCTTCTTAAAGTTGGAACAACATGAAGGTCATAGGGTTGAGGGTTGTAACACCCATTCATATTAAATATAATTCATATTAATTTAGTTATTAAGTTTAAGTAGATGAAAATGAGGGTAAAAATTTTTCACTTTTATAATAGAAAATTTCCAAACTTAATAGAATTTGGAAATGGTAATAAAAGATGAAAAATAAGACTATATATATATATATATACATGTATGTATGTATGTCATAAAACTGTACATCATGATTTGGTAATATATAACAGTCATAAAATACAAAAGACTAAAAGTACATAAAAAAAGATCCTATACAGAGCAGTGTCAATCTACCTTATTCCTTATACAAAAAAAAAATACTATAATATAAGTCTTCAAATCCTCGCCTGTTGAAGTATCCTCTGACTCGTACTTAGCATCATGGGGCGTTAATGTCGTCGTCAACAATCATTATCAATCATACATAGAAGAAAAATTATGGATTGAAGTGTTTGATTCTAAAATCACTTTTACATATATGGTAAGAAGTCTATCATAAAATAAAGATAAAACACAGCTGATAATAGAAGGGAACATAGGGTTCATTCTAAGTTGTATCAGACTACCTTTGACTAGATATGGATCCATACTCCCTATTAATGGGTAATAGTTCTCAACAAAACCAGAAAATGACTGAAAGTACATATACCTCATCAACATCATCAGATGGTACAATCCTTATCATCATTGAAGAAAATAACATTCACGATATCTATTTATAGAGGTATACTCTTAAACCAATTCTGGAATGCTAAGTAGTTGTCAAGGTTATCAAGCTTGGCTAGGTGAATATCCTAGCTTGAAGGCGCTACCCTAGCCATTAGGACCTCTGCCTTTCATTCCTCAGCATACAAAACTGTAACTTCCTTAGCAGGGTGCCATGCCATAGCATATCACTCACTTTACATTACTCACTAATTTATCACTTCCTAGATTCTCAAATAGAGGTTTCCCTGGTCTCATTTAATTTGAGCACCAATACAATCAACATTTCTGCCTTATTGTAGAAAGTGCACAATACCAAAATTTTAACAGAATAATGACGTAGTAATTATAACTTAATTACTAAAATTTTGCAAAATAACAACTAAATAAATACATTTTGATTTTTTAAATTTGAGCAGAGTAACAGCTTAGCAAGTATAATTTAATAATTTAAATTTGAGCAGGGTAACAACTTAGTAATTATAATTTAATAATTTAAACTTAAGTAGAGTAATAACTTAGTAATTATAATTTAATAGTTTAAATTTAAGCAGAGTAACAACTTAGCAAAAATTAAAGTTTAACATTAAACAGTATAACAACAATAATAATAATAATAATAAAACTTAAGTCTAAATGGGTTTAGGGAATGTGAACACCCAATTTTATCCGGGTAATTGTAGTTTTTTATATTTCAAAAAAAATAAAAAAAATTAATTAATTAAAAAGTGAAAAATAATAATTGAGTTAAGTATGTTTATCTTTTATTCTTATTGGGCTGGAGGTGTCCTGGTCCGTAACTAACTAAATATTGAATTTTTGTTAAATTAAAAAGTTTTAAGCCCATGTCCATACATATTCATTCATAATGATACTTTAAGAGTTCATCATCATTATAGAAAATAAATACAAAATAAAGAATAATAATAACAAAGGAAGAGAAGAGTCAGGAAAGAATATTAATAATAAAACGGTTACAAAACTCATTAAAAATGGGGTCATAAATAGAGAAAAGAAAATAAAGGGTTGAAAAAAAAAACTGTTAAGATTTGTATTGAATGTTGGCTTATAAATAGAGATATAGGGAGACTACTCGGGGGGGAGGTCACAAAGAGAAAGGGAGAAATGCTTTAAGGAAAAGAAGATCATGAAAAAGAGGAAGGAGGAGAAAGAAGAGAGGAGACGAATACTACACTGAGGGAGAGGAAGCTGAAAAACGTGAGGAAAGGTCTAGAGACTGGGAACAAGTGAAAAGCTGAAAAATAGATAGAAGAGGCGACGCATTCAAACAAATTAGAGGAGAGGCCACTGTTTTCACTTTGTTCATACTGTCATTCTCGCATCACTACTTATCACTCTCTTCATTAGCTAACTTGAGGGTATCCTCCTCTATTCCTACTTGTTCTGATATATCTTATTACTGGTTCATTTCATTGTTGTAATCATAGATCTATTTGATTGAAATATTGTTATCCTATTATCTGTTAGTTGAATGCTTTGTTCTGTCTGAATGTTATGCTCTGATTTCTTTTATATTCACTACACTCGTTGCAAAATTCTTACACTAATACATGCATTTAGTTTCGCATAGCAATACTTCCTTAATATTGAATGTCTTCTTCACTTATATACGCAACAACAGGCACCATACAGAGATATACAATTTCATATAAACTCATAATCATGTTTTCATTCAAAACTTTGGAAAATAAGTTCTGAATGCACGGACAACTATAAATCAAAAGCAATAAATGAAATAATAAGTAACATAGCGTTCAGATTCATTGCTTCCGTGATGTGAAATGGAGCCGACGTTCTTCACGCTTTCTTTCACTTCTCGTCACCTCCGAGAAACAGATCCGTAATTTCACCATTTCTGCCAACCCTCGCGCCCTTACTTCATTGCCGCCATGGACCACCGCATCGATACCAGAGAACGATACATCCGCTACCATGGGCCCACGACTCAAAACCATCAAAGCCGTTGATCCCTACAACGACACCGCGTCGCCGCAACGTGGTTCGCCGCCAACCGTCTGCACCACTATATCGTCGGTCTGTTCCGCACACGCCTTAGTCGAAGTCACCGTCTTCACTCCTCATCCGCTGCAGCTCACGTTTGGGGGTAGCAAAAATGTTGCTGCGCCAGGATGTACCCCTTTCGGATTATTTCTTTTGGATAGTGGGCTTGGCCCATCGGCTTTCTTTCTATTTTCGTTTGTTTTATTGATATGTGGATATTAGAATAAGTCTTGTATGTTTTACTGCTGCTGAATCTTATTCACTAAAATGTAAAATAAAATCCAAGTAGCATAGTCGGTTGCTTGGTTAATATAAATGCTTGTTCACGTAAGGAGTATAATGTTAGGTATAATAATAATAATAATAATAATAATAATAACGAGTTTGGATGTTTAAACTAGGATTCGTAGGTTACGTTTTTTATATAATACTTTTGATTTCTTTTTATAATAAATATAATTAGCTTTCTTTAATGAATAAATGACTAGATAAATAAGTAAAGTAATTTGTAAATAATTAAACTTAATAATAGCCACTTAGGATGCATTTCCTATTTGGACATTATTAAATTTCTTTTATGTTAATGATAATTATTTAAGATGCACTTCTTATTTGGTTATCATTCTTTTTTCTTTTTTTTAAATATATAAACAATGATAATAATAATAATAATAATAATAATAATAATAATAATAATAAAATGTATTTTAACAAAGGTTATATTGATAATCACTTTGAATGCACTTCCTATTTAGGTATTGCAAGAACCTTAAAAGGTGTATTGATAACCATTTTGGATGTACTTCTTATTTGGTTATTGAGTAAGCCTTTTAAAAATATTAAAAATATAAAATAAAAATATATAAAAAAGAAACAATCAACCAACAAGACATTTTTCTACCTAAAGAACTACGTGAGTCTGATTTCCTCATTGCACCGAAGGATACGTAGGAGCAGGAGTCCACTCTTGTCGATCTCAAAAACAATAAAAATAAAATAGTACTAATAATAATCTTTTTTTTTATAAATTTCAAATGAAAATAAATAATAAAATAAAAAAATAGGATTAATGATTTTATAAGCAAGAGGAGAAGACAATTAATATTTTCACACATTAAGTTAAAAGGTAACCGTTTTTATAACGGACGTCATAGGGTGCTAACACCTTCCCTATGCGTAACCGACTTCTGAATCCAATCTTTGGTTCAAGACCATCTTTTTAGGGTTTTTCCATGTTTTCCCTTAAGAAATTATGGTGGCGACTCCTTTGTTTTTAATACCATTTTCTCCATTTCGTCGTGACCCTGGTTGCGACAGGGAAAAACCCATTCTACCAACATGCAAAGTGACAATAATTTAAAACTAACCCCACACCCCCATTACCCCTAAGGTGGTTGATGAAAAGAATGGAATTGTTGGTGCAAAGCTCTTAGGAAGAGAACTTTACTAGTTGTTGCAAAACTATTGAAATTTTATTATAAAACCAAAATAAAAGAATTTTTTTCTAGAGAGAGAAGATCTCTAATAATTTGGCTAGCTTGAAAGAGGAAAAGGGGTTGAAAAATGGTCCAAAACTATGTTATTTATAGAGGAAGGAGCTTAAGTGTCCACTTGCTTACATAAGTCATTATGTCATAATTCTTATTTTTATTTAATTTTAATTGGATTTTAGGGAAACATACACCAAGTTAGAGTGATGAATCAGCTATTCTTAGAGCTTGGATGTGGCCCCCTTTGCTGTCCAGCTTTATCTATGTCAATTTTACCTGTAAGTAAATTAGCCGGTAACGATAAAATTATCTAAACTTGAAAAATTAGCTTTTAATATCAATATAATGTATTTTAATGAAAAATGATCATATACAATATTTTTCATCAAATATAAATTTCTAATAATTAATGTTAATTTTTATTAATTTATTTCAAATTTTATCTATTTATTTTGTATTTTTAAGCTAAAAAATTCATAATAATTCAATTTTAATTCAATAAATATCAAAAAGTTTTTAAAATTCTAAAATTAAATATTTTACCTATAAATGAATTGAGATTATCATTTTCACTATTTCTAGATGTCAAATCAATACTTGCTAAGCTTATTAAATACCTAAAGATATTTTGGTCATTTTGCACAGGAATTCTAGAAAATTTTTAAAAACAAAATTAAATTATATTTTAATACATATGACATGATTTCAAGCTTAAATTGACATTTTAATGTCAATTCAATATTTTTCTCATGTTAGCCCTTAATGTTGAGAAATAAGGACAAAATCGTTATTTTCTAAATTCTCTGGGCTTCGGCTCAAAAAAATTATTAAAAATTACAATTAAATAACTCTTAAATTTCTGAGCATAACGGTGGCGATCAGAATTTTGAAATTCCTTCCCGATTTTTCAGAATTAAATCGTCAAATATTAAAAAAATAGTTGAAAAATTGAAATAAAGGTGTTAGACTTTTTATTATTTTTCTTTCAAAATAAATTTTTTATAATGAAATGTACTTAGTATAAAATTTTTAAGATATCTCAATATACTTAGTCTGGTTGGTTCTCACAGTCAACTAGAGATATTTTTGTCATTTCACAAAAAATATCTCAATAAATTTCTAAAACTATTATTAATTATTCTAAGTATATTGATGACTTAAAAATAATTTTTAAACATTTCTAACTATTTTTGTCTATTAATTTTGTTATCTAATGAAATAATCATTTTACCAATTTTTGGGCTCCATTCCCCTAAAAAAAATATAAACTAAGTATTGCTTACTAATATGAATGTAACTGTAAGGATTAAATTTTTTAAGATTCTCATATGATTCTCCAAAAATAATTACAGAATAATTAAGAAAAATAGTTTAATAGGCAAAAGTAAGAGTGTTACAAGGGTCACTTTGATATAGTTGGCCAAGGTCGATGGAAGCTGTGGTGTCATGGTTATCACCTGTAAACACTTTGACGCTGAAGTTAGTGTAGGTTTATCAATGATTTAAGGTTTTGGGGTGGATTAAACATACCTCTACTTTTGTTATGTGTGGAAATAATAAATATATAGTGGGAGATATATTATGTAGAAAGATGGTTGACCAGGGGCTTTGTCAACTTTATTTTACATGCACACTATTTTTAAGAGAAATTATCAAGTGGTTTGGAACTATTATGGTTCTAGTTAATCTCCACATGACATGTAACCAAGTGTTATTAATTTTTTCTCATAAATTAAAAAACAACAAACATGTCATATATTGATTGGTTGGGACCATAGACACATGGTAGTCCGAGGACTACCTAATATTTTCTCCTATTTTTAGAGCAATCTGAACAAAAGGAAAGACGAGTGTGGCACATTGTTAGGAGGGCTAAAAAAAAGTCTTGTATTGTGTGACAACTAGTCTTTTCTTGCCTTTTTAGGTGTTTGTTCAGGTCGACATTTGAGGTGCAAGGTGAGATGCATGACCGAGGTATGTCCATAATGGGTCTTAGGTGTTGGGCTTCACTGAGTGGGTCAAATATGTGGGCTTTAGTGGGCACGAGCTAGGCCTGAATTTTTTTGTTCTAGACGTGGACTTATCATTATTAAACGTTATTGTGTATTGTTGAAATCTAGGCTTAATTATTATGATATTTTGATTTGGATTTTTGTGTATATTTTAAACATTAAGAATCTATAAAATATTATTTTAGGTTTAGTTTTTAATGTTATAAAATTATGATATTATGCTTTTTAATATTATTTTATATATTTTTAATTATTATTATTATTATTATTATTATTATTATTAAAATCACTTGAAGTTTTCAACCATGATTTATTTTAAGTATAACATTGAATCAGTATGTTTGTCGATTCAATGACAGTGCTTCTTTACTCACTCTTGCCGCTTTAATGTATATATAAGCATATTCAGAATACCTTTCCTTTCTCCTTAATGAACTATCGTTAGCCTTTACCATTTGGTTTCTGCCAACTCCATTTGATGAAGAGGGGAGAAGACAATACCATGGAAACACCCGCAAAGCAAATCATGCAAGGGCAGAAAACATTATCTAGACAAAATCATGAATACAAAGCACTAAGCAGAATTACAAAGGACTAGAACAATAGATGTTCCACATGCTTATACACCCCACCATCATAATAATGAACTTTTGATGAGAAGGGAGAGGAGAGTTCAATAAGATCACACGAGACCCAATGTAAAATTCATGATATAAATTTTTTATTTTTGGATACATAAAAATTTGGGTGGGGGGGGGGGGGGGGGGGGATAACGCCTCAGTCCAAAGCAGGAAAAGCTTCTGAGGTTAAAGAGCGCTTACAAAGATACTTACGTTTACCTCACCTTAAGCAAATGAGTGGAAGCTCGAACCTACAACCTGTCAAATGTGAAATCCTGTCTTATTCCACTCGATCAGTCCCTTGGGATAATGGTATAAATTAATTTAAACACATATCTTAATTAAATTTAACAATTTAGAATTAATTCTATCGAACTTGCTTGTCCAAATGAATTTCTCTAAACTTTAAAATAAATATAAACTAAAAGTTAGTTTGCCCAAGGATGATTAACTAATTTTAATGTCAAATCAAATGCTCACACGTTTCTCACTCATGGTGCTATACCGACTCGACTGTTAGGGCTTACGTATCTAACACAATTAACAATCAATCCAAAGAAAAAACCTTCGGTTGATACTTCATACTTAATATTTACTTGATTTTTAGGTAGTCATTTATTATAAATTATAATATATATTTTAGAAAGTGAAAATTTTTTCACTATTTTAATTATACACTTGTAATATTATTTATTTTTATTTTTTTAATGTGTATTTTTTTCATAATAAGTTAAAAAACATTCTATCAATTATCTTAAACTACTTTTATTTTATCTTTTTAATTTACCTTTTTTTTATTTATATCTTTATCGTTAGAGATCCTACATCGACACTAGTAATATAGCCAAAATAATGTCTATGAGTGAGAAACAATTCTCACTACTTAGCTAGCGTTTTTTTTTTTTTTAAATGTTGGCAATTCTACATTAACTAGTGATACAACATAGTTTGATAAATTATATTCTGACATATATTAAATTAAATATATTAAATAAATATATTTTGATAAATATATTTATTTATCATGAATTTTAATTGTAATATAATTTATATATTCAAAAATATTTATTAACTATAAATTTTAATTATATAAAAATAAACATTTATCTTGCGAAACACAAGCTAAGAAGCTGGTTTAAGACATGTCAAAATATAATTTATTATCTATCATAAGTATATTTTTAACATAATTTACATAATTTAATGCTTGTAACATATTAAATTAAGAGTAAATTTAATTTATTTTTTAAAAATATTTAAATTAAATTATTTATCATCTAATTTTAAAACTATATTTTAATTTTTTTAATTGATACTTATATTTTGATTCTTTTTTTTTTGTAAATATTTTTTAATTTCTTTATCTATTGCTAGGATTTTAGATTATTTTTGAATCTTTACTTTTAATTAGTATTTTAATCTATGCAATACATATGATAAATGTTTATTTTATATAACTAAAATTTATAATAAGTAAATACTTTTGAATATACCAATTATATGATAATTAAAATTTGTAATAAATAAATATTTTCAAAATATAAATCATATTTTAGATTTATGATAGACAATTTATATAGTGATATAATGTTATTTTTAACTATTGATAAAATTTTTAAAAAATATTGAAATTTAATTTAGAAATAAAGATGAAAATAATGAATTGAAAGAGATAAAGGTTAAAAAAAAACTAATCAAAACACTCTCGTTAAAGAAAAATTCCTAAAAATGATATCGTTAAATAATAGTTTCTAAAAATACCACACACATAAACGCAAACACAAATATAAATTATATTATAATTACAATTTATATTAACAAAATATCTTTGAATATATAAAATATATTTTAGATTTATAATAAATAATTTAAATTGTGATATAACATTACTTTTAATTATTGACAATTTTTTAAAACAATACTAAAATTCAATTTAGAGACAGAGATAAAAGAAAGTAAATTTACAGAAATAGACAATTAAGAAGATCAAATATAGAAATTAAAAATAAAAAGAGAGGAGTTTGACAAAGAATTTTTTTTAACTAGTTGTAAAGATAATGTTTGAAATGCATATTTAAAAGAAAGAAGGGAGAGAATATCAAGACTCTCAAATTGAGAGTGAGGTTTTAATAATTTATAAAATCATCTCTATACATAAATTAAAACAACTATTTTGAATAATGACGTCTTTAGGAATTGTTCTTCAACAATAATGTTTTTAAATTTTCTTTTTCAACCAGAACAATTTTAGGAATTTTTCTTAACTTCATATCTTTTCCAATCTATCATTTTTATCTTTATTTCTAAATTGAATTTTAATATATTTTTTTAAAAAAATTATCAATAGTTAAAGATAACCTTGTATCACACTATAAATTGTTTATAATAAATCTAAAACATAATTTATATGTTGAAAAATATTTATTTACTATGAATTTTAATTATAATATAATTTACATATTTAAAAACATTTATTTAATATGAAATTTAATTATGTAAAATAAACATTTATCCTATATATTGCACAAGCTAAAATACTAATAGAAGTAAATTTTTAAGAATGAAATAAAATTTTAAACATAATTTTAAAGTCAATATTATAAACATTTAAAATTCCATTCTATTTTTCAAAATTTTATAATAAATAATAAGATATTTGAATCAGCTATGGATAATTCTAAAAGTTATACAAAAATGTTCTTGAAAATTAATGCATAAATGTTTATCTTTGTTTTAGGAAAATAAACTAAGGTTTATTTACACTGTAAGTTGAATAAAAAGGTTTACATACACATACTTATCATTTTAAAAAGGTTAAATTAATCAACAGGTTCCTAAAGTATTTAGAAAATTTTAATTAAGTCTCTAAACTAAAAAAATTATAATTAAGTTATTGATTTTGTCAATTTTTTTTAATTGAATTTCTAATGCTAGTTTATGGCGGTTTGAAATAGAAAATGATAATTTATGGCAGTTTTAAAAACTTTAAGGAGTCAATTACAAAAATTTTATAAGATCAAGAACCTAATTATATTTTTTATGTTTGGAGACCTAATTAAAAAATTTTAAATAGTTTAAGGATCTATTAATTAATTTAACCTTTTAAAAAAATATTTTTAAAATCTAGAGGAATAACAGAATATTTTAAAAAATAAAGTGGATAATTTATCCAAATGTAATTTTTAAATATTTAACTACTCAGCTGGTGTGCACTGAGCAATCTCTCGTTAATTTATATAAGCGAAGAGTAAAATATATCTTTAAATTAAAAATAATAATATATCTTTTTCATAATATTCTCTTAATAATTTTTCTAATACTTTAACAAAATATTAATAAAAAATACATTTAATATTTTAAAATATAAATATATTTTTTTCAAAAGGATATAAAAAATATTTATTTAATAACTAAAAATATTCCAAAAAGCTATAAGTAGATTTAAATTAAATATTTATGTCGTATTTAATCAAAATTTTCTCATCTAATTCATCCCTCTTCTCTACCGACGTTATCTCACACGTCAACTATCATCTTCTTTCTTCCTCCTTTGAAGTTTGAATCGAACCTTCCACTCACCGCTTCAAACCTCATCCCAACCTTAACATAACGTATTCAATTCAAAATCATATAACCAAATAACCATACCCATAATAATTTTATAACTTTAGTCAAATTCTTGCTTCCGTACTAAGGAAAATAAAAAGAAAAACATCTTTTTTTCTCCTCTCTCTTTTTTATTTTTTAAATAAAAAATTTTCTAACCATAGTCAAATCCCCCCTTCCATATTCAACTTTCATATTAGGAAAATGGAAACCCAAAAAGAAATACTTTTATTCTCATTTTTTACTTTTTAAAATTTTTTTAATTGTTTTGCTTAGCTATTAATTTCTTCACCACATATCCTTATCCTTTTTCCTGAGTCACTGAGTCAGATATTCCTCATTCCTCGTTTAGCGGATCCCATTCACGTTGTTTTTAATAAAATAATGATTAAATCCATATTGGCCCTGAGACCCACAAAGCTTTACTGGAGCCATCCTTTGAATGGTTGCTATTTGAATAAAAACTAAAAGTGAAAAAAAGAAAGTAGCTTTTTTTAATATTTTATTCCCATTACCTGTGTTTTTTTTTAATATATATATATATATATGTGTGTATTTTTTAATGGGGTGTGTCAGAGTCTGTTTCCTATGATTCTGTTTCTGGGTCTATAGATCAGACTGAATCCAAGTGTTTGGGGTGGTGTAGAATTCAGAGCAGTTGGTGTCCAGAGGAAGAGGAGTAATAGGAGAGAGGTGATAAAGATATCAAATATGGGGCTACCAGGTATTGATGGTAAATTGCAGAAGATTTTGGATGCTAAGATGGATGAAGTGGAAGCTAGAAGGCGTGCACGTGAGGCCTTCAAGGATATTCAACTTGGGATTGATCATATATTGTTTAAGGTTTGGCTTGTCCCTGGTTTTGTTTCTTTTCTTTTGGTGTTGTATGTTGTGGAATTGATGAAATGAATCTAAATAATCTACCCTTTTTTTTTTTAATTTGTTTGGTTTTGTCTTGCGACTAAATTTTTATTGTTTTTGATTCTGGGGGGAACTGCATCCGGCTGATATGTTGGCAAAAGAGTTGGTTTTGGCCTTTTTTTTTTTTCTTTTTTCTCTTTCTTTAATGCTGAGGATATTAATTGGTAAAGTACGGGGTTGTTGAAACCTGGTTCAACGTGGTTACGTGGATTTGAAACATTGACTTTGAGGTTTGTAGTTGGCAAATCCGTTGGAAAGAGGGAGAGAGTCTGTTCTGTTTAATCACGTTTTTGGTAAAGTCCCCCCGGGGGTTGTTCTGTTGTAGACTGGTAGCCATTAAATGTAACTTAAACAAGTCCTCAAAATAATTTGAGTCTAATTTTTAAATCTTTCCAACAAAATTAACTTCAGACTAAGTTAGGTTATTGACATCAAGTCTAATTTTTAAAACTTAAATCCCGACAAAATTAACTTTAAATCAATCTGGATTACCAACACGTTAGTTGTCGTCTATCTGAGTGTCACTAGGCTCAGAGCCCTTAAACAAGGTCGTTGGTTCGAGTCTTGTAGATAGAAAAAATGCTATTAGGAGAGGAGACTCTATTAAAAGTGATCAATCAAGTTTTTTGGCAAAGATTAGTTACCAACAAAATTGGTAACTATTTCGCACCTATAATATGATTATTAAAAAAAATTGATCCGGATTGGTGAGATGGAATAAATCATGCACACTCCTTTTGGTTTTTTCTTATTGGTAAGGAGGGTGGATGGGGGGAGGGGCTTGTTCTGTTCTAGCTATTAAATGTAGCCGAGTTGCAACTTCTTTACTTAAATGCAACGGGGTCAGTCATCGATACAAATATAAAATAAGAGGAGAAATGTTGGGTAGGCACTCTTTTAAATACTTTTTAGCGTATTATTATTTGACTGTGTTCATAGTTACTGAATAATTTTTCAAAAAAAGGTCGATTTATAGAGTAATTCTTGCACAAATATAGTGCTTATATACTCAATTAATCAAAAGTTTAAGATATATTAAAATAATAATTGGAGCAATTCTTACATGAGCACAGTGAGGGCAGTGCTGAAGCTATCTTAATATTTTTCTAAGTTTTTGATTGGTCGTGACTCGTGAGCATTGTTCTTGCCCAAAAATTGCTCCAATTTCTAGTGCAAATGTGAAACATGACCCAATAAAAATGTGTTGTAGAGAGACATTTCAAAAAGGCGTATTGAAGCATTCCTCTTTAATTTTACAAACTGCTCAACAATCTTAGGGACTCACGTTAATTAAGATATTTGAGTGAATTGCTTGGGTAGTTATTATTCCTTAAACATATTGGGTTCCTTGTTTTTTACTTTTATATTTTGGACTCTAGTATTGTGGCCTACTCATTCTTTCTTACTCAATTTGCATCACACACTATCATATGCAATGAGATTTGTACAGTTTTTCTCTCCATGCTATTTCAAATCCATCAATTTATAGACATTTCCATAGTCCTGGTTTTGGCATTAGCATTTTGGTGCAGGGATAATTTTTTTTTTTTTTTTTGGGGGTTATATGGGGCAGTGATTGTTTTATCTGATGTGCTATGTCACTTTATATTAGTAAATTTTATTTCCTTTAAATGTTAATACTTTTATGTTTTGCGGTTTTACAGACTCCATGTAATGGAATCCAAATTGAAGAGGTAAGTAAGAAGTTTAAGTCTAAAATGGTTTCATGCAATTTTTGTTTCTTCTGAGTAGTTACCTCAACAAGTTGTTGTCATCAATGCCAACTTGTCATTGTCCTATCTGCTATTGACATATGATGATCCCTTGAAGTGTGTGCTATGCAACAGTCATATGAGAAGAACTCAAAGGGCCTAGAAATATTCTGCAAAAGCTGGCTTCCTGCTAGGCCTAAAGCAGCAGTGTTTTACTGTCATGGTTATGGAGACACTTGCACATTTTTCTTTGAAGGCATGTAGCTGGTATTAAGAACCGGTAGCTATAAGTAACTAAATTCAGTTACTTTGAGGATTAGCAACTCAGTAGTGTCATGGAATTATTTGCAGGAATTGCTAGAAAGCTGGCATCATCTGGATATGCAGTTTTTGCCATGGATTATCCAGGATTTGGTCTTTCAGATGGTCTCCATTCCTATATTCCCAGTTTTGATGGACTTGTTGATGATGTCATTGAGCATTACACAAAAATCAAAGGTAATTATACTCCCATCAATCCCCTGTGTTGTGTCCTGGTGGTCTATGATTATGTTGACTTTGGACAGAGTTAAGGGATCTTGAACTAGTATTTGAAGTTTTCCTTCTGAAAGTAGTCTATAGTCTATATATGAAGTAATGCTCTATAATAGAAAACTGCATGGTGAATATCAGAAAAAATGAGAGTCAAAGGGTCATCTAGTCAAAGGAGGATAACAAGAATTAGACATCAAAGGGTTAAAGCAAAAATGTTTGAGTGCTTTCAGGTTCCGCCCCCCCCCCCCTTAAAAAAAAAAAAAAACTTGATAGCTTAAGGGAACATCTTTTTGGTTTTGAGGTTTGGGGGAGGGGGATGAATTCCCACCTGTTTGATAATAGATATTATTGAGCTTTATAAACTTCAATTCATCAGGTTGAAGTTTTTCAGCTCATTTTTATTCATATATCTTCTAATTTGGGCAGTAGCTAAAGTGCATCTGTCAAATAGATGTTCTGCAAATAGAATAACTGGGAATTATTGGTGAACACTTCTCATGATGAGTTGCAAAGCTATGAGTTGTGTTTCTGGTGAAGGAAATATCTCAGCTGTCACCTATGAGTGTCATTATGTGTTCAAGGAAAGGCATGTGCCTTAATGTTCTTCCTTGCCTGGAAAATAGAACTGTGGATTTAACATGGGAACATTGGAAGTACATTCTTTGCAAAATTGTAAATGTTACATCTATTTTCATTTTACATTGGAAACAAGTTAAACAACTTAATACCAAGGAATATTGATACCATTGTATTCATTCAAAAGATTTGGTTTATGTGGCAGAAAATCCAGTGTTCCAGTCTCTTCCTAGCTTCCTATTTGGACAGTCCATGGGTGGAGCTGTTGCATTAAAGATACACCTGAAACAACCTAAGGCGTGGGATGGTGCCAGTTCTTGTTGCACCTATGTGTAAAGTATTTTTCTTGAAACACAATCAATCATGTTTGGAGTTCTGATGGGCTTTGCTTTGATCTCCCTTTGACCTGAAAATCTGTGTAGATTGCAGATGACATGGTTCCACCAAAGTTGGTTACTAAGATCCTGATTGGTGTAGCCAGTGTTTTACCAAAACATAAGTTAGTTCCACAGAAGGATTTAGCTGAGGCAGCATTCAGAGAGATGAAGAAGAGGGAACAGGTTTGTATTTTGTAGTCCAACAGAATTTAATTTTTGGTCTGCTAATTCTTTTCATGCATTTCTTTTTTGTAATCTGTGTGTTAGTAAGAGATTGACGCTTCTCTAATGTCTCTGCAGACAGCTTACAATGTTATTGCTTACAAGGATAAACCGCGCTTGCGGAGTGCTGTAGAAATGCTTAAAACTACTCAAGAAATAGAACGGCGATTGAAAGAAGTATGTTCTGATCTTCTGGCTTATCTAAACTAGGTGGTTGGAGTTGGTGGGAATTTTGGTAAAGTCAATAGGTTCAAAAAGATCTTAAGTTTATGGAGGGAAAGATGCTAGTATAGGAATATAATTCATCTAAAACTAGTTCAATAGTTGAAACCAGTCCATATAAATTCTAAAACAAGAGCTACAAAACCCTTAAAACGTGTCTAGAGAAGACCCTTAAAATTTTCATGTGTTTAAGAATCGTTACTAAGTCATGGCTTGAGGTTACTGAGGAAATAGTGTTCCTTTTAAGACTACTTTTTAGCTCTGGCTTCTTAAGACACCACTCTACTGCATATATAAGGCATCTCTATTGATCTTCCTCTCTTAATTATAACATGCTTAAATTGATCTAAATTCATAGTTAAGAAGGCAACAAATATATTTGCATTCTTCTTACAACTCATCAATCTACTTTGAATAATTCATCTCACTGAGCTAACTGTAGTTCTTTACTTGTATCATTGTACTACTATGGCAGATGCTACTATCCTCAAATGTGAAGAACTTACTAAATTACTATACCATGCCCATACCCTATAGCTAACAACCCTAAAAATGGTATCATTCTCTGCATGGTAGTATATATCTTGGAGTTTTTATAGATGGTCACTGTAGAAACACTGCTTTTGGGTTTGAGTGTTCATTTTTAGAACTTATGTTTAAATCTGAAATTTCACTTTTTCTCCTGGAGTATATTATTTTAGTGTAATCAAATTTATTCATCTTCACATGTAATGGTTGTGATTACAGGTTTCTCTACCACTATTAATCCTTCATGGTGAAGCTGACACTGTGACCGATCCATCAGTGAGCAAGGCCTTGTATGAGAATGCAAGCTGTTCAGACAAGAAGCTTAAGCTTTATAAGGATGCCTACCATGCTCTTCTTGAGGGTGAGCCTGATGAAATAATAACTGAAGTTTTTGGTGACATCATTTCTTGGCTGGATGAGCACAGACTGAAACATAATCAATCTTCCTCTTTCATTTTTTGAAGATAAATTTCCTCTTGATACCGATTATTTTTGCTATCTCTTGATTCTAAAGAAGAATATTCATTCAGATTGTTTTCAGCAAAGGAAAATAGAAAGCAGCTATTGTTTCTATAAAAGTACCTAGAAGGCTTTGCATCTTTTATTAGTTACTTATGTAAATAACATATGATGTTTATATATTTACATAATAAACGCAAAAAAAAATAGTTGGAACACAAAATCAATGGCTCCTATGCCTGCTTTGGGGGAAGAGGTTGATTAAGGTTTAGCTAGGAAACTTTTTTGTTTGGCATGATGCAGGTGTGACTGCATGGTATGGCTTGTTCCTATCCATTCTATTATTGGATTATTGGATTATATTATATTCTAAAAAGCTTATATTAAAAAATTTAATTGACCAATATTTTTTACCAACAAAGGTTAGACGTGGGGCTAGTCAAGCCACCTCCACAAAAGGAGGATCAAATTTCAAACATTGAAATAAGCACTTGTGAGGAGGAAATCTTGGTAATTAACTGCAATAGTGGTGACAGATTCAGTTTCCAAGCTTGTATGCAGACTGCATCACACGAAGCAACTATGTGTTGGGAAACACGGTCAAGATGTGATAAACCACGTCAATCTACCCAAAAACGCAGAAGCTATAATTTTTAACTTCAAAAAGAACATGAAAAATCACATCAATAACTTGCAACCAAACATTGAGTAAAACATTTTGACCCATTTTGGCTGCGTCAGATTATATAACAACCAAGATTAAAACTGAAATTCAAATTCCTTATATCTTTGAATGCTTTACAAGTCATTTCAGTTAATTTATAATTTACTAAACTAATTCATAAACTTATTTGATTAAAATATAGGTGCGTCGTAAATAAACTTGTCTTACTTTTTATTTTAGCCTTTATAACTTGTAAATTATTATAATTTTTTTTTTCAATTTGACCTTCAATAATTTAATAAAATTTTTCATTTATTGCCTCTGTTATTAATTATATTATTTATTGTATAATAAAATTTCTTTCAATACTAAATTGTTTATTTTACGTTGTAATCAAATATTTAATCTTTAAATAAAAAATGATATGAATTCAAAAATCAAAATTATAATTACCTAAATTTATGCTTTTGTCTACTTAATTATATTTTTAGGTAATTATAATTTTGGGAAATTATTCGTCAAATTGAAGGAATATTACAAACTTATGTCGTTGCCACTATTAGGGCTGCTGTCAAATAAATCTAGCCAAATTCAATTTAGCACATAAATCTTAAACTGGTTCATTAATCATATCCAAATTTCTTGTATTATGCACATTGCTTGAACATATCTAGAATATTCTATTTAATAAAGATATTTTATTTAGAGATAAAAGCAACAATTATTTCATTTATTTTGACATTGAAACTAAATTTTGAAGATTGATAATTTGGGATAAATTTGAAAACAATCTTTGTAATTGGATTATATCAATATTAAATTACGGTAATATGCACAAATTTAATTTATCATGGAGACTTAAATTGATTCATTAATCATATCCAAATTTCTTGTAATATACACAATATAAATTGGGTATATCCAGAATATTCTATCTAATAAAGATATTTTATTTAGGGATAATAGAAAATATTTCATTTATTTTAATATTGAAAATAAAAATTTTAAAGATTGATAATTTGGGGTAAATTTAGAAACAATCTATATACGCAAATTAATGACGTCAATATTAAATTACTGTAAAAACCATATTTTATTTTTTATTAAACACACATCTTGTATATTTTTATTTTCAAACACATTTATCAAACCCTTCTCACACAAGCTTATGGTTATGTCAGAAAAAAACATCAAGTTCTTCCAACTACACTAATTGACTTTGCCACAAAGATCTCAGCAGTCTTGCAGAGCTGCACTATAAACTTTCTCCTTTATAACTTCTAAATAGAAGTTACACAGAACTAAAATGTTTTTTTTATCAAAATTTCAATGATCTTATAAAAATGTAAACTCCAACTGTGAACAATGATTCAAAATAAATATTAGACTTAATTACACTTTATGCCACCTAAATTTCATTATTTTGCGGATTTTTGTCACGTTTTTTTTTTCCTCTCATTATGTCATTATATTTTTGAAATTTTGCAAATTTTGCCCAATCATCAACTGTTTATTAAATAAAAATTTGTAGAATTGGACAAAATTCACAAGATTTCAAAAATAACGTGGCAAAATATAAGATAGAAAAAACACACAGCAAAATCTGTAAAGAAATAAAACTTGGGTGACACAAATTGCAATTAAGCCTAAATATTATAATACAGCATAGAAAATACTCTGAAACTATATATAAAACCAAACTCTGCACAAATTCCTATCAACATGAAACCCAAGTTTCCTTCAAAAAGCACTTTCAAGCAAATAAATGTCTAAAACTAACATATAGTTAAAAAAACCCTACATAATAAACTAAATAATAATAGCATCAATATCCAAGCTCATTCAAAGTTAGCCATTCAGAAACGCATACTATAGTAATCTGTTTGAAATTCATCCAGTGGTGTTGGCAAGGCATGCAAAGATCCTCCTCCTTGCTGCTCATTCTGAGATTGAACATGCATATTCTGCCAGACAGATTCATCAGGTTGACTGGCCCAACCCACAAGATCACCACCTAGTTGATTAGGCCAATCAATAGGTGCATTAATCCAGTCCTCAAAGTCACCAAGTTGATTATCCCAGTCCATAGACTCACCAAGTTGATTAGTTGTATCTAGTGGCACATCAACTTGATTAGTTAAATCTGCCATCTCAATCTTCTCATTAAGTGGCTTGGAAGCTTCAAGTGTGAGTTGGCTTTGAGAGATGTTTTGCAAGTAACTGAGTTGGCTTGGTTGTGAGGAGATGGCATTAGCACTTTCCTGAGCCATGTTTGGCACAAAACTAAAGTAAGCATCACTTTGTTGCATGTTTCTCAACATGTTAATTCCATAATTACTAGCTCCATCAACCTGATTTATTGAATTTGTAAAATACACCCTCCCATTAAGTGGCTCCATAGGAGTAGGGACGATTTGGCTTGGATGGGAGGAGGAAGCACTTGCCTGAGCCATGTTTTGCATGAAACTAGAATTGGCTTCACTTTGATGCTTGTTTTTCAACTTGTTAATTCTATGATCACAAACTCTAATCTTAGCATCCACCTGAGCAATGAAGGCCCTCATTTGCACCTCTTCCATTTTTGTGATACTTGGATCCCAAGTTGGATACTTGATGCTGGTGCTTTGTTTATCAACTTTGGTAATCTCAGCTTCAACCATGTTCTTCCTATTATCAAAAAAGTCTTGAAGATCAAATGTCTTGGGAGGTCTCTCATTCTTTTGACGCTCATACTTTTCAATGATGGAGCGTACCACTAGGGGGTCTTGGGGCCAAGTCACTGGTCCAACATCACCATTGCCATCATCATACACAATCAAGCAGGCTTCAACTCCACACATGGTGCAAAATTCAGTGACTTTTTTAATTAGCCCTTTCCTTCTCTGCATGAAAGTTGTCCTGCGAGATCTCTCATTTGAGATATGTTTCAATTTTATTCTTGCACGACCCATTTTCTACAAAACAGCAACATACATACAAAAATATTGTCAATTAAGATAGAACTTGGTCTATAATAATATATAACCAGATAAACAACACAAGAATTTAATAATAATGACAACATCAACAAGTATTAATCCTTCTTGCTGGAATATATATAAAAAAGAAAATATAAATTTTAAAACCCATCTCAATTCCTTAACTCTCTCTCTCTTTCTTTTTTCTTTTCACGTCAATTTTATGACCTCTATTAGTCAATAAAACAACAGAACTTGGTCTTTTCTTTTAATTTTTTTTGTACATGAGAGAAAAGAAAATTAAGAAACAGACAAGGAATTCGATGAAAGTGAGAGGAATCATGATTTATAAGACACAATGTGTGTCACTATTATCAACAGTTTTTAATGAAAGGTTCTACAGATGAAACATGTAAGGACATATGGGAAATTTCACTTGATGCAAAAAGCAAAAGAAAGGAGAACCAAACATGCATGATGTGTGAGAATGAACAACAAAAGAAGCTTTAGCGAAATCAACGTTCAAATAAAGGAACCAAGAGTTTTAAAGAAAGCTTTAGATAATGTTTTGCACGAGAGAAACAGAAATTACCTGGCAGAAGGAAGAAGAAGCAGAGAGGAAAAAGCTAAAAAGAGAGTGTTTCTTAACTATATTAACGTTGGCGACTGTTATGCTCTGTTAGGTTCTTTCTCCTTGCCCTGTCCTACCCTGAGTGAGTCATATATATTTAACACCCAACCTAACCTATTATTCTCCGAGAAATCAAATCATTTAGTGATATAATTGATTGATAACAACATACATAATATTTGGTCCTGTAAAATTTTTTATAAATTAATTTTGATTTGACCATATATAAATTTCAATGTAAATATATTCCTATAACCAATCAATCAATTTTAATCAATACTAATTAATTTTTAATTAATATAAATTACTTTTAAATTATAGTTAATTTGATCATGATTTATCTGTAAAACAAATATATACATCGATTGATTTAGAAATAATTTTGGCGGTCATATAAATTCATTGATTGATTTGAGTGTAATAAAATTTAGAATAAATTGCTTATCATTGATGTAAATAGGTAATTGTGGTTGATATATGATTAATTTGTTCTCTATTTATTACATTAATTATTTCTCTCTTTTCTTATTATATTATATTGTTTATTACATCTAAAAAAATTTATCTTTTTTATTTCGTTTTCTCTCTCCATCTAAATCTTTATTCAATCTTTTTTTTTTATTACATCTATCTCTCTCTGATCCAATGAGTGTAGTTCAATTGGCAACATATGCTGAGTTTGTGAAGGGGGACTTAAATTTGATTCTCACATAATACATTATTGAGAAGAAGCAAAAAACTTTAAGTGTGACTGAGTCTTGGACTTATGATTAGTCCTATAGCTAACCCAAAGGCTTAAAGTTTGTGGAGATAAGTTAAGAGCCAAAAAAAACTAATTACGGGTTTAAAAAAATCATATTACCTATTATGTCTAATTACTTTTCTCAATTCTATTTCTCTCTCTCTCCCTATCTAAATCTTTATTAGCTATAGCAATTTTTATTTAATATTTTATTAATTTATTGATTTTACACTTAAGTAAAGTCAAGGGTAGAGGCAGGGGGTGACTTAGAGCCTGGAGGGGCCATGGTCACCCCCAATTTTTTAAGTGTATTTAAATTACTATAAAAACATTTTATGCCCCCTTAAAATTTATCCAAAAATATTGGAAAGTGATGCATAGACACCACCATGCTAGTTGACACCTAGGGAGAGAGAGAAAAAAAAAGGAAGAACTATATGTATGATAGGTAACATAATGTTAGAGGTAGAGAGAGATACAAAAAAAAATGATAAATGTTAATGGAGTGTTTGTTATGTTGAGGTGTCTATATATAATTACCTAAAATTATTTTATTCATCTAATTTATTTCTTCTCTCATATATTATTTTTGTAACCAAGGGGGTCTAGCTCAGTTGGTTGAGCAGTGTGCGTTAGTTGTTATAAATTCCTTGATACTAAAGTTCAAGTCCTCTCTTTGAATAAAAAAATATATTTTTGTACTCAATATAGTTATATATTTGTTTATTTATAAAAATATTATATACATATATATTAAACTTTTTGTTTATTTTATGCATGTAAAAATTTAAATTTTCTTTACTAAATTATATGTATTTTTGTTCTTCGCCCTCCTCAAGCCGAATTGCTGGCTTTGCTCCTGAGTAAAGTACCCAGAGGGTATGAGCATATAAGTACCTAGAAGGTATGATGATGAATATTAAAGTTATAACCCGTGAAGGTATAAGGTGGATATGAGTTTTTTTTTTTTTTCAAATACAGGTATGGAAACGAGTACTATAGTAGCCTATCCATTGTCATCCCTATAGGTAGATTATATAATAACAATAATCAAGATGTAATATTTTATTAAATATGCATTTTAAAAATAATTTTAATTTCAAACACATGTATTTTTTTATTTTAAAAATTTAACATCTAAAAAATTATTAGGAAAATTTTATTTATATATAAATTAATGAAATTAATTAAACAACATTTATTTAAGTAATTGAATTAATAATATTTTAAAATTAGCCTAGTTAAAAAATTAATATCATCTTATGATAATATTTAAGATTTTTATAATGATATTAAATTAAATTATTATTTATTTCGATGAAGAATTTAAACAATTAAATTTTAACTTTAACAAACAATTTTTTTATGTACAATATTTTCAATAAATTTTTATTTTTGAAATTACACGAGTAAATGATTTATTAAATATATTTTATTACAAAATAATTTTAAATTAATTCTTCATTATCATCATGAATAAAATAAGTCTGTTTACTCCATGCATTGTATAAACACATATCAACCATATTTTTCAATTTTTGATAACATATTTCCTGTGAACATAACTATGAGCTTAATTCTTGAGTTAAGGACAATGATTAAATATTCAGGTCCTCTAAAGGGAGCAATTCACTTTAGAGAGTATTTTTTTTGTCCTAATTATAAGAAACATAAACTCATTTCAAATGTATTAATTACTAATTTTCTTTTTATATCTTTAATTTATTGTGAAATCTATTAATGAAACACTCACTCATTCTCCATGCAAGTGGATGTATTCATTGGTGTATTAACAATATAAGTCACACTCATTGATGAAAAAATTTATTCCTTGAATTATGTGTAGTTTCATTAAATATAACCACTACCTTAAACCATTCAATTCTTTGGGCATTTCTAAAATAAAATTTAGATGTATGACATTATTAATTAAAATTAACTAAGTGAACTACTTTCATTAGTTTTGATGAATTAATTATTTGTTTCTTATATAAAGGATCGAAGACAATATCAGTCATTGATGAGGAAGTCAACGGTCAATATTACGTACACATATAAGTCATGTATGTGCCATTTTCTTACTATGGTAAGTCCTTTTATAATAAACAAACACTTTTATTCTTTTCATTCCCCATATTCTTTATTCTCAGCTTTCTTGCATTCATTAACGTTCAAGTAAAATTTGATAAAAAAAAAGTTATTAAATAATTATACAAAAGTGATTTTGAGAGTGATTTCATACACACTATTCCAAGTTAAATTAAATTTTACATTAAACTTCTATTTTATATTAAAAATTACTTATATTTTGATTATTTTTTCGCTTTAGTCTTATATATTAACAATATCCACTATTTTATATTAACATCATTTCATTTTCTAATTATATTTAGGTAATTATTTTAAAATTAAAAAACATGTAATTTTTTATGACAAAAAACATGTAATTTTAAAACATATATAATAATGTGATAATATACCTTTTTAATTGCATACATAATAATTTTAAAACATATGTAAAAAACCAACGTACTCATGCAATGGCAGTATGATGGCACGGATACTATAGTTAGCCAACAAAACAAAACTCGGTGTTCTCTTTTTTATTTTATTTTTTTGTACAAGAGAGAAAAGAAGATTAAGAAAAAAGACAACGAATTCGATGAAAGTGAGAGGAATCATGATTTATAAGCCGTACCAGAGAATTTAAAGAACCAATGTATGTCACTATTATCAACAGTTTTTAGTGAAAGGTTCTATAGATGAAACTCGTAAGGACACATGGGAAATTTCACTTGATGCAAAAGGCAAAAGAAAGGAGAATCAAGCATGGTATGTGCTTTCTAAAAAAAACATGGCTAAAATCTATTTTTGATCCTTCTATTTTTTTTAATCCATAATTTTGATTTTCCTATTTTTTTTAGAGACATTTGATTCCCTAATTTTAAAAATCTGAAAATTTAGTCCTGCTGTCAAATTTAATGTGTTGACTATTTACATCTAATGTTGATCGTTTGCATCAAATATTATTTTTCACTCTAGTTTGATGGTGTCACATCACTGGGTCAATATTAGATGCAAAAGGTGCATTAGATTTGATAGCATGACCAAATTTTCAGATTTTTAAAATTAATGGGACCAAATGTCTTTTAAAAAAATAGGACTAAAATTGCAAATTAAAAAAAATTGGGAAACCAAAAGTATAATTTTGCCCAAAAAAATGATGCATGCTAGTGAATATGCAACAGTAAGATGTTTTGGCGAAATCGTTGTTCAAATAAAGGAAACAAGAGGTTCAAACAAAGTTTTAGATAATTAAAACAACGTCAAGAAAACAAAGAAAATAACAACAGTGTAAACTTACCATACTGATAATAGTAATTTTTAAGGCGTCTTGCTTGACATGTTGTCGTGCTGTGAAAGATTCAATTAAAAAAAAAATAACGTTAAAAAATAGTTGAATTTATAATAAAATCGTGGACAACTTGCCACATATTATAAAATAAATTGGATCAAATAATTTAGGAAACATAATCTATATTAAAGTTTTTACCGTTGTTTCTAATCCGCTGGAATTAAAATTTTCCGTTGTTGAATGACCACAAAAAATCTTTGATTGAGAAAACATATCTTTTAATCATTATTTAAATAAATTCAATTTGTAGTATTAATTTTGAAAACATTTAATTATATTGAGGAAATAATAATATCTGAGTGTAATAAAATTTAGATTAAATTTCTTATCGTTGGTTCTAGTAATTATTATTGATTCTTGATATATGATGATTAAATTTTTTTTTCTCCATTACATATATGACTTCTCTCTTCTATTTCTTTTTCTCTCTCCACCCAAATCTTTATTTAATTTAGACAGACGGTAATTGAAATAGAAATACATATTCAATAATCCTAACTATATATATCAATCATTACATGGCAAAATAAAACTCAATTTTTCACTTGCATTCTCTCGGTTCTAAGGTCAGGAAGCGGTAAGCAATGGCACAATTCCCCACTGAAGAGAAGGTTTCCTTTCAGTTCCCAGTAGGTCTTAGGGTCCTTGTGGTTGATGATGACCCCACTATTCTTGAAGTCATTAAGCAAATGTGTTTTCGATGCCAATATCGTGGTTAGTTTCTTATTCCATATTTAATTGTTATTATTTTTATAGAAAGATCTGATCTTCTTTGTTGATGACTCTTTTTATGTTGCAGTTATGACATTCTCTGATGCCCCACTTGCTTTGAATCATGTGCGAGAGAAAAAAGGTTGCATTGATGTGATACTCATTGAAGTTCACATGCCAAATATGAATGGCTATGAATTCCTTCAGCATGTCACACAGGAAACTAATGTTCCTGTTATAAGTATGTAACTAAACTTGTCCTGTAATGTAAATTAATTCTTATATAAGTTTTGGACTTTTTTTTTTATTTATTTACTTATCAAGTGCAATCTGCAGTGATGTCACTTGATGGTGCTGGGAGTGCTGTGATGAAGGCGATTACACATGGGGCTTGTGATTATTGGATTAAGCCTTTGCATGAGAACCAATTCAAGATTATGTGGAAGCATGTTGCTAGGAAATTCTGGAGTGAAAATAAGCTACCAAGAAACGATGATTCTGAATTTGCTTCTTTTGCTGTTGATGCAACAGTGAGGGACCAAAAAAGAGCAGTTCTAATTCCAAAGAATTTGATGTTGATGAACCGGATGACTGTTATGCACCACCAACAAAGAAGCCCCGTGTAATATGGTCAGCAGAATTGCATCAACAATTTGTGAAGGCAGTGATGCAAATTGGGCTTGCTAGTAAGATTAATTCTTCAGCATTTGTTTTTCTCTATTTATACAATCATTGGATTAATTTCTTGACGTTGCAATACACGTTTAAGGCATAATTATGTGATACTTATTATAATTTTCTCCCTTGATTCTTTTTCAGATGCACAGCCAAAGAGGATTCTTGAAGTGATGAAAATCCCTGGTTTGACAAGAGAGCACGTTGCTAGTCATTTGCAGGTTCGTTCTATATGCACTTGATTTTCCATACTTGCCTTTGGTTATGCGGTAGATACATTAAGTCTTAGCCGGTTTTTAGTTCCTTCAAACTCAAAGCGGCCCTCTATTTATTATACATGAATGTGTTTCATTATTATCCCAACTGTGGTTCAAAGATTATCATTCTTCTTTGGCAAAATGTGTCATCTTTCATGATTTCGCAAATTTTGTCATCCAACTATTTTAATTGTACATTTTGTCACCCAATTATTTTAATTGTACATTTTACCACTCAACTTCTAAAATTTCGAGCATTTTGCTATCCCTTTAGTTGACCGCTGACGTGACAACCAGGAGTCAACTTACTACATAAGCAATCAACCTGTTACATCAACAGTCAAAGTTGTCACATCAGTAGTTAACAAATGAGGGCAAAATGCACTAAATTTTGAAAATTAGGTGACAAAATGTGTAACTAAAATAATTAGGTGACAAAATGTAAGAAATTTTAAAAATTAAGAGGCAAAATGTGCAATTAAAATGGTTAGGTGACAAAATTCGCAAATTATGAAAGATGGATGGAAAAATGTGTAATTAAGTCTTCTTGTTTTTTTCCCTATAAAGTGATCCAACCATAAATTTAGAATAATTCAGAAAATTTTCATAGTCAATTAATTGAAATTCTAAAGCTGCTGGTATATGTAAAAGCTGACATAAAATATAGGTGCCAAGCTTGTTAACTGTCCAAACCGGGGCACTTGCTTTTTGTGGTTCTAAACAGTGATTAATGTCGGCTCTTTTGTGCATGGCAATTAATATTATTGTCATTGTGTGTGATTGACAGAAATATAGACTTCAATTGAATAGATCTAGTGGAGTGACACTGCAACAGAATGAGATGCCATTGCCAAACACTATAGAACCCAGGGACTGCGTTGGTGCATCTGGAAGACATGACTCAATAGCTTTTGGTGATACTAGCCATGTTACCTATGAAACACTGGCAGCCCTTAATCCTGAGGTCACAAGTAACTTGATGCCAAATGAGGACCAATGGCCTAACCATTCCCATGCAGAATTACAAGGTGTGGCATATGGTCATCCTATGGCAAAATGTCCTTCTAACATAGTCAATGCCAAGAATTTTGCTAAGTCCAACATGACAGTAGATGATCCATCTATATATGGTGTATGTCCCCCATCTAATACGGTGAGAGCCAACAACAGTACTGTTGAAAATAACAATGTAGTCATGGATACGTTAATTGCAGCATCAAAGGCAGCAGTTAGTGATGCATCATCTAATTCATTCCATCGAGTTTTAGCCATCTTGCATGATTTGGAGGATTGCATCGAAGGCGGCAGTTAGTTGTTTATTGTAAAGGGATTTGTATATTGATAATTGGTGTCCATATATATAGGCATAAAATAGATTACAGAAATAAAGGACCTGATTAATATTATCGGTGTGCAACCAATGCCTTTCTTGATATATTTTTTTTTTGGGTACATTCTGTGCAAGTTTTTTTTTTTTCCAATTATTTTTTTTGGGTTACAATTATTCTGCATAAGTTATCAACAAACAAATATAAGGTACCGGTTGGACATAAATGTGTATTTTTGTTTTTGGTAATTATTACTTATAACGTGACGAGATTTTTGAGAACAAATAGTGACGAGGATGGTGGGCAGTAGTTAACAAACACCATTATTATAACACGTAAAAAGACAATGACAATAAACTATGATACTAAATAATCCCTGTGCGCAAATTAGGCAAATCCTTGTTTTTGATGTGTTAGGGGATGCTACTCCCCGTTGGACCTCTCTGGAGTTTCTGTTTTCCTTGGACTTGGGTCCCTTTGTTTTCGAAAAAAATATATATATTAATATGTCTTAAAATCGTGATTTATAATAATAAAATATTCCATCTATTAATTTTGTGACCAATACCCTTAAAATACTTATTTACAAAGATCTTAAGAAAAATTAAAACTTGCATCAAATCAAATCAGATAATGTCACGTGGATATTTTTCTAAAGTTCTGAAATTTATTTTTAATGGGTGTTATTTTATGTTAATTGAATTGAAAACTGAGATTATAATAGCTAACAAGTTAGTTGAAAAATTAATTTTTAACTGAAAGGTAAAAGTTATGTAGCCAACTTATTAAATAAAAAATATTTAATAAAATTAACTATTACATTAGTTAAGGCTAAAATATGTTTTTAGTCTCTATAAAATAAGTAAGTTTAGATTTTGGTTTCTTTAAAAAAAATTCTTTATTTTTACCATTCTAAAATATGAAATCACTATTTTTGGTCCCTTAAAATGAGCAAATTTTAGTCCTTAAAAAATATTTTTCTTTGATTTTCATCCCTTCAAAATCTAAAATTACTATTTTTAGTCCCTACATTTATTTTAAGATAGGTAAATAGTATTTGTTTTAGAGATTTAGAAAAAAAAATTAGAGATATCACATGTTGACTGGTGCCACAAACACTAATACGTGCCACTTAAGATGGTTACTTGATCTTCCATGAAACACATAAGCAATTAACGAGTGTCACATAATAGTAAGGACCAAAAACTGTGATTTAACTTTTTGAGAAATGAAAGCCAAAGAAAATTTTGTGAAGTACTAAAATCAAATCTCACTCATTTTCCAATGATTAAAAATGTATCTAAGCCTTAATAAATATAAAATAACATAAAAAGTTATGTTTTTATAAGGACATTACCACATGGATCGAACTCCGTAAACCATAAGAGTACTGCCTATTCTGCCTTCCTGGCATCTTCACCACTTGAATAGGAGACAACCCAAAAACAGTATTAATTTAAAAAAAAAAATACAACAAAAGTTTTAATATTTTTATCACTCAATTATTTAAATTTGATAGTATTAGTTTTAAAACTTCTTGTATAACGTCAAAAGAAAATATAACATGCCAACTAAATAGATTGCACTAAAACAATATCAGTTTGTCAATTTTATACATCACTTAAGATAATTGTATACGTATAGTATTTTTAAAAATATTACTTCAGATCAATTTTAGCCTGAGATCATAATGCCTTCATTGCTTGATTATAAATGTTATATTAATGTTCTAAAATAATTTTTAAAATTAAACTATTAAATTCAAAAAATAATGCAATAAAAAACGAGAAAAATTCAATTTTGCTGATTGAATTGATAATTTTTTTGAAAGACTTTGTTAAAAGATACTTTTTCAATGGATTAAAATAGACTCTTTTCCTAGAGCAGGGTTGTTCTAGCTTAACCAATCGTCTTAAGTTCGAGTCCTAACCATTCAACTGTGTTAAATACTCAAAGAGAGAGCTTTACTGTCCACACTGATCTACTTAACTCGAGCAAGATTGTGCAGAGGATACCTATGGCTCATACAAAAAAAATGACTCTATTACTAGTTGTTTTTATGTGACATTTTCTTTGTGATTTTCTCTTTTTCAAAATAATTTTTAAATTTTTTATGTTAGACCAATAAAAAATATTTATAATAGATGAATAATTATAATTTACATAACAATTTAAATTGGCTTAAATATACTTTTAGTCTCTATAAAATGAGCAAGTTTTGATTTTAGTTTTATAATTTTTTTTATTTGGTTTTTATCCTTTGTAAAGTTGAAATTATTATTTTTGATCCCTATTATTATCTGACACTCGTTAATTGCTTATATGTTTAATGGAAGGTCGAGTGACTATTTTAGGTTACACCCACTAGTGTTTGTGATACCAAATCAGCATGATACCTCTAAAATTTTTCTAGATTCCTAAAATAAATGTTATTTATTTACCTTAAAATGAATGTTAGACACTAAAAATAGTAAATTTAAACTTTGGAGGGATTAAAATCAAAGAAAAATATTTTATAGGAACCAAAACCAAAATTTGCTCATTTTATAGGGATCAAAAATAGTGATTTCAAATTTTAGATGGATGAAAAACAAAGAAAAAATTTACATGGACTAAAATCAGGACTCGCTTATTTTATAGGAACTAAAAACATATTTAAGCCATCTAAATTTTAAAGGTAAAAAATATTATTTTAATAAAAGTTATTTGTATACTAGTATACCAAAAAAAATATAATATTAACAAAAGATAAGTTATATTTTTACTTGAAGTTAAACTAAATTAGTTATAAATAAAATTGAATTGAATTTCATATTTAAAAAATTATATATATATATATATATATATATATATATGAAGAGACATTCAATGCTTAGAGTGCTCTTTGAACCACGAGCTCAAACCCTCGTGTGGCTCTTTGCTAGTTGTCATGACAAAGGTTTGTGTGGTAGTGACGATGAGCAGTGGATCTTCATGATGGAATCCTAGCGAAAAAGAGATAATGAGAGACAAAGAGCAAAAGACAGAGAGAGAGAGAGAGAGAGAGAGAGAGACTACTTGGCAGTGACATCGATGTCAATGGTGTTGGCATCAATGGCATCGACAGTAATGGCAGTTCCGACCACTGAGGGAAGAAGGGAAAAGAGAAAGAGAGGGAAGTGGGCTTTTATGTATGTATGGTTCAGACTTAGCGTTAGCCTGATCAACACTAAATTTGACACAAAACATTAATTATATAGTTGAGGTTAGTGTCAACCTGACTGACGCTAAGGCTAATGCAAAACTATTACATTAATTATATAGTTGAGATTAGTGCCAGAAGAACTTATATTTCAAAGTTAATATTGGTTTGGTTGACACTACATTCAAAAAATAGTCTAAGGGTTGTGTCAGCATATAACTATTGATGTTGTGGATTATGCTAATATTTTGACTCTATTTCACACATTTCTTGTAGTGTAAATTGACGATGATTTCTAATGAACTACCACAATATAACTGTCACCAGTTACCTTTTTTTTGTAGTGATAATAGTAATTTTTTAAAGAGTAAATTACACTCCTCTCTCCTAGAAGATATGTGAGAGATATGAGTACGCAACTTGGAAGAGAAACCAACAAACACTCCCCTTCTGTTTCTTTTAACCCACAACGTCGAGGAAAGAAAGGGAAAGATTGGTTAAATTCTTGCAAAAAAATTAACACACGCTGTGTTAATTTTTTTTTTTGTAAAAATTTACCACAACATAAACAAGTTAGTTCATGGTAGGGTGAATCATGCAATGGGTTGTGCATGGTGAATCTCCTAAAATGACTTATTGTAGTAGGTCATTTTAAACTGTTAAATATACTTAACATATTTATCATATAGTCTCTGAAACTTTTATTTTTAGTTATTGATATTATTGTTTGGTCCATCTACAAGGTTCCTTTCCAGGAGGGGGGATATTGTGGCGTGATAAAAATTGCAGAAGCAGTGGACAGTGCTGTCATCACTATGCTTCAAGGTGCCATTTGTGAATCCGTAAGGAATGTAGCATAACTTGAAAGCTGGACACCATTAACAGTAACACAAGCCACCAATACAACTCCTGTGATGAACAAATAAGATGACGTCTATAGCATGAACAAATAACAATGGAAGAAGAAGAAAGCTGCTGCGAAAGGTAACTCATAAGTCAAAACAACTAATTATTTTCACAAATTGAAAGACTATACATCAGCCAATCTCGATCCTAATCTCACAATCATCAAATGGACTTTAAATCTCGTGAGATGATGATCAAAGAACTCAAATAAACTCTCTAATAAATTTTCTTGAAACATTTAAGGACTATTTTGTAATTAATATATTTTAAAACAACAATAAACAAATCTATTCATGGTTCTAAATTGCGGTTGCAGTTTTGCTGCGTTTCTTGACGTTGGAGGAAAATGCGGCTGATGTAGCCATAATTGCAATTGCGGTAAATCGAAAAACCTTTACGTTGCGGCCGCAATTACGGTTGTAGACTGCAATTTAGAACCATGGATCTAGCTATTCATCAAAATACTATTATATCTAATGGCTTATACTAATGGTGCACTGGTGCACCACCCACAACCCTAGAATTCACCAAACAAGTTCCTATTGTGTTATTTTTTTGTAAAAAATTTAAAAACATTGTGTTAATCTTTTTGTAAAAAAGCTTAACAAAACAAAAACTTGTTTCTGTTGTATATTGCAAAACGACACCGCACCTCAACTTATTTCACAATAGAAACATGCTTTCATTGTGTATTGTATTACTCAAGATAATGGAAATAATTTTCTGCTATGTATTGTAAAGTTACACTCTCTAATCTCTATCTCAACGTATACTACACAACAAAAACATGTTTTTATTGTGTTGAGTATACAACGAAACATGTTTTTATGAGGAGTATTTTTGTCAACATAAAAAGAATGGGAAGTAGGAAGATTAAACTGTGGGGTGCGAAAAACAAACCCCTTAAATCTTATTGTGAATTATTAAGTGTTAGATTATAATTAAACCATTTGGTTCCGGTACATGGTCTCATGTTCAGCCCACATGCAGAGCCCAAACGGGTGCCAACACTCCCATTTTCTGGGCAGCCTAAGAGAACGACCCCACAGTCCCTAAACACAAACAATTCAACCATCATTACCCATCATCTTCTCTGTTACGGGAACGCTTCCAACAAAGAAAAGTAAAGGAAATTTGACAGGTGATATATAACTTTTGGGCTTCATATCCGAAACCCAGTAGCATAAATAGGAAGAAAGGGGAAAAAAATAAATACAAGCCTAAGTTAATTAAGCACGTCTCTAGTTAATCCAATGAATTTAAATTGATTACTCACATAATTATTTTTAATGTATCACATAATAAATTCTACATTTTACTTAATAGTCTCCTTAATATTAATATCATTACTAAATTTAAATTTGTACCCTATAATAATTTTATTCAAGTCTGTGAAAAATTTCCAATATGATAAATAAACTTTTGTTAATTTCTTTTGTCATGAAATCCATTAATATTGCGGAAATATTTGATAATAATAGTACTTATCAAAGTACTAATCTTACCTTCTCTCAATAAGAAAACTTGAGAAAAAGAGAGGATGTTACATTATATACTACTAACAACAAATTTAGTTAGATATTTTGCAGCTTCCAAGTCATTTACTTACAAAGAGAAGCAACGTTCTTAGATAGACAAAAAACAATTAGGACATTGAGTAAGTGAATGATAATTTTGTAAATTAAAAATGTTTTAGAATATATTTTGACTAAAAAAATATATTTTAACATCTTTTAAAATATATTCTTTAATAGTATTAAGTTAAATAAATTAAAATGTATATTTTAACATAAGAAGGTAGAACAATGTAGTATTTGCATCTTTCAAAAGAGGGAAGTGTAATTTACTTTGAAGGTGTTAATTTAAATAGACTAAAGTGTATATTTTAACAAGAGGCAATGACAGTGTAATACTCATATCTCTTAGGAGAGAGGAGTGTAATTACTCTGTAAAAAATACTATTATCACTACAAGAAAAAGGATAATTGGTGACAGTTATATTGTGGCAGATCATTAAAAATCATCATCAATTTACACTACAAGAAATGTGTAAAATAGAGTCAAAATATTAGCATTGGCCACAACAACAATGCTTATAAATTGACACAACCCTTTGACTTCCAAATTTTTTTTGTTATAAAAAATAGCTAGCATCAACTATTTATTAAATGTAGTGTCAACCAAATCAATATTAACTTTGAAATATAAGTTCTTCTGATACCAATCTCAACTGTATAATTAATGTAAAAGCTTTGTGTTAGCCTTAGCGTCAATCAAGTCGATGCTAGCCTCAACTGTATAATTAATGTAATAGTTTTGTGCCAATTTTAGCATTGGTCAGGTTGACGCTAAGTTTGAACCATCCATACACAAAAACCCTTTTCCCTCTCTTTCTCTTTTCCCTTCTTTCCCCCATTGACAGAACTACCATTGATGAAGTCTCTCTCTCTCTATTTTGCTCTTTGTCACTCGTTCTCTCTTTTTTGCCAGGATCCCATTAGGAAGATCCACCACTCATCATCACTACTACACGAACTTTTGTCATGACAACTAGCAAAGAGACACACGAGGTTTGAGCTCGTGGTTTAAAGAGCACTCTAAACATTGAGTATCTCTTTCATATATATTTATAATTTTTTAAAATATGAAATTCAATTCAATTTTATTTATAACTAATTTAGTTTTATTTAAGTAAAAAATATAACTTATTCTTTTGTTAATATTATATTTTCTTGGTACAATAGTATACAAATTACTTTTAATAAAATAATATTTTTTACCTTTAAATTTATATAGCTTAAATATGTTTTTAGTCCCTATAAAATGAACAAAGTTTTGGTTTTAGTCCATGTAATTTTTTTCTTTGTTTTCCATCCTTCTAAATTTCGAAATCACTATTTTTGATCACTTTAAAATGAGCAAATTTTTGGTTTTGGTTCTTGTAAAACATTTTTCTTTGATTTTAGTTGCTCAAAATTTTGAATTTACTATTTTTGGTCTCTAACATTCATTTTAAAATAGATAAATAACATTTATTTTAGGCAATCTAAAAAAAAAATTAGAGGTATCTTGGTAACATTGTACCACAAATACTAGTGGGTGCAACTTGAAATAGTTACTTGACCTTTAATTAAACACACAAGTAGTTAAGGAATGTCACACAATTATAAAGACCAAAAATAATAATTTCAACTTTATAAAGGATGAAAACCAAAGAAAAAAATTTATAAGCATAAAAATCAAAATTTATTTATTTTACAGGAACCAAAAACATATTTAAGCTAATTTAAATTATTATGTAAAGTTTAATTATTTATCTATTATGAATATTTTTTATGGGTCTAACATAACAAGTTTAAAAATTATTTTGAAAAAGAGAAAACCACAAAGAAAATGTCACACAAAAACAATCAGTGAAAGAGTCTACTTTTTTGTTATGAACCACATTATCCTCTGAGAGACAATCCTACTCGAGTTGGGTAGGACCATTATGTGTGGCAAAACTTTTTTTCTAAATATTTAACACAGTTGCATACTCAAGACTTGATTTCTAGACTAGTGGTTAAGCTGGAACAATCCTGCTCTAATAAAAGAGTCTATTTTAATCCATTGAAAAAAATATCTTTTAACAAAGCCTTTTAAACAAAATTATCAATTCAATTAGCAAAATTGTATTATTCTTGTTTTTTATTGCATCATTTTTGAATTTAGTAGTTTAATTTTAAAAATTAATTTATAACATTAATATTTTATATAACGTGTATAATCAAGCAATGAAGGTATTATGATCTCAGGCTATAATATAATTGCTCCCAAATTCTAAAGCAATATTTTGAAAAATATTATACATGCACAAATATCTTAAGTGATGCATAAAATTGACAGATTGATATTGTTTAGTGCAATCTATTTAGTTGTGTATGTTATATTTTCCTTTGGCGTTATACAATAAATTTTAAAACTAATACTATCAAATTTAAATAATTGAGTGATAAAAATATTAACAATTTTGTTGTATTTTATTTTTGTAAATTAATACTGTCTTTGGGTTGTCTCCTCTTCAAGTGGTGAGGATGCCAGGAAGCCAGAATAGGCAGTACCCTTATGCTTTGATGAGTTTAGGAAAGAAAGTGAAAAGGAAGAATGTAAAAGAAAGAAAAAAGAATAGAAAGTGGGATAATTTTTAGATTGTTCGGTAGGAAAGAAAATAAAAAAAAGAAAGATAAAAAAATTCTTTTTTCTCTAAAAAGTAAAAAGACAAAAAAAATATGTATGTAAAATGACATAAATATCTCTAATAAAAAAAAAGTGTAAAAATAAGGATAATTTTTTATTTTAATTATATAAACCAGCTTTCTTTCTTCCTTTTTGTCCAAAATGAATGGATAACAAAAATTGTGGGGCCTAGAATCTATTTTACAATTTGTTCCTCCCTACTTTAGTACCAAACGAGAGAAGGTGTTGCTTTTGTTTTTTTCCTTTCCGCCTGTTATCCTTCTTCTATGTTTCACCGGTTCCAATCTGAGTGTTATGGTTGATGGAGTTTGATCCATGTAGTAATGTCCTTATAAAAACATAACTTTTTATGTTATTTTATATTTATTAACTAATTTTAATAAGTTGGCTTAACAACTTTTACCTTTCAGTTAAAAATTAATTTTTCATCTAACTAGGTTAGCTATTATAATCTCAGTTTTCAAATCAATTAACATAAAATAACACCCATTAAAAAAATTCAGAATTTTAGAAAAATATCCACGTGACATTATCTGATTTGATTTTATGCAAGTTTTAATTTTTCTTAAGATCTTTTGTAAATAAGTATTTTAAGGGTTTTGGTTCCAAGATTAATAAATAGAATTTTTTTTATTAAAAATTAGGATTTTAAGACATATTATATATATATATATATATATAGGAATTAACTAAGGTACACACACTTGTTTTTTAATTAGAATACGTTAACAAGTTATAACTACAATGTATTTTAAAATATACCATGGTATAACTTGCTCTCCAACTAAAAATAAGAGTACATACGTTAGCAAGTTATAACTACAATATTTTTAAAATACACTAATAGTGTAACTTGCTAACGTACTTTAACTAAAAAATAAGTGAATATATGTTAGCAAACCCCATATATATATATATATATAAGTACTATTTGTTTAAGAAATATCGTCCCGTTATAAGTAATAATTACCAAAAACAAAAATACACATTTATGTCCCACTGGTGCGTTATATTTGTTGATAACTTATGCGGAATAATTGTAACCCCAAAAAAATTGAAAAAAAAAAAAAAAAAAACTGGCACAGAATGTACCAAAAGAAAATGTCAAGAAAGGCACCGGTTACACACTGATAATATTAAACGGCTCCTTCATTTATGAATCCATTTTATGCCTATATAGACACCAGTTATCATCAATATAGAAATCCCTTTACAATAGACCACTAACTGCTGCCTTTGACGCAATCCTCACAATCATGCAAGATGGCTAGAAGTCGATTGAATGAATTCATCACTAACTGCTGTCTTTGATGCTGCAATGTACGTATCCATCACTACTTTGTTATTTTTAACAGTACTGTTGTTGGCTCTCACTGTATTAGATGTGGGACATACTCCATATATAGATGCATCATCTACTGTCATGTTGGACTGAGCAAAATTCTTGGCATTGACAATGCTAGAATTAATTCAGTCATTATATGCAACATAAAAACAGTCATCAACAAAGAAGATCAAATCTTTCTATAAGAAATAGTAACAATTAAATGTAGAATAATAAACTAACCTCGATAATGACATCAAAAACACATTTGCTTAATGGTTTCAAGAATAATGGGGTCATCATCAACCACAAGGACCCTAAGACCTGCTGTAAATTAAAAGAAAACCTTCTCCTTAGTGAGTAATTTAGCCATTGCTTACTATAGAACCGAGAAAGAATTAGAGTTGTGGTTTATTATGTACTGTCTGGTTTAAGAAGATTTTAGGGAGAGAGAAAGAAATAGAATTGAGAGAAGGAATTAAATGTAATAGATAATATGATTTAATAAAAGAGAGACATGATATATGTAATAATAGGAAAATTAATTAATTAAATATTGAGTTGGAGAGAGAGAAAGAAATGGAAGAGAGAAGATTTATTAGAGATAATAAATGATATGATATGGTAAAAGAGACAAAATAATCAATGTAAAAGATAGAGAAAAAATTAATCATATATCAATAATCATTACCTATTGCATTAATGATAAGCAATTTATTCTGAATTTTTATAGTTACCAAATCTTATCAATCAATTATATCACTAAACGTTTTCATTTTTGGGTGTTATGTGTGTGTGTGTAAAAAGCTTTACACTATCAACTAATCAAAAATCACTATTAATATGACTTTTAAAGTAATTATCATAAAAGTCAACAAATTTACAATAAATGGTAGTTTGTGATTAGATGATAGTATTGTTTTGGACCTCCTTTGAGCCTAGCCACGTGGCCCGAGGCCCATAGTAACTAACTTACCACCTTGTTACTATATAAGGCATTACATGCCTTCAGGTACAAATGGAAGCCTTATTATTCACCTCTTATAGACACTAACTTAGGCATCGGAGTGTCTTTGCAGATGACAACCAGGTGCTACCACTCGCTGGAGCCGCCTGGAGCGTCTACCCCGTTCGAGGTACCAAAACACTCTCAAACAAGTATAAAACCATTTTACACTGTTAATGCATGATCTATTTTCTCTCTCTCTCTATATATATAGGGTCAGGATCCGTTGACACCATATGTCAAAGTTAGTCAAATTACACCTTCAATAACTTTGTGTAAAATCCAAATTTAACCAATTTAACCGTTAAATTATGTTATTTATATCAAATTTCACATCATTTGGACTTTGCTAAATGTTCTATCTAATATTGTATATTTATATATATTTTAATATCATATTGTACGTTAAAATAAAGTAATGAGATGAACTATTAAATAATTTTGGAATTATATAAAATTTTGTATACTTAATCTAATTAATAAGATCATGAAATTCAACGTTGGATTGGTCAAATTTACATTTTACAAAAAGTTATTAAAGATGTAATTTGACTAATTTTGACACCTAGTGTCAACAAATCCTAACCCATATATATGTATATATAACTCAGGGCTGGGAGAAAGAGCCTAATAGAGCAGAACAGTCTCCAACGTTAACATTAAGAAACATTCGCATGAAAAATATTTCTCTGCCTCCTTGCTCCCTCTCTTTTTGGCTTAGGCATCGATCTCCTCCTTTTCACTTTCTCTCTCTGTTTCTTCTTCCTTCTGCCATGTAATTTCTATTTCTCTCTTACTAAAATTGTAAAACTTTGTTTGAATCTCTTGGTTCCTTTTTTTGAACACTGATTTCGCTATAACATCTTTTGTTGCATGTTCATTCCCACATATCATGCATGTTTCGTCCTCGTTTCTTTTGCCTTTTGCATCAAGTGAAATTTCCCATATGTGATTAATGTTTCATCTATAGAACCTTTCTTCAAAAACTGATGATAATAGTGACATACATTGGTTCTTGAATTCTCTGGATGCATTATGTCTTATAAATCATGATTCCTCTCACTTATAAAAGGGGAGGGATTAAATTATATCGATGCAACTTATACCAACTATTATACCATTCAATAACTTTTAATTGAATAATTTTATTTCAAAACCCACCGTTGGATTGAAAGCACCTTTAACATAAATCATATGCAGAAAATTTTCTATTAATTCAAAATTATTTGGTACCTAATTCATATAGATCAAAATGTACATAATATATATTTTTCAAAATATACTAAAATATGAATTATTTGATTACCTTCTTATTGTTGTTCAAATTTGAAAAAATTTGACAAAAACAATATTAGTAATATTTAATTATAATTCAACGGTTGGATCGATAAAAATTACATTCTATATATTGATGGTGTAATAGTTGATGTAACGTAATATTGACGTCATCAAGGAAAATGAATTCACTGTTAAAGTGTCTTTATAATTATTTAAATATGAATTCACTATTATTATAAAAATAAACAAATAAATATAATTATTCATGATTCATTATTGAAGTAAAATATAATCTTTAAAAATATTAGAAAACTTGATTATTTTTTTTCATATATTTTTAACTGTATGTATTTTCAGAGAGAAGAAAAAATTGGAAGAGAAAAAAAATAAAAATAAGAAATGTACTGAAAAGAAAAGTAAAAATTTTAAAAAGTATTTTAGAAATTAATAAAATAATAATAAATATGATAGATAAAGTAATTTAATTTAATAATAGTTTATTAATTTAATTTAATAAAATTGTAATAAAGTAAATTAATTTATTTTATTTATGTTATTTATTTATTTTAATTTAATAATAAAGTAACTAAGAAGTAAATAATAAACTGAATGGGTTGCAAACACTCCCATTTTCTGGGCAGGCTTCATCTTCTTATCTGTTACCCTTTATAATTGGGGTATGAATTAATGATTCATAATGTATTTTCGGTCTCACAAATAGGAGGGAGAAAACTAAAGGAAAATTGCCAGGTGATATATAACTTTTGGGCTTCAGATCCGTAGCCCAGTAGCATAAATAGGAAGAAAGGAAGGAAAAAAAAAAAAAAACCCAAGCCTAAATTAATTAAGCTCGTCACTAGTTAATCCAATAAATTTAAATTGATTACTCAAATAATTATTTTTAATGTATCACATAATTAATTCTACATTTTACTTAATTGTCTCATTAATATTAATATCATTACTAAATTTTAAATTTGTACCCTATAATAAATTAATTTAAGTTTGTGAAGCCTTTCTCTAATATAAATAAATAAACTTCTTTTATTTTTTTATTGAAATCCATTAAAATTGATGAAATATTTGATAGTAATAGTATTTATTAATGTTCTAATCTTACCTTCTCTCAAGTAGAAAACTCTAGAAAAAGAGATGTTACATTATATATTACTAACGACAAATTTGGTTAGATGTTTTGTGACTCCTAAATTATTTACATATGAAGAGAAGTAATGTTGATACGTAGACAAAAAATAATTAGGACATTGAGTAAGTGAATGATGACTTTGTAAATTAAAAATGTTTTATAACATATTTTGATTAAAAAAATATTTTAAAATCCTTTAAAAAAATTCTTTAACAATAATAAGTTAAATAGATTAAAATATATATTTTAACATTAGAGAAGAGGACAATGTAATATTTACATCTTTTAGAAGAGGGAAGTGTAATTTTCTCTAATGCTATTAAGTTAAATGGATATAAAGTGTATATTTTAACTTAAGAAAGGAGGGTAGTGTAATACTCACATTTAAGAGAGAAACGTGCAATCTACTCTTTAAAAAATTACTACTATTACTACAAGAAAAAGGGTAACTAGTGACAATTATATTCATTGCCGCACTTTAGACTTTTTATATCAGTTAAAAATAACATTTTAAATCGGTTGTGATGGCGTTATAGATTCAAGGAATATAGAATGTAGGAACTTTTTAAATTGAATAGTGAACCAACATAAAAAGAACTTTTTAGATCAATTATGGTAGGAATTGATCTAAAAAGTTGTAGAATTGCCCTCTGCAAAAAAAACCCTCACTCTCCTCACTCAATATCAAGTTCATATGGTCTCTTCATCTGCCTTCTTCCTTGTGATCATGAACTACCTGCTTTCCTTCATTTCCTTATACTTCGTTTGCATCTAAGAAGAGAAGACAAAAACCAGAGCTCCTAGTAGGCAAAAAGGGGAAAAGAGAAAACGATTAAAACTGAAAAATAAATTATTATGTAAAAGAATATAACCTTACCTAACCAGATCTGACGATGATGTTATTAATTGGAACGAAGATGAGCTTCACAAAAAACCTACAAATCCCATTCAAAAAACCAAGATCAGCATCACAAGGATTCAATTTTATTTTTTTTTTAAAGAGAAACCTAAGAGGAATCCAAGAAAAGGAAGGAGGAGTGTTAGGGTTAGGATTTTACCTTTATGATCGAGGAACTACCTGCCATCCACTTCACGTCAATCGTCACACCTCCTTAAACCACCAACAGCTTCCATAGAGATAGTGAGCTACTTATAATCAAAAATTTGTTTTAGTCAACACGAGCAATCAGAAAAAAGATAGATAAAAACAATAAACCCTCTTAAAAAGGGAATAAAAAGATCATCTCCCTTTTTGCCTTGATGGCCAACATCGCATCCCTCACCATTATTGTCCAATACATCCTTACTTTGGTTCCTTTTCTTATTCTCAATGCTGCCAGAAAGGTCACCTTGGTTGCACATTACACATCTCTCCGCCGCCTGTGACACTCATCCCTCATTGTGTTCAAGAGTCAAGACATTTCTCCCCTTTGTGCAACATCAATTTGTTTTAGGGATTTTTATGTTTTTGTCAGACTTTTTAAATCAGTTGACAAGATAACCGATTTAAAAAATACTTTCTACATTAGTTTTAATTTTAACCGATCTAAAAAACTTTTGTACAACTGTTAAAATGAAAATCAATCTAAAAAGTTTCCAATTAATTTCCAAATTACCACTACCTTTTCCTTTAAAAAAATAGTCACCAGTGATTGTGGGAGTTCATTAAAATCAACGATAATTTACACTAAAAGAAATGTGTGAAATAAAGTTAAAATATTAGTGTAAGTCAGAACATCAATGCTGATAAGTAAGTTGACACAACCCTTTTAGTCCCAAGTTTTTTGTTTTTTGTGTTTTATTAATGTAAAAAAAGTTAGAGTCGACTATTTTTTGAATGTACTGTTAATCTAACCAATATTAACTTTGAAATATAAGTTATTGCTAATACTAATCGAAACTGTATAATTAATTTAATAGTTTTGCATTAGCCTTAGTGTCGGTCAATTTGATGCTAACCTCAATTGTATAATTATTGAAATAGTTTTGCATCAGCCTTAGCATTGGTCAGCCTAATGCTAAGTCTGAATCATAGACGTACACAGATATACTCTTCCCTTTCTTTCGTTTTTCCCTTTTTTCCTCTGTTGTTAGAACTGCCATTGACATCAACGCCACTGACATTTAAACTACTATCAAGTAGTCCCTCTCTCTCTCTCTCCTTCTCTCTATTTGCTCTTTATCTCTCATTCTCTCTTTTTTGTCGAGATCCCTCCGTGAGGATCCACTACTCACCAACACAGAGTCACATGAGGATTTGACCTTATGGTTCAGAGAACACCCTAAACATTGAGTGTCTCCTCATATATATTTATAATTTTTTAAATATGAAATTTAATTCAATTTTATAACTAATTTAGTTTAACTTAAATAAAAATATAACTTATCCTTTTCTTAATATTATATTTTTTTGGTACAATAGTATGCAAATTACTTTTATTAAAATAATATTTTTTGCCTTTAAATTTAAATGGCTTAAATATGTTTTTTGTCTATATAAAATAAGCGAGTTTCGATTTTAGTTCATGTAAATTTTTTCTTTGTTTTTCATTCATTTAGAATTTGAAATCACTAATTTTGGTTCCTATAAAATAAGCAAGCTTTCATTTTGGTTCCTATAAAACATTTTTCTTTGATTTTAATCATCCAAAATTTGAATTTACTATTTTTGGTCTCTAACGTTCATTTTAAGGTAGATAAATAACATTTATTTTAAGGATCTAGAAAAAATTTTAGAGGTATCATACTAACATGATATCACAAATACTGGTAGGTGCAACCTAAAATAGTCACTTGACCTTCCATTAAACACACAAGCAGTTAACTGGTATCATATAGTAGTACAGACCAAAAATAATAATTTCAGCTTTTTAAAGGATAAAATCTAAAGAAAAAAATTTATAAGAACTAAAATCAAAACTTGTTTATTTTACAGGGACTAAAAACATATTTAAGCCAATTTGAATTATTATGTAAATCATAATTATTTATCTATTATGAATATTTTTTATTGGTCTACAATTAAAAAAATTAAAAATTATTTTGAAAAGGACAAAATCTCAAAGAAAATGTCACATAAAAACAACTAGCAAAAGAGTTTATTTTTGTGGTATGAACCACATGTATCTTCCACGAAAGACAATTATGCTCAAGTTGAATAGGACTAGGGATGGCAACGGGGCAAGGTGGGGTGGGTATAGGTGGTAGACCGCCACTACTCACCCCGTGTCCGCCCCCACACCCACACAGGTATCGGTTAAGTGGATACCCATAGATTTTTATACTTGCGCAGGTATCAGTTAAGTGGACACTCACGGATTTTTTCAATATGTGCAAGTATCCATGGGTATCCATGGATATTTACTAACAAATAAAAAAATTTAAGAATATTTTAAAAAACACATTAACCATAATTTTTAATTTTTTGACATTTTTTTAAAAAACTTTAATTATTAGAAAACTAAAATTATTTAAATATTCTACACAATTGCTATACACAATTATACTAAAATTATTCAAATATTCTAGACAAATGTTGTGTATTGTTATATAGTTAAACAAGGACACTTGATTAATTTTATTATAACGGTAATAATGAGTACCGGCAGGGTGGGTACCTTGACATCAGTCTTTGCCCTCATTTATTAATGGGTACGGATATATTGTTTAAATTATTCGTGAGTACCTATTTAACTATCAATCTTCTACTCGTTGCAAATTTTATCTGCGGGTGCAGTCATTTTTGCTATCACTAGGTAGGACCATTACAAGCAGCAAAGTTCTTCCTTCGATTTTTTAACGTAGCTGCATACTAAGAACTCAAACACGATACCACTAATTAAGTTGGACAATCCACTCTAGTAAAAGAGTTTATTTTAATCCATTAAAAATGTAACACTCTCACTTTTACTTAATTAAGTAATTTTCTATTTATTCTATATTTAATTCTAAAAAATTGGGAAAGAATTTAAAAATTATGATCCCTATGATTAAACTCAGAATATTGAAAGCTATTTAAGCATGATTTTTAATAATTTTTCTGAACCGGAGCCTTAGAAAATTAGAAAATGACGATTTTATCCTTATTTCTCAACATTAAGGATTGATATGAAAAAGATTTAGCTGACATTAAAATATCAATTTGAGTTTAAAATCATGTTATATGTAATAAACTATAATTTTGAGAATTTTTTGAAATTTCAATGTAAAATAGCTAAAATACCCCTAGGTGTCAGATAAATCAAACCAATATTGATTTGACATCCAGAAAATGATGAAAATAATATTTTTAGTATATTTTTAGGTAAAATATGTAATTTTATAATTTGCATAAAAATTTGAGCATTTATTAAATTAAAATGGATTTAATATGAATGTTTTAAGCTTAAAAATACAAAATATATATATAATTCAAAAAAATAATAAAAAATAAATTGATTTTTGGAAATTTATTTTTGATAAAAAATAATACATTTGTTCATATTTATATTTAAATTAATTATTTTGATATTAAAAGTTAATTTAATCAAGTTTAAGCAATTTTATTAGTACTAGCTAATCTAATTACAGGTAAAATTTACATTGGAGAACTTTGGGACAGATTAACCAGCACTTTTTTACTCTAGAAATACGTGATTCATCACGTAAGTTTAATATGTGTCCCTAATTTGATTAAAACAAAAAATAAAAATATGAATTTCTACAATATGGATGATTTCATTACATGGACACCTAAGACTCCTTCCTCTTCTATAAATAGCCATAGAATGGAGCTACATCCTCCTCCTCCATTAAGATAGCTGAAATCTCCTCCATAGCCACCACTCTCCATAAAATTTCTTTCTTACATCAAAATTCTACCAGTTTCCATCAAGCTTTTATTTTAGGAGTTGTGCACCAACAATTCTCTCCTCTTCAACAACTACCCTAGAGGTAATAGAGGGAGTGAGATTGGTTTTAAATTTCAATTACTTTGTATGTTGGTAAGGAAAGGTTTTTCCCTAAGCCTTTCAATATTTAAGTTTATTAAGTTTTGTGATAATATTATAATGTTTAATGTTAGATTTAAACTTTTACTAAGTTGTTATACTGCTATATTTTAGATAATTATAATACACTTATTAAGTAGTTATGCTACTCAAATTTAGTAACTATTGTATAATTATGAAATTATTATACTGTTCAAATTAACATAGCTATAATAGAATTACTAAATTGTTATATTGCTCAAATTTAAAAAAAATTATTGTTATACTGCTCACATTAAGATAATTAAATTTTTTTTGTTGCCAAATGTTAGTAAAACTCAAATGGTTTAGTAAAAATAGTAAAAGAAATAAATTATTAATGTCATAATGTAAAACTATGCACAAAAACCATATAATGAGCTATTTATGGATTTATTTTTAGCAAACTAGTATAAAAATTTCAGTTTAAGTTCTCATTAGTTAGATAAGGTATATACACATTAAGGGACCATCTATTAAAAATTCATAATTGTTAAAGCTTATTTAATGCTTATAATTATGCTTTATAAGTGTCTGTGAACACATTTTACTTTAAAATACTAAATTTTAAAAATTTTCAAAAAATTTATGATAAAATTATAATTATTTTTTTAAGCTTAAAAATTATTTTTATAAAAAAATTTGACCACTCTATGATTCATATCTTATTTATCAGTCTTTATTTTAATTTTTATGTCTTTATTTTTATTGGATTATTGATTATGTGTTTTAATATGAATTATGTGAATAATGTGTATGGATCAAATCTCTATAATACAAGACAAAGATATTGACAAAAATTATACTAGTACTCAAATTTAATGAGACTAGAGTGAATCTTTATAAATTAATAAATTAGTGAGTAATGTAAAATAAGGGACATGCAGCGGCATGACATCCTGTTACGGAAGTTATAGTTTAGTACACTAAGGAATAAAAGGCAGGAACTCATTCGAAAAGGTCTTGGGGTAGGCATTGAGTGGTGAAAGTCCCAATAGCTCAAGTTGCACTTGTGAGCCGATATATTCATCTAACCAAGTTAGAAAACCTCAACAATTGTTCAGCATTCCGAGATTAGTTTAAGAGTATATCTCTATAAATGGACATCCTTATTATTATTTGTTCCTCATTGATGATGAAGATTGTACCATATAATGGTGTTGAAAGAGGTATATGTATTCTCAATCACTAATGAAAAGTATGGATTCATATCAAGTTAAGATTAGTTTAGTATAATTTAGAATAAACCCTAGGTTCTCTTCGATAATTGTGTGTTAATTATGGTAGATTTTCTACCATACATGTAAAAATAATTTTAGAACAAAACATCTCACTTTATTATTTTTCTTCCTTGTATGACTGATCGCAATTATTGAAAATGATGGTAACGCCCAGTGATGCTGAGAACGAGTTAGAGGATACTCTTCCAGATTTGTAGATCTAGCTTATAATACTTTCCTTAAGGAATGGGTAGATTAACAATGCTATATATAGGACCTTTTTAATGTATATATTGGGTTAGGTAGTATCTATCTTTTGATGTACTTTTATCATTGTTATGTATTACTCAAATTATGATATACAATTTAATATATATATATATATATATATATATATATATATATATATATATATATATATATATATATATATTATCTTTTACTTCCATTTTCAAAGTCTGTCAAATGTAGAATTTTTCTACCAAAAAAATTTTACTCACATGTTCACCAACTTGACTTAATAATTAAATAATTAAATTAATACGAATTATATTTAAAATTAAAGGAGTGTTAAAAAAATATCTTTTAACAAAGTCTTCAAAAAAATTATCAACGCAATCAGCAAAAATGGATTTTCTCGTTTCTTATTGCATCAACTTTTCAATTTAATAGTTTAACTTTAAAAATTAATTTATAACATTAATATTTTATATAATATATATAATCAAAAAATGAAGTAGGATGACAAAGTACCTGTCCCCATACCCACGCGAGTAGCAACTTTAATCTTTGTCCCTGTACTCACTGGCTACCTATAAACCTATACTCATACCTGCTACCCATGCTTTACTTAAGTACAAAGTCAGTAAATCAATAAAAATATATTAATTAAAAAAATTGGTACAACTAAATTAAAAATGTGTTCTTAATTTATCCAAACATAACCTTAAATTCATAGTACAACAACACATGTCCTTACAACAGGTCAACATAAAAATTAGGTCACTATTACAAAATAGTAATGAAACACGTTAAATACTCATTTTCAATGGACATAAAAAATAAAAAAATCAAGTCACTGCTATTCATTTTCAATTGCTACAACAAACCATTTTTATTAGTGGAGTTGATTTTTGCTTCATTTTTTGTTATTGTAGCAAACAAGGTGTGTTAAACAAGAACTTGAAATGCCTATGTGATCAAGAAATGTACAAATTTTAGTATTACAAAATTCCTGTATCCATAAAATTCTTTTTCCAGTTCCAACACTCAAGCAAAATATTATTTATTAACATAAAAAAATGCCTAGGAAAGGAAAGTGACACCTTGCAACTGAATGTTGCACGCAGATAATACATTGTACTCCCTCGGACTTCCTTCACATTTAGTATAATCCAACTAAGCTTATTATTCACTAAGTGTCATCTGGACAATCCTATTAGTTGCTACTTGCCATTTACATGGAAGAACTCTCTCATTGCCAACCTAACCCCTAATAAAATTCTTTACCAACATAATTATATGGTTAGACTTGTCCTTACCTTTGTAGCCTTAACCTATTCATCACTTACTAGGTGAACTTAAATTTATAGTGGAGAAAGAAAAAAAAAAGTTAATAACAAATGAATTGTACTTCATAGACATGACAGAATATATATACATACATATATACATATATATGAGGTGTATGGGGCACGGTGGGTACCATACCCACACCCATCCCCATTAAATTTTGTAAGTAAATACATGTCCCCGAATCCATCTCTATTGAGTAGATATTTATCCTTCTATTATGGATATTTTTTGCAAATACTCATAGGATTTAGATAGAATTATCCCTAAAATGAAGGCATTATGATCTCAGGTTAAAACAGATCTCAAATTCTAAAGTAATATTTTAAAAAATATTATACACAAATATCTTTAAGTGATGTATAAAATTGACAAATTGTTATTGTTTAGTGCAATCTATTTAGTTGGGCATGTAATATTTTCTTTTGACGTTATACAATAAATTTTAAAACTAATACTATCAAAATAATTCTATTTTGGGCTGTCTCCACTTCAAGTGGCGAAGACGCCAGGAAGCCAGAATAGGCAGTACACTTGTGGTTGACGGAGTTCGATCCATGTGGTAATGTAGTAATGTCCCTATAAAAACATAACTTTTTTATATTATTTTATATTTATTAACTAATTTAATAGTTAATTTTATTAAATATTTTTTATTTAGTAAGTTGGCTTAATAACTTTTACGTTTCAGTTAAAAATTAATTTTCAACTAACTTGTAAGCTATTATAATATCAGGTTTAAAGTCAAGTAACATAAAATAACACCCATTAAAAATAAATTTCAGAATTTTAGAAAATATCCACGTGACATTATCTGATTTGATTTGATTCAAGTTTTAATTTTTCTTAAGATCTTTGTAAATAAGTATTTTAAGGGTTCTGGTTCCAATATCAATAAATAGAATTTTTTTAATTATAAATCACGATTTTAAGACATTAATATTTTTCTTTTTTCGAAAACAAAGGGACCTAAGTCCAAGGAAAACAGAAACTACAGAGGTCCAACGGGGAGTAGCATCCCCTAACACATCGAAAACAAGGATATGCCTAATTTGCACACGGGGATTATCTAGTATCATAGTTAATTATCATTGTCTTTTTACGTGTTATAATACTGGTGTTTGTTAACTGTTGCCCACTATCCTTCTCACTATTTGTTTTAAAAAATCTCGTCACGTTATAAGTAATAATTACCAAAAACAAAAATACACATTTATGTCCAACTGGTGCCTTATATTTGTTGATAACTTATGCAAAATAATTGTAACCCAAAAAAAATAATTGGAAAAAAAAAAAAAAAAAAACTTGCACAGAATGTACCCAAAAAAAAAATATCAAGAAAGGCATTGGTTGCACACCGATAATATTAATCGGGTCCTTTATTTCTGTAATCTATTTTATGCCTATACATATACGGACACCAATTATCAATATACAAATCCCTTTACAATAAACCACTAACTGCTGCCTTCGATGCAATCCTCCAAATCATGCAAGATGACTAAAAGTCGATTGAATGAATTTGATGATGCATCACTAACTGCTGCCTTTGATGCTGCAATGTACGTATCCATCACTACATTGTTATTTTCAACAGTAATGTTGTTGGCTTTCACCGTATTAGATGGGGGACATACTCCACATATAGATGCATCATCTACTGTCATGTTGGACTTAGCAAAATTCTTGGCATTGACAATGTTAGAAGGACATTTTGCCATAGGATGACCATATGCCACACCTTGTAATTCTGCATGGGAATGGTTAGGCCATTGGTCCTCTTTTGGCACCAAGTTACTTGTGACCTCAGGATTAAGGGCTGCCAGTGCTTCATAGGAAACATGGCTAGCATCACCAAAAGCTATTAAGTCATATCTTCCAAATGCACCAATCCTGTCCCTGGATTCTATACTGTTTGGCAATGGCATCTCATTCTGTTGCAGTGTCACTCCACTAGATCTATTCAATTGAAGTCTATATGTCTGCAAATCACACAATGACAATAATATTAATTACCTTGCATCAAAGAACCAACATTAATCACTGTTTAGAATCACAAAACGCAAGTGCCTCGGTTTGGATAGAAAACAAGCTTGGCACCTATATTTCATGTAAGCTTGTACACACCAGCTGCTTTAAAATTTCAATTAATTGACTATGAAAATTTACTGAATTTTCATAGGGAAAAAAAAAAACAAGAATGATAATCTTCGATCCACAGTTGGGATAACAAAATGTATCTACCGCTTTGAAGGAACTAAAAATTCTCTAAGGCATAACAAAATGTATCTACTGCTTTGAAGGAACCAAAAATTCTCTTAAGACATAACCAAAGGCAAGTATAGAAACGAACCTGCAAATGACTAGCAACATGCTCTGTTGTCAAACCAGGGATTTTCATCACTTCAAGAATCCTCCTTGGCTGTGCCTCTGAAAAATAATCATGCATTGTAAGTATCATATAATTATGTCTTCAACATGCATTGCAATACCTGCAAAGAAATTAATTCAGTCATTGTATGAATAGAGAAAAACAAATGCTCAAGAATTAATCATACTATCAAGCTGACCATATTACACGGGGCTTCTTTGTTGTTGGTGCATCAACATCAAATTCTTTGGAATTAGAACTGCTCTTTTTTTCGTCCCTCACGTACTGTTGCATCAATAGCAAAAGAAGCAAATCCAGAATCATCGTTTCTTGGTAGCTTATTTCCACTCCCTAGCAACATGCTTCCACATAATCCTGAATTGGTTTTCATGCAAAGGCTTAATCCAATAATCCAAGCCCCAAGTGTAATAGCCTTCATTACAGCACTCTTGATGTAAGTAGTGCTGTGATGAAGGCTATTATTCACGGGGCTTGTGATTATTGGATGAAGCCTTTACACAAGGACCCTAAGACCTGCTGAGAATTGAAAGGAAACATTCTCCTCAGTAGCGAATTAGATTTGTGATTTATTATGTACTGTCTAGTTTAAATAAAGATTTTAGGCAGAGAGAAAGAAACAGGATTGAGAGAAGGAATTAAATGTAATAGATAACATGATTTGACAAGAAGAGAGAGAGAGGACAGATGTAATAATAGGAAAAAAATTAATTAAAATTTAGTTGGAGAGAGAGAAATAGAAGAAAAAATTTATCAGAGGCAGCAGGTGATATGATATGGTAAGAAGAGAAAGAAATAATCAATGTAAAAGATAGAGAAAAAAATTAATCATATATCAACAATCATTATCTATTACCTCAATGATAAGCAATTTATTCTAAATTTTTACAGCTACCAAATCTTATCAATCAATTATATCACTAAACGGTTTGATTTCTTGGAGAAAAGATTATATTGGGTGTTAAATATATATACTCAGAGCTGAGAGAAAGAACCTAACAGAGCAGAACTGTCGCCAACGTTAACATAGTTAAGAAACACTCTCTTTCGCTTAGGCATCGATCTCCTCCTTTTCACTTTCTTTTCTCTGTTTCTTATTCCTTCTGCCAGGTAATTTCTATTTCTCTCATGCAAAAATTATCTAAAACTTTGTTTAAAACTCTTGGTTCCTTCATTTGAGCAATGATTTCGCTATAATTTCTTTTGTTGCATATTCATTCTCACATGTCATGCATGTTCGGTTCTCCTTTCTTTTGCCTTTTGCGTCAGGTGAAATTTCCCATATGTCATTACACGTTTCATCTATTGTACCTTTCTTTAAAAATTGTTGATAATAGTGACATACATTGGTTCTTGAATTCTCGGGATGTATTACGTCTTATAAATCATGATTCCTCTCACTTTCATCGAATTCTTTGTCTTTTTCTTTTTTACTTTTCTCTCATGTACAAAAAAAAATAAAAAAGAGCAAGCTCTGTTTTATTGACTAATATAGGACATAATATACTAATAGAGAAAAAGAAAGAGAGAATATAAGAATTGAGATGAGTTTTTCATTCATATTTTCCTTTTTATATATATTCCAGCAAGAAGGATTAGTACCTGTTGATCTTGTCATTAATTATTATTATTGAATTCTTGTGTTGTTTATTTAGTTATATAGTATAGACCAAATTCTATCTTATTGACTATTTTTTGTATATATATGTTGTTGTTTTGTAGGAAATGGGTCCGTGTAAGAATAACAGTTGAAACATATCTCAAATGAGAAATCTCGCAAGGACAACTTTTATGCAGAGAAGGAAAGGGCTAATTAAGAAAGTCTCTGAATTTTGCACCATGTGTGGAGTTGAATCCTGCTTGATTGTGTATGATGATGGCAATGGTGATGTTGGACCATTGACTTGGCCCCAAGACCCCATAGTGGTACGCTCCATCATTCAAAAGTATGAGCAATTAAAGAATGAGAGACCTCACACGACCTTTGATCTTCAAGACTTTTCTGAGAATAGGAAGAACACTGGTTGAAGCTGAGATTTCAGAAGTGCATAAACAGATCACCAGCATCATGTATCCAACTTGGGATCCAAGTTTCACAAACATGGAAGAGGAGCAATTGTGGGCCTTCATTGCTAATGTGAATGCTATGATTAGAGTTTGTGATCATAGAATTAACATGTTGAAAAACAAGCATAAAGTGAGGCCAATTCTAGCTTCATGCAAAACATGGCCTCCTCCCATCCTACCCATCTCAAGTTCAGTGCAGAACATCTCTCAAAGCCAAATCACCCCTTCTCCTATGGAGCCACTTAATGATAATAATGGGAGGGTGGATTTTACAAATCAATAAATCAGGTCGATGTAGCTTGTAATCGTAGGAATTAATAACATGTTGAGAAACATGCAACAAAGTGATGCTTGCTTTAGTTTTGTGCCAAACATGGCTCAGGAAAGTGCTAATGCTACCTCCTCACATGCAAGCCAACTCAATTACTTGCAGAACATCTCTCAAGGCCAACTCACACTTGATGCTTCAAAGCCACTTAATGATAAGAATGAGATGGCAGATTTTACTAATCAAGTTGATGTGCCACTAGATTCAACTAATCAACTTGGTGAGTCTATGGACTGGGCTAATCAACTTGGTCACTTAGAGGACTGGTTTGATGGACCTATTGATTGGTCTAATCAACTTAGTGACTATGAGGATTGGATTAATGAATCTGTCTAGCAGAATTTTCCTGTTCAATCCCAGAATGAGCAGCAAGGAGGAGAAGCTTTGCATGCCTTGCCACTGCCATTGGATGGATTTGAGACAGATTACATGGCTAACTTTGATTTGATACTATTATTATTTAGTTTAATATGTAGTGTTTGGGCATGTATTTGCTTGAAAGTGCTTTTGGTAGGAAATGTATGTTTAATGTTGGAAGAAGTGTAGGTTCTGGTTTCATATGTGTAGTTTCACAATATTATCTATACTGTATATAATATTTCTTTTGAATTCATTGTTCGAAGTTGGACTTTACATTTTTCCATGATCATTAAAGTTTTGATAAAAAAAACATCTTAAGGTGACCTTTTTAGTTGTGTGTAACTTTTACTTACAAGTTATAAAGGAGCAAATTATATTGCAGCTCTGAAAACTGCTGAGATCTGTGTGACTAAGTTTTTTTTTTTGGTGCAAAGGAGGGCCAAACAAAAACATACTACAAAAAGTTATTACGTGGGGTGCATAGCCCCATTACATCACGAAGAGAAAGCGAAGAAATAGAGTGCGGGAGAGAGCTTAACATGTGGATTTCTAATGACATGGTATGAGCCAAATTGGCTAGACGATCAGCAACCATATTCGCTTCCCTGAAAGTATGCAAAAACCGAACTTGCCACTGACTCGATCTCCAGTGCTGAATAGTGTGCACTATGTCGAAGAGGGGATGTTGGTCATGACAGCCATTGAGAGCTAGATTAACAGCCACCATTGAATCTAATACAAACCAAACATTTCTGAACCCATTCTCCCAGGCAATCACAAGAGCACTAACAATACCCTAGAGCTCAGCCATTAAAGAATTAGTAGAACCCAAATTTCGTTGGAATCCAAGGATCCAGTTACCATCTTGGCCTCTGAAAAGGCTAGCACAGGTTGCACTAGTACCTTCTCTGTAGACAGAACCACCAGTATTACATTTAATCCATCCCTTTGAAGGAGGCTTCCAAACAACTTGGATGAGAGCTTGAAGCTTACGAAATGAGGCAACAATAGATGAACCAGTACGATCACTTCTCTCGAGGCGCTCATTAAATTTTGCTGACATGATCACAGCCTGAGTATCAAAATTGGTCCCCCTAAAACAGAACTCATTTCTTTTTCGCCAAATCTCACCAAAAAGAAACCCAAATAAAAAAGTCCAAGAGCTATTATTGTGATGAGAATGAGATAGATTCAGATTGGATTCAATCCATTCTTCCAAACAGAGATTGAAGAATTGGGTTGGGACATTGTGGACCACTGTAAGCCATATTTGTTTGACACACCCGCAACCCCGAAGGATATGGATAGGAGTTTCTTGAAATTGGTTGCATGGAGGACGAAAAGGGGCATTAAAAATACCTCTTTCACGTAGGAGGGATTTAGTAGGGACAAATTTTACGGTCTTTTATTTGAAAGGATACCGATATCTTTTTCGAGTAAATTAATAAATAATAAATATATGTATTTGTATTATTTATTTTATAAATAATATGAAATTGATAATATAACTTATTGTTTAAGATTTTGTTATTTTTTAATTACTAAATAACACTTAAAATTAATTTTATCGCCTTACCATTTACGCTTATATATTTTTTATGTGTAATATTAAATTTTAAAAAAATTAAAATAAATCTCAATGGAATTTTTTGTAATTATAAAATTTTAAATATTAAAATTAAATTCTCACTCATTTATAGTGTAATTTTAGTATATAAATTATTATTTTTTATTAATTTAAAATAAAAAAGTACCGGTACTTTTTAATATTTAAGGTACCGAATACCTTTAGTAGGAAGTCCATTATGGAGAATCTTCCACAAAAAAGACTTTATTGCGGTGATGCATATCAGTGCACCATAACTTTCTCCAAATAGGCTTGCTGGCAGGAGTATTTGTGGTGGCAGCAATGAGATCACAGCAGGATTTAGTAGTGAAGCAACTATCGGAAGACAAGGCCCAAATGTGTCTATCCTCTCCCAAGTCAACATTAGGAGGAGCAGAAGCACATATTTCAGCTGGGGCCCACGAGAGAAGGTATTGAGCAATAACACTCATCTGCCACTGACCATTTAAATCCACAAAGGTGTGACTAAGTTAATTATATTAATTGGAAGAAACCGAGGTTGTTGGCGCAAGTGGTTCGGTACTTGTGTTTCTTGACCAAGGATTGAGGTTTGATTTCCAGCTTGAAGATGAAGTTGCGATTGGAAGTATCACTTTACCCAAAATAGGCTGACCTAGTGGAAGAGGAATAGTTGGATGTCAAAAATAGAAGCCTTAGATATTTCTTGATTAGACCAAAAAAAAATAACATTGGAAGAACTTGATTTTTTTTTTTCTTGACATAACCATAAGCTTGTATGAAGGGTTTGATAAATGTGTTTGAAAATAAAAATATACAAGATGTGTGTTTAATTAAAAAAAATAGAATATGATTATTACCGTTATTTAATATTGATGTTCTCAAGGATAATGAATTCACTATTAAATTGTCTTTGTAATTATTTAAATATGAATGCACTATTATGATACAAATAAATTAATTATTCATGATTGATTATTGAAGCAAAATGTAATCTTAAAAAAATTAGAGAAATTTTTTTTTCATATTTTTTGAACTGTGTGTATTTTAAGAGATAAGAAAAAAATTGGAAGACAAAAAAATAAAAATAATAAATATAGTAAGAAATGTACTGAAAAGAAAGAAAAAATTAAAAAGTATTTAAGAAATTAATAAAATAATAATAAATATGATGGATAATAATCTTAAAAATTTTAAAAATATTAATAATACAAATGAAAAATATGTCAACTATTACCAAATGGTAAAGTCAAAATTTAAATGCTAAAATCAAAATCCAAATGACAAAGGAAAAATCTAATGACAGAATCAAAACAAGTTCTTAAATATTAGATTAGATTATCTAACTATCACCTGGTTTTTTAACTAATTATGTCAAACAAAAGTATAGTTTGACTATAAGTAATCAACATAGTTAGAATTCAAATAATAACACAAATGATTGTTTAAACTTTGGTTCCCAGAAAAGAAAAAAAAATGTTTACGAACTAATAAATATCAATTATTTGGGAAAACATTATTTATATTAACTATCTAATTTGAAATATTTAATTTTAAAATATATATTATAAAGGACTAGTTAAATGATGACGCAATAATTAGATTTTATATTCTTATACCTAAAATCTAATAAATTAATTATTATACATGATTAAAAAAATATTCACCTATATTATGTAAGATGAGTATAACACTTTTGCATTATTCTAAAATGTTACATAAAGGCTAAAATATCATAAAATAACTTATATTAGAATATACAAGAAATATGTAAATGTAAATTGATGAAAGTATTACTACTTATACATGGAAAAAAATTAATATGAATTCTTTTAAAACACTCCTTCCATTTTGAAATGAGTGGTATTCTAATATATTATACAAGTATTAAAGAAATATTAAATTCTAGAAACAAAATGATTACGAATACAATTACTCTTTTTCTTTTTGGGAAGTATATGATATTAATACTTTTATCTCTTCAAAAAAGAAAAGTAGCTATCGAGCATTAATATAGAGGGAGAAGAACAAAATTAAAAATAAATAATTATTTTCTTAGTGTCTTAATACAATAGAGAATTTTAAAAAATGATAAAATTATGAATATTTTTAAATTAAAAAAAAAAACTTCCAAATAAACAGACAAATGGTAAAGTGACCCACTAAACTCAGAGATCCATTGGTCACCATCTAATAAAGAACTGAATTATAAGACCCACAAAGAAGTATAAGTGTGTAACAGACAAAAGATGATGTAAGTGGAATGTAGATGACAGTGTTGTCCTGTTATTTAGCTAACTTTTTGGTGCTATGTGCCTTTACCTGTCTTCCACACAACTCTAACTCTTTCCAATTAGTGGACACTTACCCTATTTTCTCTTCCTTTTTTGTGTCTGTCTGTCCTTCTACTTTGTTTCTCATCAAGTGGAAAGTCCTGTCACCTTTATCTGCTATGCATTATATTATATTATATATGAAGTAGCCATTGTTGCTGAATGTAATATTGGGTGTCCTCCTTGGTTTTGCTTCAATCATGGCTTTCTCTTCTTTCTTTGGCCACTCTCCATTAGCATTGAAGGTACAGTTTCCAGTGTTTGATATGCTCTCAGTGCTTCTGTTTTTATCTCTTTTTTCATTTGAATCTTGGATGTTTTGGACTTGAATGAATATGATATTACTAATGAAGTGGCATTTGTGCATCTTTTGATATTGGAGATTGATGTTTACCATTCTATGGATCTATATGCTGGGGGGCATGTTGGTACTGAAAAGGAGTTATATATGTCAAAAAGTTGGTTCTTTGTGTGTCACAAAACCTATAGATTCATGCAATTGTCTTGCACACATAAAACGTGTGGTTTTGTTCAGATGGTCCTTGCATATTAAACTGGGCTGATATGTTATTTAATAATTATCTGCACAACCTGGTTATTTTAAACCAATTAGATGGATCATGTAGTTTATTTATTATGATGGATAGATAACATGTGTTTTTGTGGGTTCTAGAAGGTTGCTTACAATTGAGGTTCTATTTCTTATAGATTGATCACTTGGGGCAGACTATAAAACTTTGTGGTACGGTTGAGAAGGGGCAAAAGCTTCCTTTCCCTATCAGAAGTAATGGTGCTGAGCATGAACTTTGTAACCAGAGTCAACTTAATCAGAGAAGTAGAGTCAACTTAATCAGAGATTGGAGTTTCATAGGAGGATCAAGAGTTGTTGTGAAACCAAAAAACATGAGATTGGTTCCGTTTCGAAAAGCCAGTCGTGTATATGCTTCATGTAATCCTTTTTTTTTTGTAGCACATTTGCTAATCTGAAACTCATTTTTATTGTAAGAAGATTCGTATGTCTGGTGCTGGTCCAAATTAAAGCACAATAATAAGGTTACTTTTTCAGCATTTTTGGTTTTGCACAAAGATAGTATTATTACATGTCACCTAGTTTTTAGAAGTTGGAGGTTCTGTCTGTGCTTTAAAGTCACTTTCATGTACCAAAAATAAGTCATTTCAGTGTCTACTGTCAATTTACCCCATGAAATTTGTCCTTGAAGTCTGATCAATATAATACCATAGGTGCAACTTATTGTTACTTCATTGTTTAATTGGTACTCTTTACAATTCAATAGAACAAACAATTGCTTGTGAGGAATTTATGGGACTAGTATTAGACATTTGGATACTTTGATTCTTATGCAAAATGTTGGTTCTATCTTAGTAGTAAATTAAGTTGTATAACCTGAAGAAGTTACTGAATAAAGGAATTGAAATATGGGATGCATAGCTTGCCCCTTGTGGATGGATCCCCTTAACCTAAATTATTGTTGCAGGTACTTTGGTATCGTTATATTTATATACACACTCAAAGCAATGACAATTGTGTTTTAGTTGACCTTTTTACATTAAATAAAGTACGTATTGGAAGAGGGTGAACGTTACACCTGATATAACTTTGCAACATGTTGATTCTGCGAGGATGGAAATCTTCTTTGTTGTCTTCTTTTCATTATCCTCTCAACAGGCACAAGGGAATTGATTTAAGAGTCTAAATTTCCTAAAAATTAATCTGGTTGAGTGTACAAAAGTTTGTTTCTATGGTTCAATTTTTTTATATTTTGATGCAAAATATAATGTGAATGAGTGTGTCTATTATTCTATATGGCAAACAATGTCATTCAATTATCATAAACTCTTTTTGTCTCATTTATACTCTCTGTATTAATCTCATTGAACATTCCTTGTTTTGGTACAACTGGTAGTGATTATATAAGTTTTGTATATTCATTTTTCTTCCTACATGTTGCAGGGTTGTCAGGATCACAACTTGCTAGCAGCGCCTTTACACTGGGAACAACAGCAGTGCTCCCATTTTACACACTCATGGTTCTAGCTCCAAATTCTGAGCTAGTATGTTTCCTTCTATGTTTGGAAAACATCTTCAATATGTCACCATACCTTTTGGTTCACAAAGATATATATAATATGCATAAAAAATATTTATGTTATATGTTGATATGCATGTATGCTTTTTTTCTGTGTATATATTTGTTCTACAGAACTAAATTATATGTTTGGTGAGTTCTGAATCTTGTGAGTTCTGATATTCTTCCTGCCCATATGTTTTGATTTCTGTAATTCATGTGATGTGCCTAATTCATTTTCCTGAAATGCCAAAATGCAGACTAAAAAGTCTATGGAAAGTAGTGTACCATATGTAGTGCTTGGCGTTCTGTATGCATATTTATTGTACCTTTCTTGGAACCCTGAGACAGTTGGACTGATATTTGCAAGTCAATACTTGCTACCAGAGGTGTGTATTCATCAATAAAGTTAAATTTCCCTTTCCAGAACAGTTATATATCACTGTGCTATCTTCTTTTATACTCGGTGCAGCTGACTAGTATAGGGAAAATGTTCTCCAGTGAGATGACTTTAGCCTCAGCCTGGATACACCTTTTGGTTATTGATCTCTTTGCTGCAAGGTTCTGCATCTTTTATTTTCTTTTGAATTAAGAATGTTTTTAGTCCTTGTAAATAGAACTAAATTTGGTTTAGTCTTCAAACAATTTTTTGTTAGTTTTGGTCCTCAATTTCAGATTTTTTAAAAATGGTCCTCATCGTCACTCAGTGGTGATGTGACATGCATCTAGACATGTTAGTGATCACTCTGAGGTGGCATGTGACATGGCATGTCTAGAATCTAGATGCATTCCACGTGGTTAATAAGTGATGACAAGAAGCATTTATAAAACTTTTAAAATATATAAAGACTAAAACCAACAAAAAATAAAAACTTTTGAAGGACTAACACCAAATTTACCCATAATTACAGGGACTAGAATTATTTTACTCTTTTCTTTTCTTCCCTTATCATTCCACAATGTTCCTCCTTACTGTTTCTACATTGTTTTCCCATTCTTTAGTGATTCTTCTAATAACATATTTGAGTCTATAAATGCAGGCATGTTTTTCTAGATGGACTAGAGAATCATATTGAGACTCGGCATTCAGTTTCTCTGTGTTTGTTCTTTTGCCCTATTGGGATTCTTACTCATGTCATCACCAAAGCAATGACTAAAAGTGACAAAAAAAAGCAAGCATGACTTTTAGAGGGCACCTGCATATACTCCTACAGAACCAAAAAAGAATTTTATTTGAAGTTTAAGAATTTCAGAAATTCATGTTTAAGTATAAAGTTACTTCTAATTGTCATTGGAGTTGTTTTCCCCTTAATCAAAATATCATATTATTAGTATTTTGTTCCTTCTCAAGTGTATAAATTATTTTGCCTTAATGTTCATTACATTTTTCCTGAAGTTGCTCAGCAAACTTTCAATTTTCACCCAATCTTCTTGACAATGAGACATGTTGTCAAGTTGAAGCACCAGAAAGCACAAATGGGTTTATTTGGATAAATTTCTCCATAAACACTTATAAGAAAACAAAATAAGAGAAAAAAAAATTCTCTATAGGTTAAAATTAACTTATACATTTTTTATCTTATGTATAAGTTAATTTTAACTTATGGAGAAACTTTTTTCATTTTTCTTTTTTATTTTCTCTTCCTATAAATACTTATGGAAAAGTTTATCCACATAAGCCTAATTATATATGTCTAGACAAGTACAAAGTTATACTAAACATGAGAACTTGAGAATCTATACGCTAAGCAACTTACGGTCAAGTGGTCAAGCATCTTAAGGCATATAAGCTGTTTGATCATTATTTGAATTAACAAAACTGCTAACAAAATCGTCTGACAAGTATTTTAATCTAATAAAATATAGTTGACTTTCAATGTGCATGTTCTTGTGAAAATGCAGATTTTTATGTGGTAGACAAATGCGGTGTGTTTTTTGTTTGTAGTAAAGAGATTAAGGTCGACTAAACTAGTAGAATTGTGCTAGCCTTTGTCTTGTCTTCTGTCAGGGTGCTTACCTTGAAATACGACAACATATTCTCACTATTTTTTGTTATATAAATAAATGAAAAATATTTTTGAAAGATGTCAATGTGTTTTTCTCATTTAAGTCTTTTGGTAGTTTGAAATGAGAAGAAAGATTACCATGTTGAAAATGTAAGGAAAAGAGAAAACCCAGCAAATGGAAACAAATGTGTTGTGGTCATGGAGTCACTGTAAGCTGTTCATGTGGTTCAACAATTAAAACGTACATATATGTAGTACATGACGAAATGTATACCCCCTCCCCCCCCCCGACCCCTCCCCCCTCTTCTCTTTTTATTCTCTAAAACACACAAATAAATAAATAAAAAGAAAGGGGAAAATTAAATAGAAAAGTTATATACTTCCAGCCTGGTCTATCTTACAAACATTATTGTAAATCCAAATCATAAACTATTAAGGAAATAATGGAAACAAAAAAGAAAGGAACAAAAAATAAAAAAGAGAAAGGGAAATGGGGAAAAAATAATATACAAAGAATAACCAACAGTTGGCATATTCAGTAATTTCATTACAATGTGTAGTTAGCTCATACGGGTGATTCAATTATAACAAGATTCAAAGAACTTCTCCTAAACTACACAATGAACTGCCAGGCTAGTAATGATCTTGTATGAAGTAAAATAATGAACTTGGTAGGTTAAAAGTGCTTCTCAACCCCGCAAAGATCAGATCAGATCAGATCAATCATCAAGAATTTAGTGTATAGCAAACTAGATGCCACAATTTCCCAAAAGTGGTGGATAACACATCTTCACAGCGGATAACAGCCTGTCTGCAACTAGTGCACAAAATGAAATTATGGTCAACATAGTCCATCATATCTTTGTGTACCCACACTGAACGCAAACTAACTTAAGGGTCCTTCAGATAAACACAAGCAATGTTATTAAGCTTATCCACATCACCTCCCCATTCTCAAGGAAAAGCTGGATAGCCATCTGTCAAATTGAAATTATTTATTAATCCTATCCAGTTTTCAATTTCTATGTTTCCATCTTCTGTCACCAAAATTACACAAGAGCTGTTTTCCTATTCTCAGACTATATAGGTTGCACTGTCTAACACCCTACCATTACCATTTCTTGATGACATTAAAGTTAATCAAGTCATGAGTGTTTTGTAATTCAGTTTGTATATGGTAAAGAATGACTTTAATCTGTTTGTAATTCAGTCATTATAACTGATTTTAAATATTAAAAAGTTCTTGCACATAGTTTTCACCTCACTTTTTTACACATTAGGAAATATGTTCAGTTTGTATATGATGAAAAATGAAAAATTCATTTCATACGGCATTTGTACCCATGTGCTCCGTCAAGACTTCAACATGACAATTGATTAGCAATAAACAGCAGATTTCAATTCAAGAAGAGTCTTACCTCATTTCAAACTGACTTAAGAGAAGCAAAACAATTAGCATGTGATTAATTATTATCTTCATTCATTTCACACATTATTTAGCAGGTTAAGAAAAACCCTAAATCTTTCAAACTATTTCCACATCAACTAATACTATTATTGACACTGAAAAATAACTAGCCATGGAAGAAAGCAATCTCCTGTGAAATTGCAACGGATGATTATGTATGGACAACAGCTTAAATCAACAAGTTACATTATAATAACATTCTTCAACTAATTAAAAAAAAAAATCAGGTTTTTGTAGCTGTAATTATATTTTCCTTGATAAAAGAAGAAATTCATTAAGATGGAGAGAAGAAATTGACAAGGAAATTGGAGATTAGAAGATCCTCCATCCTTACAAAATGAAAGGGAAAATATAACAAAGAAAAAGGGAAAACATCAAGCAAAGGTGCCCAATCCCATTGTATATATTTTAAACAAACCTGTTTAAAAAGACAATAGAAGCTAATCACCTAAAGGAGTGCTAGCAACACACTTTTTAACACACTCCACACTCCTACTAGGTCAAAATTTATTAAAAACTACAAAATTAGAGAGTGTGTTGTCAGCATGTCTCAATCACCTAATTTTATCCCAAATCAACTGTTGCTCCTAAGAAACCTATTTAAGAACACAAGCACTACTGAAACACCCTGCGATGAAATGCAGCACATAACAGCATGGATTGCACATTGCCACCAAAATTTAGCCTCCTCAACCAAAACCACAAAAAGCTTTAGGGCACACCCAGCATTCACTGAAAGGCCAAACAATCAATGCCGTATAAATAAACGCATTCACCCAGCTCTACATGCAACCTTCTTATAAGAAACCATACCTATCACTCTCCCTCTCCCACAATAAACCTTCTCAATTTCCCATCTATGTGTGCTGTTGAAAATCAGAATAAAATATTCTGAATTTATTGTAGTTTATAGGCATGTAATCATTGATTTAGAGGAAACTAAATATTCTCTATTTATGTATCATTAATGTAATAAACCTATATAAACTCGTTTCCATTGTGTATTCAGACACACGATTTCAGTCAAATATGTCTTTGTTTTCTCTTTTTCAACATGGTATCTAGAGCCTAACAGAGGCATCTCAAGGACCGTGCCTACTCAGTGGACCCACTGTCCCCGGAGACAAAAATAAAATTTTTTTGGCGAACCATGTACGTCACCGGTTCGCCCCCTGTTCCAACGCCGTCGTCTATTTTTTCAGTGTCTTCTCCTGCCACCGCCGCCGTTGCTCCGGCGACTTTTCCGGCCGCCGACCCCACAATCCGAATCGTCGGTCGCCAATCTACACAGATCCGTCGACGGCGACCCCATCCGGCGTTTCACGCTCGCTCACGCCCCTCCCCCCTTTTTGCGCCAAACAGCGCTTCTCCACGGCGCGTGGCGGCGCGTGGAGTGTCCTTTCCGACCGCGACTCCGGCGTGGGCGTCGCCCCACCCAGACGACCTCACCCTTCGACTTTCGCCTCCGTTCGATCAGTTTTTGACCGCCCACTGTTTTCTACCCGTGTGTCAAGTACTGTTCATGTGTTAGCTGTTTTGACGATTTTTTTTTTACCACTCACCATGGCTTCCTCTGGCTCCTCAATTCCACCTAAGGCAGACACCATTCTTTTTCCGAACTTTCCGCTCTCTACTGAGAAACTGGACGGTTCGAACTACTCCACTTGGGCCTCGGACATAACCTTATGAATTAGCGGTCTAGGCTTCAAAGCCCACCTCACTAGTACCATTGATTCTGTCGACGCAGGTGAACGTGCACAATGGGCAAAGATTGATGCCCAATTATGCAGTATCATTAAATCCACCCTTCACCCTTCTATCAAGCTAATTTTTCAGCCCCATGTCACTTGTGAATCAGTTTGGACCGAGGCACGCGCCCTTTATACTAATGACACGCAGCGCCTATACAGTGTTTGCCATGATTTGATGACCCTCATTGCCCCTTAGCGCTTTGATGGCCCTATGTCTGCATATCTTGGGCGAGTTCATGCTGCTCTGCATGATTTTAATGAACTCTTACCTCCTGCCACCTCGACTCCAACTAAAGCTAAGAAGGAACTGGAGAATCGGAGTGCCTTTTTCATGGTCCTTACCCTCTACGGCTTGTCACCATAGTATTCTGCTACTCGTGACCAAATTCTTGGGTCACCCACGGTCCCTACAATGACATCCGCCTCTTCTGCCCTCCTCCGCATTCCACCGAAGGTCCCTATGGAGATCCCTACTCCCACAACTAGTGATACCTCTGCTCTTGCATCTCAGAGCACTACTTCCGGACATACTCGCACTGGGACGTCTCACTCCAAGAATCGTCCCAAGTGTGAGCATTGCCATCGCCTTGGGCATACCATTGACCTTTGCTGGAAGTTACATGGTAAACCACCTCGTCCCACCAATGTGGCTCACACACCTCCGGGGAAAACCACTTAGCTTGCTGATCAACCCCGGGCTACCCCGGCTACTTATGAGGATTTTGTCAAGTGATTTGAGACTTGCCAGACCCCTAGCACCACTGCTTCTGTTGCACAAACTGGTAATTCTATTGCTTGCATCTCCTAATCTCCTTCCCTGGGTCCTTGGGTGCTTGACTCTGGTGCGTCTGACCATATCTCTGGTAATCGTTCCCTTTTCTCTTCTCTGTCTACATCTGGCTATTTACCCACGATTACATCTGCCAATGGTTCTCAAACAAAGTCCAGTGGTATTGGCATTACACATCCCCTACCCTCCCTAACTGTCGAGTCTGTGTTATATGTCACTGATTGTCCTTTTAACCTGCTTTCTGTTTATCGTCTTACCCAATCCCATGACTTTGTCATTACCTTTAATAAAGATTTTGTTACCTTGCAGGACCAGACTTCGGGACGGATGATTGGCATCGGATGTGAGTCTCTACGCCTCCGCAAGCATACTCAATCACTGTCTCTCCGATGACCATCCACGCTCAGCTGGGACATCCTGGTTTGCCGAAGCTTCAGAAGATGGTACCCAGTCTTTCTAAAATCTCTAGTCTTCACTATGAGTCTTGTCAGTTAGGAAAACACACTCGTACTACGTTCCATGATAGAGTCAATAAACGAGCTATGTCCCCATTTGCCTTAGTCCATTCTGATGTTTGGGGTCCTTCTCGTATTGTTACCTCTGCTGGTTTTAGGTATTTTGTAACTTTTATTGATGATTTTTCCTGTTGTACATGGTTATGTTTAATGAAAAATAGATCCAAACTTTTTTCCCTCTTTGAGAAGTTTTATCATGAGATCAAAACCCAATTTGGTATTCCTATACGCTCTATTCATAGTGATAATGCTCGTGAATATTTGTCTCATCAGTTTCAGCACTTTATGGCATCCAAGGACATTCTCCATCAAGCATCTTGCGCCTACACTCCTCAACAAAATGGAGTGGCTGAACGCAAAAATAGACATCTCATTGAAACTACTCGGACTCTTCTCCTCCACGGTCATGTTCCCCCACGCTTCTGGGGTGATGTTGTACTCAGCCTGCTATCTCATCAATCGCATGCCATCCTCTGTCCTGAATGACCAGGTTCCCCATTCGATCCTTTTTCCTCACTCACCCCTTCATGAGCTTCCTCCTCGAATCTTCGGCTCTACCTGTTTTGTCCACAACCTAACTCCAGGTCTTGACAAACTCTCCGCCAAGGCCATCAAATGTGTCTTCTTGGGTTACCATCGCTCGCAGAAAGGATATCGCTGCTACTCTCCTACCCTTCAAAAGTATTTTCTTTCCGTCGATGTCTCCTTTTTTGAATCTATCCCTTATTTTGAGTCTGCTTCCTTCCCTCCCGATATGTGTCTATCTGCTCCTCCTGGTACCCCTACTTGTGTCCCCCTTCCGTCTGTCTCTTTGGATGCCCCTGTGGTGAATCACAATGTTCCAGCGGAGCCTTCGGCCGTGCGACCTCTTTAGACATATCACCGTCGCCAACGACCTATTGCCATTCCTCCGCCTGCACCTGCACCTGCACCTGCACCAGCTTCCACAAATATAATAGAGGCCCTATCAGACCCTTCCCCGGCGCCATCTTCTCTACCGAATCCGGGCTTGCCCCCTGCCACTGATTGGCCCATTGCTCTACGAAAAGGTATTCGTTCTACTCGCAACCCGTCTCCCCATTATGTTAACCTTAGTTATCACCGTCTTTCTCCTTTGCATTATACATGCCTCTCTTCTTTGTCTTCTGTGTCTATTCCTCACTCTCCAGGTGAAGCCTTATCTCACCCTGACTGGCGGCAAGCAATGATTGACGAGATGTGTGCTCTTCAAAGCAGTGGTACCTGGGATTTGGTTCCTCTTCCCACTGGCAAGTCCGCTGTTGGGTGTCGTTGGCTATACACTCTTAAGGTTGGCCCTAACGGAACCATTGATCGTTTCAAGGCTCGTCTGGTGGCTAAAGGATACACACAGGTGTATAGGCAGGACTACACTGATACTTTCTCTCCGGTCGCCAAAATGGCGTGTGTCCGCCTCTTATTCTCTATGGCTGCCATTCGCCATTGGCCCCTCTTCCAACTTGATATCAAAAATGCCTTCCTGCATAGCGATCTTGATGAAGAAGTCTACATGGAGCAACCTCCTGGGTTTGTTGCTCAGGGGGAGTCCTCTACTATGGTGTGCCAGCTTCATAGATCCCTATATGGACTTAAGCAGTCCCCTCGAGCGTGGTTTGGCCGCTTTCGTACCGTTGTACAGCAGTTCGGTTTGACTCGCAGTGAAGCCGACCACTCTGTCTTTTATCGCCATTCACCTCAGGGATGCATATATCTTATTGTTTATGTGGATGACATTGTCATTACGGGCAGTGATCAGCGTGGCATTCTCCGTTTAAAACAGTACCTCTCCCAACAATTCTAGACTAAAGACCTTGGTAAGCTTTGGTATTTCCTAGGCATCGAAGTCGCTCAATCCAAGGATGGTTTGGTGATCTCTCAAAGGAAATATGCTCTTGATATCCTAGAAGAAACTGGCCTATTAAATGCCAAGCCAATAGACACTCCTATGGATCCTAATGCCAAACTGCTACCAAATCAGGGGGAGCCCTTATCAGATCCTGGGAGATATAGGAGATTGGTGGGAAAGCTGAACTATCTCATAGTCACTCGTCCAGATATTGCCTTTGCTGTCAGCATGGTAAGCCAGTTCTTAAACTCTCCTTGTTAGGATCATTGGGATGCAGTAATTCGAATACTCAAATACATTAAGAGTGCTCCTGGTAAAGGCCTCATTTATGAAGATAGGGGACACACTCAGATAGTTGGGTACTCAGATGCCGATTGGGCTGGTTCACCCAGTGATAGGCGATCCACCTCTGGGTATTGTGTGTTGGTTGGAGGAAACTTGATATCTTGGAAAAGTAAGAAGCAAAATGTTGTAGTAAGATCTAGTGCTGAAGCAGAATACAGGGCCATGGCTTTAGTAACTTGTGAACTCATATGGTTGAAGCAACTTCTCAAGGAACTCAAGTTTGAAGAGTCCACGAAAATGACGTTGATTTGTGACAATCAAGCGGCTTTGCATATTGCATCCAATCCTGTCTTCCACGAACGAACCAAACATATTGAGGTTGATTGCCATTTTATCAGGGAGAAGATTGAGTCGGGGGACATTACCACGAGCTTCATCAACTCTAGTGACCAGCTAGCAGATATCTTCACCAAGTCTTTAAGGGGACCAAGAGTTGACTATATATGTACCAAGCTGGGTGCATATGATTTATATGCTCCAGCTTGAGGGGGAGTGTTGAAAATCAGAATAAAATATTCTGAATTTATTGTAGTTTATAGGCATGTAATCATTGATTTAGAGGAAACTAAATATTCTCTATTTATATATCATTAATGTAATAAGCCTATATAAACTCGTTTCCGTTGTGTATTCAGACACACGGTTTCAGTCAAATATGTCTCTGTTTTCTCTTTTTCAACATGTGCCATAGCATCTATTTACAATTGCAAATCTATCCAAAAGGTGCATTGTTAGATAGTCATTAGTTGTCAATATTCTATCTATACAGTATCCAATTCTCGATATTGTTCTACATTGGAGCAGAGATTGGGAATTAGGGATTACTCCATAAAAAAACTGTTTCTAGTCTTCTTCTATACCGGTTTCTATCATGCATATTTCTTGTTCTCTTTCAATCCTTCATATTCCTCCGTACTTATATATCCCCTTAGATTTTTATATGATTATCACTTACAATGAGCATTAAACAGACATTGCAAAAACTAGCAACCAGCCTCACCATATAGTAGAATCAGCAGTACAATATTGATACTCATCCTAAAAGATTCATGTCAAGTGTCAATTAAATTAAGCAGAAGCTCAGGACAAATACAAATAGATACCCACTCACACACATGGACCAAATAAACAATTGGCAATAAATTTTCATTTCATAATAAGAAGTTGCAGGAATAAAATAAACATACTCAAGTAGGTAGCGGTGACATCTGCATTTGATTATCAAATTCTCCATTTGGTAAATCCGAATTTCGGATAGAATCTTTTCTGTTGCGCTCTAATGATGTTGCTTCATATATCCCTACAAAATTTCATTACATTGAGCATTTAAGATTAACTACTAAAACAGAAAAACAGAAACAAGAAAGCCTTGATTCAGTATCTTTGCTGTCTCTGAAGCACAAACTCAATTCTACAAGATAGGAAAATGTAGTTGACCAGTAGTTATTTTAAATTTTTGAGACTCCTTAAAAATCAAGTTATTGCTAGTAAGAGAAGGCAAAAAATAACCAGTGAAGCTCAAGAATTCAACATGCACTACTTCAAGATAAACTGAGCTTAAAACAGATTTAACCTTATCCAGAAAATGAATTTCATTTAAAAAATCCAGGGGATGAAACCAACGTATATAGACTCTGAGAAGCCATGTATCATAAAAAAAGTTAAACTCTGCTTTTATATGACTTCACTCTTTTGCTTTTGAATGAACAACTTTGTAAGAAAAGCACCTTTGGAAAACAAACATTTACTAATTTGAATTTAATTAGAATGCAGTGATAGTGTAAAGGTTTTTACATTGTCATCCAATCATGAATTGCGCACATGGTAAGATTGTTAACTTTTGTAGTAATTACTCTAAAAGTCATACCTAGGATGATTTCTAAGTGGTTGACAGTGTAAACACTAACAATGCATGAAATGAAAATTAAACTTTTACTAGTTTTGTCATTAAGGTTTTTTTCCCATAGAAAAACATTTTATTGAAGAGAAGAGAGACAGAATAAGTACAACAAGGGAATGGATAATGTTTCCTCTAAAAACTAAGAAAAAACAAACAGAAGAAAATAGAAAGATAAAAGCTAAGAAAAAACAAACAGAAGAAAAGAGAAAGATAAAAACTAAGAATGCAGCAGGGCTGCTGGACCTATCTGCAAGTTAGTTAGTTAGGATCGAAGAGTCATGGACAGAACATCAAAGAGTGGCTAAAAACCCAGCTAGGTCATATGTGAGTTATAAGCATCATGCATCATCAAGTAGTTTTACTAGAAGTGAGAAAACTAGATACCAAAAACTATAAAGTACATAATAGTATATTGGAATTTAATAACTAGCTACTGTACTTAAGTGGTTATTTTAATATATTTCTCCACAAATTGAATTGCAAACCTAATGAAAAAAACTTAGAAAAGGCATGACAAAGAATTATCAGCTACTAGTTCAGTTCTACAAACAATCCATGAAAAATAAAATTAAAGAGAATATTAATATCCAAAACTAACTGCTAAACATACCAAAACCTAATATTAAGCAGCAAATTGTGAATCCCGTCAAAGAAAAATCCATCTTGTACACAATCTCCATTATGATGATACATGCACCAGCTACTGCTAAATGCCTTGGTGAAGAGAAAACCATTTGCAATCTACAAAAAGAAAAGTATGAGTTTTCAGCTACTTCACAACAACAAAGAGTTCCAAATCCCATGCATTATATTATCTTACACCATACAGAACTTTAAAATTCAAATACAATTAAGATCTTACCAGATCTGGATTTAAATTTGAACTAACTTTTACCCAACTTCTTTCATATACATTTGATAAAGGTCATGGTTGGATAAACTTCTCCATAAACACTTATAGGAGAAGAAAATAAAGAAAATATGACGGTAAAATGCATTGAGCTTTTCCATGAGCTAAAATCAACTTATGCACCTTAGGTTTTGGACGAGTTATATGAAACAAGCTTCTATAAAAGTTAAGTGCATAATTTGATTTTAACTTGTGTGAAAAGCTCAATTCATTTTACCTTCTTATTTTCTTGTCCTATAAATATTTAGTTTATCCAAACAGAGCCAAAGTTAGATAGAAGTCAATTAATTAATGTGAAGACAAGGAATTATAATCTCATAAAACTGAAAATTGAAGTATATTTTCCAATGAGGATGAGGAGAATATTACCGCTGGAATGCCATTAGTTAATAGTTAATTTATAGAACATTGTCTGATAACCTAAAGAGCATAAGAAGCCTAATTGCAAAAAGCATAAACACCTTCCTATTCCTCACTTGGCATTTACTTATGGAAGACTATCATCATTCATGGCATACCTCTCCTCTGCAATACTGTCAGCATAAAATATCACAATATTTCCAAACAGAATAGTGCTAAAGAAGGTCCAAGCAGAGAATGGCAACTTTGCATTGCTATCAGATTCAGATGATGATCCCTGGAGGACCCAAAAGAGGGGGAGAAGAGGGTTACGAAAATTGTTAAATGTCAATCAAACCAAAATCACAAAACAATATAAGAATTCCACAAAGACATAACCCTCTCTAATATAGACCTAAAAGTGAAGACAACATTATAGAACTCACTATGATCATGTCCCACATGGCAATTGGAAACATAAAACATGTCGCAGAAGCAATAGTTAAAGCATGGAGTCGCCTTTTAAGTTGATTCTGAAAGCATAAAATGTTCAGGGTTACAGATACACACAAATCACCTCGCACCAAAAAGAAAGCAGGAAGTGTAAATTACATAGATGCACCTTGATTGAAACACGCCTTGCAATCACTCTCCTAAGCGCGGATAGAATGCCAGCAATTATAGGGACTAACATTTGCTTCAGGCCCAAAACTGGTTCAGTCCGAGCCTCAGAATCATCTCTATCTTCCCATGGTAAATTCCAGTTAAGTTTACAACACTTATAATGGAAAAGATAAACATTATGAAAAACTTAACAAACAAGAAAAAGAATACATGGAGCAAAAGATATTTTAGCCGTAAACTTGGTCAATTTAATAAAGAACATAACAGAGTCTGAGTGAGGATATAGAATGGAGAATATGTTGCCGTAGCCCATCCTTCCGATAACAGGTATAAGGATGCCAACATAGCAATTAGGCCACCTATCTGGTTCAAAATAAGAAAGTATCCACCAGATTAGAGAAGATCCAAAGATCCTAACCTTATCTTTCAAACACATCAATCACAACCAGCAAAGCACATTACATTATTCAATATATCATAGTACAACCTGGGCTTAAACTTAAAATTTTATTATTATTATTTTATCAAAGAAGATGGCTTAACAATTTTATATAGTTTTTACGCAAAATAGTGTTGTTTTCTACTAGAGAGAAAGAAGGAAAGTACAATTAGGGGAGGATAGGCGATCCTCCAAAACAGCTACAACCAGATACAGGGTAAAGAATGGGCTTTAGGAGAGCAGAAAGAAAAATGTTATCTTCTTTGGGCAAGGTAAAACAATTCAGGTAATAGTTACAACTTCAGCAGAGATTTATCAATACAGATAAAATAGAAAGGAGAAATATTGCAAAAACATGAATTCTTGTAGAATAGGCATTTAAATTGATTTGAGCACACGGTTTCATGGGGTAACTTGTATAGTATACCTAAAAGCATGAGTATCTGAAAAGGGTTACCTTTTTCCACAGATGGCTTCTCCTACCGTATAACACTGCAGACAGTACTCCAAGGACAGCACCAGAATACTCAGCCAATATTGCTCTAAATTAATAAGAAAAACAATAACAGCATTGAGTTCATAATGTAATAAAAATAAAGTTCTCATTAAAATCAAAGCAGCATTTGACACATCAATACTAACATGATCAAGAAATAGCTATATAATGGTAGGATGATGTCAATGATTCAATAGGACTTCGACAAATTGGAAATCAGTGATTTACGCAACTGAGCATCAACCATGATGCCACATACCAAAAGCCATTTATATAATTTAGACTGAGCACTTGACACATTAAAGTTATCAACTGAAATTTTCTTCAAGAATATAAAAACCAACCTAACTGGTCCACATGATTTCAGTCCCTTTCCCCACAAGACCAGATACAGTGCTGTTATACAACCATTTATTATAGAAGGAACAACCTGAAAAGACAAATGGTATTATTAAGGAATGTGCATTCATTATAACCTTTAAGTCAAATTTAATGCTTCTTTCTTAGTACACTCTGCAGAGAGTAGAAGTTAAATTCACCTGCGTATTAGAAAGAGGCCTGCCCTTCCAAGGCTTTTGCAAAATCAAAAATAGGATGGATGCTGGGGCCAGACAAGCAAACAGAAAAAGAACAACAGAAGCACCAGTCTGCAAGAAGTAGCGGTACATGGAGTATATTGACCATATCCTCATGAAATTTGCAACAACATGGATTATCTGCAAGGGTGTGTGTCTACAAATTGAAAAAAAAAAAAAAATAATCAGCACAATAAGAACGAACAAAGTTAAAACTTTGAAATTTGAATACACAACCCTCTTCTATAAATATCTAATAGAGGTAATCAATCACGGTACAGTAGAATGTAACCGAGAAATTCTTATGTATAACCACTAAAAGCAGAATGCCACAACACATGAGCAGTAAAACAGTATAACCAGTCAACCACCATACATGCTATCATGAATCAACTATCCCAAAGGCCAAAAGCTTAAGTTGTATGGTATAGACACATGAATGGTACAGTATTACATCTCTAATATGCCCCTTCATGCCAGAGCCCTTTGTGCTAAAAGCTTGGATGATGCCCACAGGCACATCTTCAGGCTTGCACTGAAATTTAACCTTTTGTTAGAAGAATAGGGGCAACAAGGATCAAACTCTAGACCATTTCATCCTAAAGGTTTTGATGCCGTATCATAGCTATCTGAAAAGCTTAAACAATTAGGTGAAGCCAAAAACGAGTTTCAAGTTGCCTCTTTAACACATGCCAACGGATTAAATTTAAAATACCATTGCGCATGTTTGGTAAGAGATTAATTCTCGAAAATAATCACTTATTTTTCAAAAATTCTCTCAGAATTCAGAAAGAAAATAAAAATAAGCCGATTATTTCTTCAAAATAAGCTGAACCAAACACACTTAAAAAGCTATAGATTAAACTGGAGCCGTTAAGAGCATTGCATTTGCACTCATATTAACTTCAAACTTCCCCTCCACACAAATAGACACTTCATAACAGAGTAAACATTGCTTGCAATCACTACCCAAAAGATAACCCAGTAGCTTCAACCCAGTTCCTAAAACAACTAAGACATTAGGAAACAGCAAAATCATTGGCACACTTCAGTGCACCTAACCACAGTCCCAATTGAGAAGCAAACAAATAGCCTCAGAAATTAAACCGTTCAAAGACACTAAAAAACAAAAATGGGCCATACCCAGAATTGATTATGACTATATTTTTCGGAAAAACGAAAAATTTACCTGAAATGATGAGGTGGGGAGCCCCGATCCTCTGAGACGCGGTTCGGGGACATCATTGTGGGAAGAGTGAAGAGTGTGATGATTCAAATCGAAGTAAGCGTATCGTAATCACGAACACGAACCCATGGCTGGTTTCTCCGATCAAACACAAGAAGAGGGTCTCGTTTTCTCTTCTTCCTCAAGTTCCAGTTCGTCGTCCTTTGGGGTTCGCAGATAGGGGCCCAGGTGAAAGACTTTGGGCCCTCGTTCCAATTTGTTCATTTAAAAAAAAAATTACTGACCAAAAAATTAAATAAAAAATATTAGTAAAAAAATACTAGCCACACAGTCTTTTGAACACATCATTTTCTGTTGGTTGAATTTTATTAAAAATCACAAAATTTTATAAGTTTCACGTCTCATTTAATAAATCTTTCTTATGATTTTGTAGTTTTCAATAAAGTTTAACTAATACTTCCGCCAATCTAAAATTATTGATGTTTGAGATTAATGCAAACATCTTAAGAAATATTTAATATTGCCCATAAACTAATATGTTTAGTCTAAAATACCTTCATTTAATATTTAGTATAAGAGTAGTTGTGAAGTAAGACATGATTATTAAATAGAGATATATGTAGAAAAAACAATCAATGAGACTTGAAATTTGTAAAACATCAATAGTTTTGAAATAAAAAAGAAAGGCTAAAACATCAATAGTTTTGGATAAGAGGAAGTAATAAAAGGGTGTTAAAAAGAATATGTTGCTGGCTCTCCTTAGGTTAGTAATATATATTTTCTAACACATTTTTTTAAACACACTCGTTATTATTAGTTAAAATTTATTAAAAATTACATAATTTTGTTGGACTCACTTTTTGTTTAATGAACTTTACTTATGATTTTATAGTTTTTAATAAAATTTAACTAATAATAGAGTGGGTTAAAAAGGGCTATTAAATAATATATTGATATGACCTTCTTAAATAAATTACATGTTTTGTGTGTGAGGATTCAGAGCCTAAATAAGATAGTACACTTTAGATGACAGTGTAGTTTATTAGTCACAGCAATTAATTAGAAAATTAATGATAATGAAAAAATATTTGTGGTAAAATTTTAATTATTAATTTTTTTAATCAAAGTTTATAATTATAACTTACCTTTTTAAAAGTTATTATTACTTTTTTTCGCTTACAAAAGTTATTGTTTCCATATTATAAATTGAAGTTCTTATTTTTTTAATGAAAATTTTTAGGAACAAATATCTTTCTTATTAATATATTTTAATCAGATTTTTATTCTTATATTTTACCTGTATAACAAAGTGTTTGAAAAAAAAAATACTTGGTCTTTTTAGTTATGACTATGAATCATTGTGGTCTCCTAAATTTTTTTGAGTCTATTAAGTTTATTTATTTTTAAAAGTAAATAAATTTACTTTCAAAAAAATATTAAATAAGTTTGGTCTTTCCATCAATTTTCTTTTACCGAATCCTCTTAAACAACTTGTTTTAAACTTTCTTTTACACAAAATTCATCAATTAAAAAATAAATTTTACTTAAAATAAAAATTTTAAATTTTCTTTTGAAAACTCTTTTTAGGAACTTTTAAAACTTAATCTCACATCTATTAATTATTCTTTTCAAATATTAACAAATTTATACTAAAATTTTTATTTTGAAATTTTTAAAATTATTCCATATTTCAAATCCTTCTAAATCAACGAATATTTGACTAAGAAATGAAAATTTAAAGATTTAAGTTAAAAGAATTGAACAGACCAAATGAATTTAATTTCAAAAAATTTTAAATAAGAATTTTTATACTATCATCCAATCACAAATTTGTTAGAACCTAAGACATATGAAGCTTCTAGTCTCTCAAGTTTTGAAGATAACAATAACTTATTAAATTTTAAGTCTCTGTTGTAAAAAGGCTCTTTAAGCGTTCAACGCGTTTTTAATATCAAGCGTCCAACGCGCCAGTTTATAGCAAGCGTCCATTAGACTCTTATATGATGATCGTCCAAGTGTAAGTTTCTTTAACGACTAAGTTTTAAAACTTGCTTTAACTCTGCGTATTCACAAATACACTGAGACTAATGTTTTACCTCTTAGTGTGATCTATCGTTCAAATGTATGAGCAATAAATGAAAATCAGATATATGTTTGTGTATAAGCGCAGCATTACAAAAAAAGGAAGGTACTAAAAATAAAACACAAAGTAGCTCCTAGTAGGACCTTTTCCATATGTTATTAAACAAAAGACGCCTTAAGAGTTATTGTTATTAGATCACTTATTATTGTTATTATTGTTCCTATCATTATTATTACATTTATTGTTGTTGTTGTAGCAGTTATTGTTATTGTTATTATTATTATTATTATTATTATTATTATTATTGTATTGTGTTGTTGTTGTTGTTGTTATTATTATTATTATTAACAATTTAGTATTAGAAATTAGTAGGAATGTTATCATAGAACCCAAAAGAGCTTCTAGGGTCTAATAGGGGACTAAAGCCCACTAAGTTACATACCCACCCATATGTTATAAGAAGGGAAGAGAGAAGGAGAATTAGGTTTAGTCGTCACAAAATAGAAGAAGAAAGAAGGTAGATAGAATGAGGAGAAAAGGAAGAAGAAGAGAAAGAGAAAGAGGAGGTATAAGAACCGGAGAACCCAAGCCCTATAACTCAGCATTACATGTCCCTAAAGGTGAGTACTCTCTCTCGTGTCCTTCCTTGTCCTTTATGTTGTGATTTGTTTATCCATTTACCTTTCTTCCCTCTTTATGCCTAAGTTAGGGATTTGATAGGTTTTGAGGGGATTGTGAGTGAGTGAATAGTTTATAGATTAGATTAACTAATTATCAAGGTAGAAGAAGTGAGTGAGAATTTAATTATTTGATTTGGAGCATTTAGAAACCAAAGACAATAGGAAAAATAAATTAAAACTTGTACTTCAGATCCGTTTGCTAGGATTAGATAGCCGCTGGGCAACTTTTTCTCGAAAACTGGATTTCGCGTTGGCGTTAGGCGCACAAACCCGCCTAGCAAGATGCACAACCCACCGAGTAGGTTAGGTCCTAACGCGAACCCACTGAGCAGGGTGCAATACGTGCTGGGCGGGTTAGGTTCTGGCACAGACCTACCAGGCGGGTTCGCTAGACCGCCAGGTGGATACGATTGTTGCTATTCCTTTCTTTGTGCTTATGAACTCCTTTTTGCAATTTTTAACTCATTATTGTTTCTTTTTTTATGTCTTGTTGAGTTTATATTCTGTAATTGTTATTTACCTTGAGAAAATTAAGTGTGATATGGAATTGTGCCAATGTTTCATGATGAAAGCCTTTAAAAAGCTGTAAGCATTGTATGTGACCATGCATCATAACATTTGAGCTATGTGATGAAGAAAGTATGTAGGAATCTGGCTGGTAGAGGCTGTGATGAGTTGTCTAACCCTAACCTTGGGGGTTATCCAGTTAGGAAAACTCCAATGGTCCATGCTAATCCCATGGAGTCGGGGCATACTAGCAAAACTGGGTAACCCTGACTAGTCACCAGGAGATATCATGCTAATTGAGGGTGCAAAAGCCAAAGGCATTGGTATCGATGATGCTTCTTATGGTTGTGCATTTACTCCTAGTCTACTTTTCGACAAGTTTAAATTGGTACCACATGTGCATGAATAGTGATTTAGGAACATAACATGCATACATATCCTATTGTAGTGTGATATTTTGAAGTGTGCTACGTTGTAACTATGTGAAATCTATGTGACCTTGTTCATGAGTGATTGATGTAATGTGTACATGTGTGAAAATGTGATTGTGTCTTGTGATGAAGCATCAAGATTATGTATATGTGATCATGTTATGTATGTTTGTTATTCTTGTTTGATGAAAGAAAACAAGGTGTACGTCTAGTTATTAGGCAAAGGATGTGAAATAAATGTATGCTTGTAATTAGGATTGTCTTTTTCTACCTTAAGGATATGTGAGAGGCTAGACCCTAGGATAGTGTTATGAGAGTTATAGTTGGATAATAACAATTATGATAGAGATAGAGAAAGGGTGAATTCCCATAAAGCGTAATAGAAAGGTATGAGACTAGTAAGAGAGAACAAAATGAGGGTATTAAGGTGAGTGTTAAAGGAGTATCAAAAGTATTTTAGAATGTCTGTGACCTTAGACGTGACCCCTAGAGGATAACTTTAAATATCAAAAGGAAGAAGAGTAAAATCTAAACATGAAGGGTTTAAATACTATAGAGGGTTTTGGGTAAGAAAGAGTTCTTAGGTTAAGAATGAGATAGTAAGCTTGTATAACAGTTGTGAAAATGAGAGAGGAGTTAACAAAAAGCACTGACTATTGAAAGGTATAGACCCGACCATAGGTATAGATAATTATGAGAAACCTAGTGAGGCTAAAGTCATGAGAGATAAGTGATGAAGGTTGTCCGAGTAGAAGAGTCTAACCTAGCCGTAGAGTCCTTAGAGCACTCATTAAGACATTATGTCTCACTTCTTTAAGTTTCCTTTTTTTCAGGATACAGGTGAAGATATGTACAGATGGAGCTTGGAGTCACGTACAAGAAGACGTAGTCTAGTTTATATTGTTTTTTTGTATTCCTCTTTATGTTTTGTACGACACCTTTGGGTGATAGATGAGGTGTATTAAGCATGTATAGTATTTTATAGTATTATTCCTATATGAATATAATTATATTTATGAGTTGCTTCAACGTGTTGTTTCTATGTTTTTAAGTCTTTTTTTTTTGTTTTTAGAAATCTAGGCTTAGTTACGTTAAACCCTTTAGGGTGTTACAATTATGCATGATTGAGGGGTTTTTGGAGTAAATTAATTAGTCAACAACGGAATAGAAGTGATTTAGAGTTGAAGAGCTTAGGTGGCCATCAAAGGCACCGAAATCATGAAATTGCGAAGAAATCACAATGTTCAAAAATTGCCCAACTGCTTAGTGTATCCTAAAAAGTTTAAGCAAATCCACTCAGTGAATTTAGATCCGCTCAGTGAATTTTGGGCAACAAGATGGGTTTGGAAGTTAGTATGAATCTGTTGAGCGAGCGATAGCTTCGCTAAGTGGATTTTAGGCAATAAGTAGGCCTGGAAGCTCTATATGGTTGCCTATGTTGTATTGTTGTATTGTTGATTTTGTGCTTGGTATTGTTTAATGTATTGTTATGCTTGAAAAAAATGTTTGTGTAGTTATAGTATTATCCTTGTGGTTGTAAATTGTGTGAATACAACGATGAACCATATATAAGAAAAGACTTAAGACACTTAAGATACTTGAGGATGTCTCCTTAGCAAAAGCAGGAATATTCCCTGAAGTTAAAAGAAAAGTAAGGATCTTCCCTGAGTTTAAAGGAAAATGAAAGATTTTCAAAGGAAAGGAAAAGATTTTAGAAAATGATATCCTTATTACTGATTATAGGGTAGATCCTCCCTGGTCATGATAAAGCCTAGAATGTGTTATCAATGGCTAAGTATAAGTGTACACCCATAAGGGGCTAAGAGGCCTCTTGTGCTAAAAGGAAGGTGGTCGTCCCTTCTGGCCAAAGGATTAAGGGTATCGCTTCGATAACGAAAGTTGGTGAGACCACTTAGACCGGTGGCTTAACTAATGGTCGAAGGCAAGAGGGACACCTCTTAGCAACTATGAGCTTAGTCGAATATGACGACAATAGTTTAGTGGAAAGATAATAACAAAGCTAACCAGAATCACACAAAAATAGAAACGAAATATGAGATGTATGATTTGAATGCCTATGTGAGGCATGTATGATGACCTTGTTGGGTATATGACGATGTGTATGCCTAGTCATAGGTGAGTCAAGTTTAAGTCTATACTAGATAACATATATGCTTAGTGTGGACACAATTTATGATAGATGTTACCCTATAGGTATGCGGGGGGTTTACCCCAAAGAAAGTTTATGTATAAGTCCCAAAAAGGCAAGAAAGGAGAAAGATAAGGAAAGTAAAGGTAAGTCCTCACCGAGTGTCATAGGAAGTAAGAAGTCCAGAGGAGGTTATAGAAAGAGTTTAGTTCTTATCAAAGTGATGGGAACACAGTTGTTTAGTGTAAGGGACCAGTATGGTTTAAAAGGCCCAAGATTCAGCCCATTAAAGATTATTAAGCCCTAAGTTAGGCATAGTTTATGAGAATAAGAACAAAAAAGGAAAACGACTGTGGGTTTCAATGAGATGTAAAATCACATGAGGTGAGAAAGGGTCATAGAATAGCAGAGTCAGCCTACCCCTATAGTACCCGTAGCACTCATTGAGACATTTTTGTCTAATTCCCTTTAGTTATCTTTTTCAAGTTAAGCCAGTGAATTCCTCTTGGAAGTAGCTTGGAGCATGGAGCTTGGAGCCTCATCCTGAGGAGGAGTTTATAGTTTGGGTCTCACAACATGTGGGAGTTAGGTTATGTTTTATGTATTTTGATGATGTTATGTACGACACTTAAGTGCCATGAGAATTGTATTAGATAATTTGGTAACCCAGTTTTGTACTAATGTTTGAGTTTTAGTTTCTGCATAGTTTTCTCAGATATTCTTATATTCTAAACTTCCTTGTTTTAGAAACATAAGCATGCAAAAGGTAATACTCTTTAGGGTGTTACAATGCTTGTAGTAGAATTCGTTCTTCTTGCAAGGGGCATAGACTCACTCAACTCAAACTCAAACCGGATGTGGACTCGCACTAGTAGTGTTAATGCATGGGGATTTTGGGCATTTGGAAATCATTGAAGGACCTCTATAATAACGTTGTGTGAGGCTTGTGGAGGTCTTCCCAAAATGCGAAATGGGCCTACAGCCCAAGACCTTGGAGGTGCGAATGATGTAGAGTGTGTAGATTGTGATAGGTCTTATCTTAAAATTTATATCAATTAATGATGATTTTTTAGTAGTTGATAGTATAAAATTCTTGACACTAACAATGTATAGAAATCAATTATTATATATTATATATTATTATAAAATAAGTTTTTGCCACATAGACTAATGTCGCGTGGTAGCTTCACATTGATTCTTTTCTCTTTGAAATGTACCTAATTTATTTTATTTTATTTTTAATTCATACAAAATACATCATTATGGTAATTAAGGTGATTACAACAAATATATATTTTGATTAAATCAATCAATTAAATCATTAAATCTTATATGAATTTTGATTTTATATAATAAGTGTTAAGACAAAGGATGAATTTATAACCCTCAAATGTTTTAATAATAACAAACAGTTAAAAAGAGTTTTTCAAGCAATCGTCTGATCACTCGTAATTTGCATGCTCGCTATCGTCTGATCACTTGTTTATGTACTGTCTTTAAGTTTCTTTAAAAGTTTTAGTAACTAACTGTTTTCAGACGATATTCTAATAATCTACACACTAGTTAGTTGTAAAAGCGTAAACAACCTTGAAATAAATGAAGTTTATGTACCTACTCTCAAGGACGTTCACTTTACACGTAAAAGAAAGAATATGCGTGCAAATGTCAAAACGGAAAAGCAGATATGTCCATTGCTACAAGATTGAGTACGAGAATGGCAAAGATAAGTGAAGTACTTTATCTTATAAAAGTGACAAGTTATTGAAAGGCATTAAATGCTGCATTTAATGCTTCAACGACTTTTTTTCAATAGATGAAAGTTGTCTCCTACAAGCACTCACAATGGACACTTTTCTGGAGAAGCCTATAAATAGAAGAGGAGACCTCAATCTCAAAAAGTTGCCTAATTAAAAATCTCTAACTGTTGAAAAACTCTCATCTTGTAATATTCATATACACTACTTGTAAAAGTTTTATTTGTACTTCATTATATATTCGCCTGTTAGGACGTTAAACTCAGTGAGATAACTCACTTTTAACCTTTTTCCTTAGGAAATTGGTAGAAGTCCAAAGAGGTTTTGATTCAAAGAATACTTGGGTTTTTTGCTTGGAGAGACAAGTTAAAGACTACTTGGGTTGAGCCTAAAGAGGCTTGTTTGAAAGAATACTTGTAACTTGTTTAAGTTAGTAGAACTTGGTTGTTGCCAAGAACTAGACTTAGTCTCTGGGGTGAGACGAACCAGTATAATTCCTATGTGTCTTTCTACTTTCGTCTTTCTTTAAATAACATTTTAAAAAATCTTTTGATTAATCTTTCAGACGATATGTCTTTGTAAAGGTTTTGTGAAAATTTGTGACTCAATTTAACCCCCCCTTCTTGTGTTATCTTTTGTGTTTTACAATATATTTGTGATTTGAATATTCAAACTTTCATTTTAAAACAAGTTTTTTAAGTAGTGTAAATAATTCATCCAATGAATAGCAAGCCTTCCAATTGTTTTGTTACTTACTATGTCATGTCTTTCAATTTTGACTCAATTGCAAACACTAGTGTCCAAAATGATCAAAAGGTTTGAAAATTACAAATCCTAATACTTTTTTTTCATTTTTTTTTCTTTTTACATGGTTTATCTTTTGTTATATATCTCCTTCATTGCTATTCAATTCATTTTTTTGTTTTGTTTTATAGTTTCATCTTTTTTTATCTTCTTTCTCTAAGAAATTTTCTTAACTTTTTTATTCATCTTAATATATTTGTAAATTTTTGTAATATTTGAAATTTGACATTTGAATGATATTATCTTGTTGTTTTTTATTCTTTGAACTATTAAGATGACATAAAAGGTTTAAAAGATAGATTTAACAACAACAAAATAAAAGAGTATATTATGCTACAAAAGTAAGGTTGAATTTTTTTTCTTTAGAATTTAATTTTATATATTTGTTTGCACTTTCTTCTATATTTTTGTTTTTTATGTTTTTACCTTTTCATCTTATTATTATAAGGTAAGATTCTAGTTGGCATTATTTTGTAACTTTTACCTTTATAATTATTAAGATGAGTGTATATATATATATATATATATATATAAAGTCTTAATGATATGTCCAAGATATATGTATTGATAAATATATTAATATATCTAATTTTTAACCCCTCATATAGGGATGACAAAAATACCCGTGTCCGCGGATATCCGCGGATAAAATCTGCCACGGGTAGAAAATCGGTACTTTAAATGGATACCTGCGGATATTCTAAACGGGTATACCCGCTACCCGTTTATTAACGGGGCGGGTACGGATATCATGGTACTCGTACCCGTGGATACTCGCTACCCGCAATTATATATTTACTTAAGTACCCTTACATATTAATATAGATAAAATTACATAAATTTATTCAAAATCTTCAAAAAGATTGTTCATTACAAGAGAAATCTTATACAATTATATTACAGGAGAAAAAGAACATAAATTTGTGAGCATTTAAACTATATTCTTTTTAGAAAAATTGTTAGAATAATTCAAATTTATGTTTAAAGTGATTATTTTAAATTATAACTCTTTAATTTATAAATTTAAATTTATAAATTCAAAGTGATATTTGCAACACTTTATAATTGTCCTCAACACAAAAAATAAATTTGTTATTTTTTTTTAAATACCCACGGATATTTTTAATATCCGTGGGTATCCACTTAACGGATACCGCGCGGGTAATGGGGCGGGTACGGGTATAAATTTTATCGGGCGGGCGAGTAGCTACTACCCGTACCCGCCCCGCCCCGTTGACATCCCTACCCTCATATGTCCAAGAAATATATATTGATAAATGTGTTGATGATTTTTATATGATAACCTCTTTATTAGTATAAAACTAGTTTAATAACTTGTGCCTTGTACGAGACAATTTATAAATTTTATAATATTATTATATTTTTAATATATTTCTAAATTATTTTTAATTTTACGAGAATATATGTTAGTAAATATGAATATAAATATTCAAATATTTATATAAAAATAATAAATATTGATATATATATATATATATATATATATATATATATATATATATATATTTATTCAAGTAATTGTGTGTGTGTGTCGCAAATTTGTCATGATGTCTACGTACATGGCAAATTCATTTGTGTGTGTATAAATCTAAAACCCTACACCAAATCTAAACCCTCAATATATATTAATTATACAGTTTATAATATCTTAATATATATCAGCTTTAACTTTAATCTATCAATTACATTAATTTTGACATATTATTATATTATATTATATTGTAGCATATATAAGTACAATATTATATTATTAAATCGTAAATATATATTTATTATTTATTACTAAAAATATTTTTAAAAACCAATTAATTTATTAATAATTTATGTAAATAATTGTTGAAAAGAATTAATCAATCAAATAACTCAATATATAATTTAATTAATTATTTCAAGTAAAAAATCAATTAATTGATTAGAATAAAACATATTGAAATTAACTTAATTATATATATGTTACTGTTTATTGCAGGACAATTGATAAAAAATTAATTTATTAATAATTTCCATAAATAATAAAAGAAGAAAGTTAAATCAAGCAAACAATCAATTAAATCAAATGATTTAATTTTTTTATTAAATTTAACTAATTAATAGTCACAAAATATGTATATATATATATATATATATAATAACTCATGGGATTAATTTATAGTAAAGATTTAAATTTAACGACATTCTTAAATCATCATGCATAATATGAATACTTTAATTATATATAATGGTAATGATATTTTTAGTATATTTTCAAGTTGATTTAAATTAAATATATGAGTAAAACATTTATTAGGAACTACATGATTTATAGTATTAACAATCATAATGTAACTTGATAAATATCAAAATTTGATGCGATAATTATAAAATATTGAAATTTAAATTGTTGAGAAAAATAATAATAAATAAATTATTTTATAATAAAAATTTCCTAATTTAATGTTAGAATGTGACATTATTCACAATAGCAGGTTTATATTTGTATGAAAGTAATAAATATTTAAGATAAAATTTTAGATAATTTGCTTATGGTTTATTAATCATTTTAAATTTATTACTTTATTACTTTATTTTTATAAGTTTTATATTTTGAGAGCATTCTAAAAATAAATTAATTTAATTTTAAATATCAATTTAATGCATTAAGTATAGAATCATGAGAAAATAGGCTATGTACTGTTAGTATAAAATAATTTTATACTGTAATTCAATCACAAATTACCATGTATGGTAAATTTGTTGACTTTTATATTGATTATCTTAAAAGTCATATCAATGATGATTTTAGTTGGTTGACCATGTAAAAGTTTTTGCATTGACAATGCATAGTTATTAAACTCTAGAAGGTAATAACGTAACACACACACACACACACACACACACATATATATATAATTTTTGAATAATTTAGTTATAATTTAACTAACTTTTAATTTTATTTTAAAAAGTTTGTATTATTGAAGTAATTTAGATTTAAACTTGAGTTTTTTAAAATTGATAACAAGTTAATTTAAAAATTTGGATTACTTGCTCACGAATTTTTTATTTATTTATCATTTTATTTGTGTAATCTTTATAACTTAATGGCGATATTTTGAGTATAAACTATTTTAATTAGACTTTGATTTGATTTAAGTCCAAATTTTATTATATATTATATTTATAAATTTAAATCAACACGCATAATCTGATTACTTTAATCACATATATAATGATAATTATATTTTTGGTATATCTTTTCAAGTTAAATTAAATTAAATGTGTTAGTAAAACATTTATTACCAACTACATGATTTATAGTATTAACAATCGTAATGTAACTTGATAAAGGTTAAAATTTGATGTCATAATTATAAAATATTCAAATTTTAATTGTTGAGAAAAATAATAATAAATAAATTATTTTTTAATAAAAAGTTCCTAATTTAATGTTAGAATGTGACATTATTCACCATAGTAGATTTATATTTGTATGAAAGTAGTAAATATTTATTATAAAAATTTAGATAATTTACTTATGGTTTATTAATCATTTTAAATTTATTAGTTTATTATTTTATTTGTATAAGATTTTTATTTTGAGAGTGTTCTAAGAATAAATTAATTTAATTTTAAGTATCAATTTTAATGCGTTATGTATAAAATCATATGATTATATCTCAATTTTCTTTTTTAATACACAAAGAGGTAATACACACACACACACACATATAACATTTGCATAATTTAGTCATAATTTAATTTACTATAAATGTTATTTTAAAATTTAAAATTTTTGTATTATTGAAGGTGCTTTAGATTTAAATTTGAATTTAAATTAGAATAAAATTGATCAAAATTTAACTTAAAATTTTGGATGATTTGCTTACGAATTATTTTTATGCCTAATTATTATTTTTTTTGTGTAATCTTTATAATTTAATTGTAATATTTTGGGTATAAACTATTTCAATTAGAATTGATTTGATTTAAGTCAAAATATTATTAGATTTATGTTTATAAATTTTATACATGATTTAGTCATAATTTAATTTACTATTTATGTTATTTAAAATTTTTGTATTATTTAACATAATTTAGTTTTAAATTTGAATTTCAATTAGAGTAAACTGAAAAAATGTTAATTTAATATGTTGGATGATTTCCCTACAAATTATTTGTTGTTTTTAATAATCTAATTGTTATAGTTTTTATATCAACTATTTTAATTATTATCAATTTTATTTAAGTCAAAGTGATATTAGATCTTATATTTATAAAATGTGAAAATTTAAATTAATAAAAAATAAAATAAAACAAATAGATTAAAAATAAATAAATTTTGTATTGATTTAAATTTTGAGAAGATTTAAGTCATTTAACTTTCAATATCATAATAATTTTTTAATTGAATCGTCAATATTTGATTTTATAAATTAATTGAAATACAAAAAGTAAAATTGTAAAAAATTAAAAAATGAAAATAATTTAAGAAAAATGAATGAATTCAATATTTGCATTGTGGTGTTATACGCTATTATTAAAATCTTTATTTATAATACTTTTGGTATATTAAATATATATATATATATATATATATATATATATATGATTTTTTAATTTTTCACTTTGTACTCTTACTTAAAAGCTTAGTCTTATTATTCATTGCATTGTCTTTCTTATCACATATATCAATAGAAGGTTTACCTTTATACTGTATAAGTTGTATAGTATAGTATATAACTGAATTCATATTCAAAAAATCAAATAAAAAAATATAAAGTAAATCAAAATGTCTAGATATGCCAACACATGTTAAATAAAAATCAACTACATAATAAATTAGCCAAACAATAAATAAAAAGTAGAAATGTCAAAACTCCCCACAAAAGAAAAGACAATAAAAAAGACATTATGTTACATATGACAAAATAAATTTAGACCAACATGGTGTGACATAGTTTGCATATAATCTTGTCCCTTAAGCATGTGGTCAGGGATTAAATCCCTGGGTCCATGTATATAGAAAAACATTTGTTAGGAGAGCTAAGTTCCTTAAATCAATTTCAGTATCTTAAGGAAGTAGTCTTTTGCTTTCAATTGAGGGATATCCTAGGTTTACAAAAAAAGAATAAGAAGAAGAAGAATGAATTGGTACAACACTATTTTGAATAAAAAAATTTAAAAATTAGTAAATAATATAGATTTACCCTAAAATTCTCATCATATTTGTCTTCTACTTTTCACCTTTGTCAAAGGTAAAAAGAGAGATTGAAAAAAGTAAAATAATAGAATGTGTTGTCAAAAGAAGAAATAAAAAGAGAAATAGATATAGTCAGTAAAAAAATAAACAATAAGACAAAAAGTATGTAAAAAGAGGGGAGAGACATGAATTTACCAATAATTTTTTTATTTTTGTCATTAATGATAAACCTTTGCAAAAGAGTCAACAATAGAGTTAAAAAAATACAAAAGAATAGTGCGTGCAAAGAGTGATGAAAATAAAAGAAGAAGAATATATATTAGTCACAATTATCCTAATTAATATAAAATAATCTAATTATTTTAATTTAAGATAATCAGAATTACTTTATTTAATATATATTACTTATAATTTTCTTAATTAAAGAATATATATTGATCAAAATTATGACAAAATCTTATTTTATAATAATATAATCGTATAATAAATTTGAATGAAAATATATATATTTGTATAAATATAATTGTATAATAAATTTGAATCAAAATATATATTTGTATAATAATTTAATTTGCTTAAAAAGAAAGAATAATAAATTGATTACATTATTATACTAAATCAAAATATGTATAAGTTTTAATGATTTAATTGATTAATTTAATCAGAATATATATTCATTATAATCACCTTAATTACTCTCATTATTATAATTAAATGTAATAATATGTTTTTATGAATTAAAAAAGACAAAAAATAATAAAATTTAGGTAGAAAAAGAATGAATATGGTGATATCACGTGACATTTGCTTGCGTAGCAAAACCTTCTTTTATAATAATAATAATAAAAATAATAATAGATCAAAATTCATTTAAGATTCAATGATTGATCAAAATCACTAAAAAAACATGATAATTATGTATTTTTTTACAAATATAATAATAATATATTATCTCATATTACAATTTGTAGAGCAATCCATTTTTTATTTGCAATAAAAAATTATAATTTAATGATTCTATTGAGAGTAATCAATCAATAAATTAAAAAAGATTTTATTATATATTATAAAAGCTTTTATTGTCATAATCAAAATATTACTATAATTATCATAATTACCGTGATTATAAATAACATTCAATAAAATTTGAAAAATTAATTTCCTTGTTATATAAAATCAAAATCAATTTTAGATTTAATTATTTAATTTATAAATTTAAGTAGAATATGTAATGGATTATAAATGCCTTAATTATAATCAACTTAATTACTATAATTAAATATAATAATGTATGATATATTTATATGGATAAAAAAAAATTATAGAATTTAGATGGAAAAAGAATGAATGTGGTGTTACCACGTAGCATTTTTCCATGTTATAAAACACTCTTTTATAATATATAATAGAAGATTCTTTGTTTAAATTTTAAACATATAAAGTTTTTTTCTATTTGAATCTTCTGTCACTTATATATTATCATCACAATAATTCTTTTTATCAAAAATTATTTTTTGTTTACTTTTTATCTTTTTGATTCATGACAACAAATAATAAATAAGATTTTGATTAAAACCAAATTAAATTCTAATCATATTAATTTATAATCAAGAGTCAAAACATTGCACTCAAATTATAAATTTCATATAAGTAAAATAAAAAATAATCAATAAATTAAAAAGAACAATAAATTGTGAAAAATATCAAAAAAATCCATCAATATTTATTAACTAGCTAGTTACTCGTGCATTTGCACGGGTTGTGTTGATCTTTGCTCATATTTAAAATAATTTATATATATAATTATTTACGTAAAAATGAATAATAGAGTAGAAAATTAAGTCTTAATGACAATAGGAGAGGAAGAAAAAGATACCACCATGATCCAAAATGAACTAAATATATGGTTAATTACACATGAACTATAACACCCTAAGAGGTATTGCCTTAAGCTTATACATCTTAATCATCAGAATGTGGATAACGAAAACATACATATAAGAATATCATAATATGTGATGTCATTACTCAAGAAATTCAATATTCTAAGTCACACATACTTCTTAAGTAACATAATCACATACATATAAGAGAGATTCCTCTTACTCAGGGGATCATTATACAAAATATTACATTCCCATATCATCGTCTTTCAAAAGAATATTCTATAATCTATCTATACATCAATCACACAAAATATGATGTCTTCAAAAGCACTAACAATCCTTACCTGTCAATCTAAAACATAAAACTAAACTAATGAAACAATGTCTCAGTGAGTGCTAAACACATACAATACAATGTATAAACCTCTTGAATGCATCAGTCATAATAAACATCAATTACTCAACTTCAAAATATAAACTTTTCATAACATTCATTCACGTGCCTAGCCTTTTATATTTACTCTTTTTCGTCCTATGACAAAGTGTTGAGCTCAAACTTTTAAGGAGCGTCCCCCTTGTCCTTATGTCATGACCTTTTACTTATATACACCTCCGATCTGAGGGGTTTAGCCATTAGCCTTTAGGGAATGAGAAGTGACAGAACCCACCCATTCGCCCAAAGAGGGCACCTCAGTCTTATGCATGCTTTTCTTTCATTAAAATATAGATATATCGCGACCTCGTATTGATATTCCCCTCCAGTCTAAGGGGCTTATTTCATTAAAACCCTTGGCCAACCTTGGGTATCTAGAAGGTCTCTTACCCTCTTCCCTCCAAAGGAGACCCTTTATACATAGTATCTGAAAAACATATTATGATGCAGTCATTTATTACATGGAAACAATGAACATATGCTTAGAAATGAAGTGAATATAACATGTTGTTCCAGGCGTTTCTCGCTCAGTGAAGGCATAACCTCACTTACGAGCAAGACCCTGTTGCTCAACAAACCTAACGGTCACTTAGAGAACATATGCAGGAATCCCAGGCTTGTTCTTTGGACCCCTTTTCACTGAGTGAGGGTAGTTTTCACTGAGCGAGTGACGGACATCCTTTCTGGACTTAACTTTTCGCTAAGCGGGATATACTCTCATTGAGCGAACATGCCCAAGGCTTCCAGACTTGTCTCTGGATGTCCTTTCGCTCAGCCATGACTTTTTTCACTCAACGAAAAAGCCTGGCTCGTTCAGCCAATATACGGGTCGCTAAGCTAGAGCGGTAATTTTGCAGAATTGCGATTTTGCAATTTATACTCGTTCCAGAGCCATTAATGGCTACCCAACCATTTCAAAGCAATATAAATGACTTATAAATGCTATTCCACAATGTATAACATCAAATCCATCATATTAACCTATAAATTACACTTAATACTCAGAAATCTCAAATTCCCTTAGGTAGGGTTCAATAACCCAAAACCCCCCAATCCATCAACCACAACTCAAGACCAATCAGAGTAAGAGGAGGAAGATGAATAAGAAGCACTCACAATGAGTTCCAAGAATGGTTGAGTGGATGGGTGTCCCTTGATCTTCCTCCTTCTCCTCTTTCCCTTCTCTTTTCTCTTCTTTCTTTTTCTCCTAAGGGTAAAAGTATGTGTGTGTGGGTGGGTGGGTGGGTGGTGGTTTGGGGTCTTAGAAGGGTGGGGAATCCTTACTGCGCCTTAGGGGCCCTTCTCTCCTTTAATCTAACTCTGGCTCAAAACTACATCATAAAATAGAACACAATTCTATGTAATACAAAGCCCTCATAAAACAATCATAAAAGACATTTGATTTATTTATTTTTAACATAATTGATATTAGCATATTTTGGGGATGTTACATGAACAATATCTTTTTAAGTTTGAAGCCCGCTTGTGTCTAGAGTTGTAATAGCAAAAGAAACAATATTCTTAAGTAAAAATATGTCCAAGCCTTGAAATTCATAAAACTTCTATATATTGCTTTCTATTGTGGATATTTGTATTTTCGATGTGTTTTCCAAAATTGAAATGTTTGGTATCCTTAAAATTGATACAACAACTTGAAGATTTTGGTTAAGTTAGCTGGTATTAATCATGTGTCCATAGTATTATTATGCAATATATTTCAACTTTGCAATAATATGAAATTGAATAATACATTAACAATACTTGCAAATTGATGCTTATAAAATAGGAATGAAGTTTAGTAATATAAACATTGTTCAAGTAGATTGGTGAGACAAAACTAAATATTAGAACAATATAGGAGAAATCTACTTATATTCACAAACAACAGGATTATTTTTTAATTCTATAATTTTCTAATTTTATTATATCCACTGTGTACTATAAAAGATTAACATAAAAATAAATTTTACTAATCTAATTGTTAATTTTAACATTCTCATAAAATATAATAAATTTATAAAATTTCATTAAGCTATTTTATTTGAATGTATGATATGTTATTTGAAATATAATTAATACATAATTCATACTTCAGCTTTTACCTTAATCTATCGTCTACTCAAAACTTCAACTTCAAAAAAATTTATATATCACTTTTTAGCCCGTAACCTAAAGTCCTAAACTCTAAACGATTTTATTTAAAAATGTTGTAAATGTAATTTCTTTTATTTGACACTTATCAGTAATTTTTTTTTTTTTATACATATGTTTTATTTAATTTGTTTTGGAGAATTTTATTTTATTTTTTAAAAGAAGTTTAAAATATAAATAATTATTTATTTAAATTTACAAAGAATTAAACATGTTAATAATTATTAATTTTATTTTTTAATTTGATTGTATTTTATGTAAAGAATATAAATTTAATTTCTGTAAAAATTTATAGGATCCATCCTTTTACATATTTAGCCATAAAGTACAATTAATTTAAGGAAGTTAATCAAGCATATTAATAATTTAACATGTTGTCTGTAACCAAAAAAAATTAACACGTAGTTTATGTAAAGAATATAAATTTAATAAAGTGACACGTTCATTTTAAGATCTTGAGAATGCACTGATAATGAACATTAATTACAAGTTCTTTAATAATTATTTTAACTGAAAAAAGTATTAATGGTTAGAAATAATTTTTTATATATTCTTAACTTTATATTATTTATTGGTTTAATATAATATACACTTCTATAAAAAAAATATTAATTACACTCAAAATTATGTTTTTGATAAAAAAAAATACTTTTAATAAAAGAGTTAAAATGTAATTGTAAATTTATTCAAATATTTATGTGAGATATTAATAAATAAGAATATTATTAAAAATAATTAACATTTTCTTAGTTTTATAACAGAATTAATATTTAAGATAAAATATAAAATAAATTATTGTTACCTAAAAAAAATGTGTTTAATGGTCATGCACTGACAATGTAAAATAGTTTTACATTATCATCTAATCACAAATAACCATTTATTATTAGTTTGTTGACTTTTATAATAAATACTTTAAAAGTCATATTAATGACGATTTCTAATTAGATGACAGTGTAAAACTTTTTATCCTGACAATGCATAACCATTAAACTCAAAAAAAAATTGGTACCATTATTGTTTATTATTATGATTTATAGGCTAAATATGAGTAGGATTCTTATCGATGTTAAACAATAAAATGATTAGATAAATTGAAATGGTTTAAATTTTATTTTTTAATTGAAATAGAAAGATAAATTACAAAATTTTTGATAACATGAACAATGATATAATAGAAGATTCTTTGTTTAAATTTTAAACATTTAAAGATTTTTTATATTTGCATCTTGTGTCACTTATATATTATCATCATAATAATTCTTTTTCATCCAAAAATATTTCTTTTTTATTTACTTTTTATCATTTTGATTCATGGCAATAAATAATAAATAAGATTTTGATTAAAATCAAATTAAATTCTAATCATATTAATTTATAATCAAGAGTCAAAACATTACACTCAAATTATAAATTTCATATAAATAAAAAAATAATTAATAAATTAAAAGAATAATAAATTGTGAAAAATACCAAAAAATCCATCAATATTTATTAATTTTTAATCAAATTTAAAATCTAATTAAATTAAACAATAAAAAGTTAATGTTGAATTAAATCTAATTCATTCAAATGTGTAATTTGATAATGTATTATGATACATACCACTTCCCAATAGGTGTAGCTCAATTAGCAACACATGCTGTGTTTGTGGGAGAGGAGTATGGTTTGATTCTCACAAAATACATCCTTGGGGAGGGGCAATGAAGCTTTAAGTGTGACTAAGCCCAAAAGTGAGGATTAGTCCTATAATTGGTCCAAGGGACTGAAGCTTGTAAAGATACCTTGGGGTCTCACTAGAGTGGCAAAAGCACTAATTACGGTAGTTACCAAAAAAATGATATATACCACTTTTCCTCAAATGTAAAATATAAATCACCTTTTTTACATGATACTAATTACATCAAATTATAAAATGGTGTATACTCATATAATTTCATACCCAATACATTTAAAATTAAATTGTTTCATATCTATAATAATAATAATAATAATAATGATAATAATAATAATAATAACAACAACTTATTGTTTATTATAAAGATTTTTTTTATTAGTGTCATATTATGTATATGTAACACCATTAAATTCCTTATTTGTGTTTAATAATTGATTGAAAATAATTAGAAGAGGAAATTAAATTTATTCCATGGAAAACGTCATCAACAAATATGTATGGTTGCATGGTAAGAGTTTTAGCAGAGAACTCTACTGAAAGTGGAACTATGTTATGAACTGGTAGTGTAAGACTACACTATAAAGGTGAGGAAACAGTTAAAAACTTCATGAGTTTAATATAATTAACCATTATGGTTAAGTCCTGGAATACGTTTTGTTTCACTTGAGCAATGTTGTTACAGATAAGGTTATTTTAATCTAGTCCTTTTAGTACACAAGTTTGGAAAATTTTGAGAGTTGAAAAAGTTCTTTAAGCTATCCTAAATTATTTCTAGATGTCCTAAATTATTTAGTGAGTTGCTAATATTGGGTTTAGTGGGAAATACTTCATTTAAGTTTTATGACATTTTGGACCCCAAAATTTCCTAGCTCATTTTGAGAAGCCTTATAGTTTGTTAGTGGAGTTTTAGAACAAGTCCATACTTTTCCCTCCTATTTTAGTGTTGACCGAATCACCCCTCTTCCACCCACTCACTTTAATTTTTCCTTCTCCTCTCCAAAGCACACATTCATTCAAACCCTTTAGAGTAAGACCTTACATGACTTTTCCTTCTTTCTCAAGCCCTGACTTCTAGTGATGTGGGAAGCACTCTCTTTTTCTGTTTTCCTTTTTTGGCTAACCAAAATGGCCCTTTTTCCCATAATATCTAAGTTTTTGTTCTTGTTTTGATTCTTAGGTCATGTTGGTTGTGGTGGTTTTGTGAAAAAAGCTCTTTTTGGCTCAAGAGCTCTCATTCTCGTCACTCTCTAGAAGACTCTAAGCTTTTTGACTACAAGAGGTAAAGGAAGTTGTCTCCTTTGCTTGTTTTCAAATCATTTTATGCTTGCTTGAATGTTAGATGATAATTGTTGGTAATAAAGATACTGTCTTTGGTGGATGTACAGTGTATTTTTATTCCAGATATAACTTTGTTGAAATGAGATGTTATTGATTATTTTGGTATGTTTTTGTATGTGTGTTGATGTTGAAAACATGTTGTTAGTGACTAGAAAATGTGGTTTATGCTTAGATATGGTTGGGATGGTGAAAAAGTTGAAAACTTATTGAATAAGTTGATCTTTTTTGCCATATATTTTGGTATGGCACTAAGTGCCATGGAGCCATGCTAAGCACGAGACTCCTTAAGAGCTAATCCAAGATTTTACCATTTCAGTGCTAAGTGGTGATTTTTCATGCTGAATGCCGATACGCATCAGGGGTGTCCTGTTCTTCCTTGGAGTGGGTCGGGGCGTGCTAGTTGCTTACACTAAGTGCCGAATTCCCTAACATTACACAATTTTGAGCACTAAGCGCATTTTCACACGCTAAGTGCCATGTTTGAAATTTGAATAAAATGATTCTTTATTAGGTGGGCTATAAGCGCCACAAGGTTGTGCTTAGTGCTAGTTTAACTTCGAGATAAGTAGCTCTCTAGATATGTCATGCTAATCAAAATATTGATGCAACAGGCACCATTTGAATTCTTAAATAAATAACTCTTTGGACATGTAGCACTAAGCTCCATTGTGCTCGCATTAAGTGCTAATTATATTTCAAAATGAAAAACTCCATGGAGGCTGGTCATTAAGTGTCACAATGTCTAGCTAAGCGCCAACTTGAATCTAAAAGTTAGATAGCTAACTATAGGTAGTGCGCTAAGCTTCAACCCCTTGCAAAATTATAAGTTGTTTTTCTTAAGTTAAAACAAATCTTTTCTTGAATAGTTTCTTTCATTTGCTAAGAATACTAAGATTTTCATAATAATTGACAGTGAACCCTAAACCAAAGAAAAATCCTTAAGAACTTTGGGAAATGGTGAAGCTTTATACAAATGATGAAAAAGTGCTATGGGATTTTCCAATGTTGTGCCTTATGTTAAAAGACGGTGTTTTACTTAGTCCCTAGTGGAAAGGCCCGACCTGTGTGGTGTAGGCATACTGTTAGTGTGCTGAATCCATAGATTGGGGGAATCTAAACGGTGATGCAAATTTAAACTTGAATGTTGATGTAGTATGTTGTTGTTTGAAACATGCATTCATGCATGAGTCCATAGTAGTGACTGCGATATGAGTAGGCACGTAAATTAAAGGTTGCTAAAGAGATTCTCAAAAAAACCTTTAACCTAGTGCTAGAAAGGTTAGTGGGGATAGGAAAGGCCTTAAGGATAAATAGATGAGTGAACTCCATATGAGGTCAAGGTCATTGCAAGCCTTGTGCCATGGTAAGTCACTATTCATACGTGTCAATCTTAACAAATCACCATATTGCTTCCATTAATTAGTTTACAACATCCCCCAATGGTTTATGACATGTGTCATGTTAGGATCCGAGTGATCCATTGTTTTATTAATCACTCGACAAGGTGAGAATAGAGTCGAGTTTGCATGACATAATATGACTGATGTTACATCATTTTCTTAAATATGTACTGAATTATGTTTGAAAGGCGACTTTCCTATTGTTAAGTAGTTGTTATTTGCTTAATATATGTAAACTAATCTATATATATATATATATATTCATAACTTACCCTTGCTTGTCTGTGTGTTTACACTGTGTGTAACATATTTTCTATTACAATAATTTAAATCATTGAATAATTTTTCTATTACTAACCATTCAAATTCAGAATCAATGATAGGAATTACATCACAATTGGGTATTGATTCTATTGTTTATTTGAAATCAGTGGCTGAATGTGATCCATTTTTTAGTCAAATATGACCCATTAATTTTAACAAAACACTCAGGGACATTAATTCGCACTATTAAGTCAATTGAACTCTGTGATGGACAAAGCTCTATAAATTGGAGGTGCTCTTTGTTTTGGATCACTGGGCCTGCTTTTCTCTTCGGAAAACACCATCGAGTTTGAGTAAGTGAGGGTTCAAAAAAGCCAAAACCATGAAGGCTAAAGATTGAAGCAATGGCGGGAGGTTAGTATCTCATTAGATAAATGTTTCCACTTATTTTGATCTAAATGTGTTGTTTTATTTTTATAAAATGTTTAGATCAACACCTAAGTTTACATTTGGTATCAAAGCCTGTTCTGCCACTGCCTTGCTTGCTGTATGCTTTGTTTGGGTTTTGAAATTTCTATATTGGGTATTATTTTTAGAGGTTTTTTAATCCAAATTAAAAGCAAGAATCAAATGGAAATTGTTTTCTAATATTTCTTGGTGTTTAAAACATTTTTTCGATATTGGAAATAGATGGAAACTATTGGGTTTCTATTTGGGTCGCAACTGGGCCATTCTGACCCGACTAGAGGTTGAAGATGACTAGAACGCATATATATTATGCAACTTTAATATGTTACATGAGCACTGGTGTGGTGTAATGGTTTGCTTTCCTAGTTTTACATTAAGGGGTGCAGATTCGATCCTCTTTGATTCCTTTCTTCTTTTATGATGTTTTAGTTGAAATAAAATTAATAAAAAAGGAATTGCAGGATTCGAACCCATGCATCTGTGTGTGCCTACGCCAAGGTTACCACATTGCCAGCCTTAATTTTGTGAATAAATGCGTATTGATGATGATTATATACGTTTTAAACATGCTTAATTACACTTAAATTTTTGTTATGAGTTATTTAATGAGCTTTAATGTAAGCTATTAGTTATAAAATATTTAATGTATTGTTCACTTAATTTGTTAAATTGTATGTTTAATATTTGGCATTTATTCAAGCATGCAATATTAAGTTAAATATTTTATACATTAAAATTGACAACTTAGAGTGCTATTTATTGAATAATTGTATGCATGATTTATTTGTTTATTTTAAGATTAATTGTGAATAAATTTATGATTATTGTACATGCAAAGTTTGGTTTAAACAATATTTATGCAATATTATTCAATTTATTTGCTATAATTAGGGATATTATGCAAATATTTTAATGTTAAAGTGATTAATATAATCTTTAATAAATTAAAGAGTAGCCACAACATCTTTAATTTATTAGGATTATATATTAAGTTTTGAAATCACATTAAAAACATTAATTGTAATTAATTATATGTAATATAGTAAAATCTACCCACAGGAATTTTATTATATTTATATGATTAATTAGGATAAAATATCAAATTATATTTCTTAATCTACCCACAGGAATTAAGAAAAAGAACATAATTTGATCATTTTGTCATAAGGTTCTGTGATGAATCTAATTGAATAAGATTTTAACTCACAGGCAAGTTTCATGCCCCTAGATTCATAGATTTAGACATGATTTACATTGATAAACATGATATTTTATTTAGCCTCCAATTATGAATAATGAATGGGTATATTTGAACTTTGCAATTATGCAATTTGCGAATATTTCTAATATTAAGTGTGACATTCCTGAATTAAGGGGTGATAATTATAAGGTTTGGAAGGAGAGAATTCTTCTTCATTTTGCCTGGATGGACATAGATTATGCCATTAGGAAGGATGAACCACTGAGTATTACTGAAACTAGCACTCCATATGCTGTTAATCTTTATGAAAAATGGGAAAGGTCCAATCGCCTCTCTGTGATGTTCATAAAAACCAAAATATCTACTAGTATTTAGGGTTCTGTCAATCAACATAATAAGGTCAGAGATCTTTTGTAGGCCATTGATGATCAATTTACTACATCTGGCAAGTCACTTATTAGCACCGTGATAATGCAATTCTCATCCATGAAGCTCACTGGGATAAAAGATGTGCATGATCACATCATGCGCATAAGGGATATAGTGGCTCAATTGGAAGGCTTAGAGGTTACCATGTCAGAATCTTTCCTGGTACGTTATATTTTGTGCACCCTACCTCATTAGTATGCCCCTTTCAAGATCTCTTACAACACACATAAAGATAAGTGCTCAATCAATGAATTACTGACCATCTGTGTTCAAGAGGAGGAAAGATTGATAATGGAAGAGGGTGAGAGGGTGAACTTGACTACTTCAAGAAAGAAGAAGAATTAAGCCAAGAATAAGGGTAAGATTCCTCCTCAGCCAGTCATAAAGAAAGAGTCAAAGTGTTTTTTTTTGTAAAGGAAAGGACACATGAAGAAAGGCTGCATAAGGTTTAAGAAATGGCTCAACAAGAAAGGTATTCCTTTTGTGTTTGTTTGTTATGAATCTAATATGGTTACTGTTAATCATAACACATGGTGGATTGATTTTGGTTCTACAATCCATGTTTCTAATAGCTTGCAAGGTGTGGAAAACCTAAGAAAACCAGTGGAAGTGAACAATACATCTATTCAGGAGGAAATATGAGTTCACACGTGGAAGCTATTAGGACGTGCAATTTGACTTTAAGTAGTTGATTTATTTTATATTTGGAAAAAACTTTTTATGTTCCAAGTTTTTCAAAGAATTTAATTTCTGTTTCAAGACTTGCAACTTTGGGTTTTTCTTTATTTTCTCGGACACTGGTTTTACTTTATCCAAGAAAATTGAAATTAATGGTTTTGGTGCATTGATTGATGGTCTTTATGAAATTAAATTACAAAATGCTGCTTATAATTCTATGCATGTTACTGCTGGGTTAAAATGATGTGTGTGAATGAGGAATCCTCTATGTTATGGCATCGGGGATTGGGATATATCTCCATTGTGAGAATTAAGCGATTAGTGAATGAAGGAGTACTTAGTACTTTGGATTTTACTGATTTTGAAACTTGTGTAGATTGTACTAAAGGTAAACAAACTAACAAGTCTAAAAAAGGTGCAAAAAGGAGCACAAATCTATTAGAAATTATACATACAAATATTTGTTGTCCAAACATAGACGCAAGTAGTCCAAAATACTTTATCACCTTTATAGATGATTATTCACGTTGTATGTATCTCTATTTACTTCGTTCTAAGGATGAAGCTTTGGATGCCTTTAAAGTTCTTAAGGCTGAAGTGGAGAAACAATGTGGAAAACAAATTAAGATTGTGAGATTCAATAGAGGTGGAGAGTACTATGGTAGACACATGGAGAATGGACAAGCACTTGGTCCATTTGCGAAGTTTATTCAAGAACATGGGATTGTTGCCTAGTACACCATGGCTAGTTCTCCAGATCAGAATGGTGTTGCAGAAAGAAGAAACCGAACTTTATGGACATGGTGAGAAGTATGAGGAGTAACACAAAACTTCCTCAATTCTTATGGATTGAAGCACTAAAGACGATTGTCTATATATTAAATTGAGTTCCAACCAAGGCTGTCTTAAAGACACCTTTTGAGCTATTCAAAGGTTGGAAACCAAGTTTGCGACATATATGCATTTGGGGATGCCTGTCTGAAGTGAGAATTTTTAACCCACAAGAAAAGAAACTAGATTGAAGGACTATTAGTGGGTATTTCATTGGATATACTGAAAAGTGTAAAGGGTATAGATTCTATTGTCCAACACACAACACTAGGATTATGGAATCAAGAAATGCAAAATTCTTAAAATTGACTTAATTAGTGGGAGTGATCAATTTCAAACATTATTTCTGAAAGGATCACTATGAAGCTCAACCTTTAGATCAAGTGACAGATTAATTGTCATTCACGCCCCTCAAGTACAACGGGTGTTTAGACAACCAGTAATTGAAGTTCCATAAGTTATTGAAAACAACCCTGTAGATCAAGTTATTAATGAAGAACAAGATTACATTGAACAACCAGTTGAACAACAAATTCCTCAACAAGATAATGAGGGCAACATTAAAAAGATCTACTAGAGTTAAGAGGTCAATAATTCCTACTGATCACATTGTGCATCTACAAGAATCAAACTATATCAAAAATGATCCTGACACGTTTTCACAGGCCATGAGTTCTAAAGAATCAAACTTATGGTATAATGCCATGAAAGATGAGATGGATTCTATGGCATCTAATAGAAATTGGGATCTCGTTGAGTTGCCTGATGATGTAAAAGCCATTGGATGTAAATGGGTCTTTAAAATAAAGAAAGACTTATAAGGCAACATTGAGAGACATAAGCAAGACTTGTTGCCAAAGGATTCACTCAAAGAGAAGGAATCGACTACATAGAGGACTTTTCCTCCTATATCTAAGAAAGATTCTCTTCGAGTAATTATGGCATTAGTAGCTCAATTTGACTTGAATTACATCAAATGGATGTGAAAACAACATTCCTCAATGGTGATCTAGAGGAAGAAGTCTACATGAAACAACCTGAAGGATTCTCCTCTAGTGATGGTGAGCGTTTAGTCTACAAGCTTAATAAATCCTCTATAGATTAAAACCAAGCTTCTCGCCAGTGGTATTTAAAATTTCATGAGGTCATCACTTCATTTGATTTTTGAAGAGAAAACATCATGGATAATTGTATATACCTGAAGGTTAGTGGAAAGTAAGATTTGTTTTATTATGTTATATGTGGATGATATTTTACTTGCGACTAATGATAAAGGATTGCTATATGAAGTGAAACAATTTCTCTCGAAGAACTTTCATATGAAAGATATGGGATAGGCATCTTATGTCATTGGCATTAAGATCCATAGAGAAAGATCTTGAGGCATTTTGGATTTGTCTCAAGAGACCTATATTAACAAAGTCTTAGAGAGATTTAATATGAAAGATTGTTCATCAAGTGTAGTCCTATTATGAAGGTGATAGACTTGATTTCAGTCAGTGCCCCAAAAATGATTTTGAGCAGGAACACATGAAATATATTCCATATGCTTTAGCTATTGGAAGTCTTATGTATGCTTAGGTTTGTACCAGACCTAACATCGCATATGTGTTGAAGTTTTAGGAAGATATCAAAGTAATCCACGTATTGACCACTGGAAAGCTGTGAAAGAGCGAAAGTAGCAACAAGAAGGGGGGTTGAATTGTGCTTTTTAAAACTTTTCAAATAAAACAAAAAAAAAAGTTTAAAACGGTTTGAGGAAAAAGGATAAGAGAGAACAAGAACACAAAGATTTATACTGGTTCACTCAAACTTGAGTTACGTCCAGTCCTTTCGCTTAGAAGGTATTCACTAACCAACCTTAAGCTACACAAGTATTCTTTCACTACTTCTTCAAGCCTTACACTGAAATCAACCCAAATTGCTTAATCTCTCAAGTATTCTTTCACATTAAGCCTCTTTCAGGCTTTCACAACAAAAATAGTTGTTTACAACGATAATAACTCACTATGTGAGAATTTGAAGGTTTAAGCACTATATAGGAATTTCCTCAGAAAATGTTCAAAGATCATCCAATGGACATAAGTAAGCAGTTTGTTTCCTTCCAAAGTATCTCACAATTAGCATCTCTATTTTTATTTTTTTTCATTCCTACTTCCCTGATATATATAGTCTTCATACTAAAAAAGCCGTTTGAAGATTATTTAGCTTCAGTCTTCAAGAAAGAGGTGCATGAAATGAGCTTTCAGAAATGTCAAAAAGGTAACTTTTGAGCTTGCACCCAAAACAGAAAGTGTAGGACTACATTGCGGTCTGCTTTTCTGAACATTCTTCATTTAGCTTGGCAGCTTGAATAAGTTGACTTCCTTTTTCTACATTGCTGCACTATGCACTAAAACGGTTCTGTCTTATATTTAATGCTTGAAATATTTGAACGTTAGATCTTTTAAAAGGTAAGGCATTAGTCTCGAGATATATATACGAAAGACGCATCAGACTAGACAAGTATTAAGAACTTAGTATTTAAGAATTTACGTCTAGATGAATCTAGTACTAGGTCTAGCTTAAGACAGTTCATGAAGAGACTTACTTTGGACAGTCGTCACATATGAGTATACTGGATGCTTGTTAAGATTTGGGTTTTGGACGCAACAAGTTCTGGACGCTATAAGTTCATTAAATTAAACTAACAACTTAAACTTTAATAAGTTTGTTATCTTCAAATTATGAGGGTCTAGACGCTTCATACATCTTTGGTTCCAACAATCTCTCCCTTTTGATTGATGACAAACCTTATTAATTTTAAGTTTTGTGAATATATATCAAACAGAAGGCGTATGAAAAAAAAATGAATTTTGACAGACTTACTACCCCTGAGTTTGATATAGTCAAACTTTTGTGTACTTTTGAGAAATACAGAAAATATTAGACCATATAAAACATCCAGGTATCAGAGTATAGAATGTTTATGCATGACTATCATGTAATGAAGAAAATTTAACAGACTCATCAAGGCATCAGAGCAAACAGAGATCAACGCAGCAAACAATCAAAGTAAAAAAAAACTTAAGAACAAATTTTACAGAAAAACTTATACCTTATTTCTCCCCCTTTGTCATTATCATAAAAAGACAAAAGAAAGAAGAAAATCATCACTATCACTTGGGCACTGAGGGAGGAGAGAGGTGGAGATGGAGATGGTTACGGGGTTTGAAGGAGTTCTTGTTGGTTCTGGAGAATTTGTTGTAAGAGGGCCATGATGGGTTGGAGTTGGTTGGTGACATATTGTTGGATGGCGGTCAACAGTTGAAGTTTGTGAAGGGGCGTAGTAGTGGAGATAGGGAGGTTTGCAGAGGTTTGAGAACCGGGAGTTAGTTGTGGCAGAGATGTTTGTGAGGGTGGTTGAGAAGGAGTTGGTGGTTGATCTTCAGGGGGTGGAGGTGGTGCTTTTAAGAACTTAAGGATGGGAATTTGGAGTTGGTATGGTTGTGGTGTTTCCCAAAGGTATGGCGGCTTGAAGGATTTCAGGTGTGTGAGAGTAGCAATAAGAGTGTACAGAATGGATGTCTTTGTACCCAAAAGCAGACGCTCATCAACTGGACAAACGAAGGCGGCAAAGATATCAAAGAAATGAAAGACACGAGCTGGACGCTGATTGTACTTACAAGTGTCCACTATTGTAGTTGCAGCCTTGTCGTCTGGTGAGAGTCCACTACTAGACGCTTCTTGCTCACAGGTGAACATGTGTTGGTGCCAGAAGCGTTTAGCATCCTCCTCGTCCATTGCTTACGTGAGACAATTTTCCCTGTACCAATCTGGAGTAAGGCTTGGATGCTGTTGAAACTCCACTCTAGATGATAGGGCAAGGAAGTGGTCTTGGTTAAAACCTTCACTTTTTTGCTATTTACATCCAAGGTTAAAAGCCTTGGGTAAATGCGATCTAGTTGGATGCGAACAGTGTGGATGGTTTAATGTGTTCAGAGGGAAGGATGAACAGCTGATTCTTCAAGGTGGTAGAGCCCTTCACAGAGTTGCAAAACATCTGATCAATGGAGAAGGGAAGAATCCAGCTTCTTTAAGGTCCAACGGCCTGAACTTCAAGTTAGCTGGCCTGATGTGAACAGTCCGCTTGGACGCTCGACTACCCTTCTGTTGTTTGGCTTGTTCAATCTCCTCAACTAGAGGTACTCTGTGTTGAAATACTCTAGGAGGGTGTGCAGTGAGGCACCAAGCTCACACCAGTCTTGGATATCTCCTTCAGATGAACTGCTTGAGCAGTAGGTGTTCAATGGATCCGGAGGTAGAGCCTAGTAAGCTTTCGATGGTTGATAGACATAGTCGTCCATATATTTCTTAGGAAAATTAGCGACTAGTCAAAGCCGAATTTGGTTCAGGCAGAGGCTCTGGACGCAAATAATGGTATTGTCCACCATTTTTGTGGATTACCTTCAACAAACAGCAAGGGCCACAATTTCTTGGTTTTCTCTAGGTTT